>VZRE01009605.1:166306-578355 GCA_013396775.1 Cephalopterus ornatus
CAGCGTTCATTGGCAGGTCTGGTAATTATCAATCATTAGCAGTGTCAGCTTTCCTCCAAGTGCCATCAGCAGAGCCCTGCCCCGTGCCACATATGCCCGAGGTGGGGGACACACATCCTCCCTGTGCTGTCCCTGCCCAGCACCCGGAGTGATTTCACCCAAGTCGAAGCTGTTTCTCTCCTCCCGAGCGAGAGTACACTCAGTGAGAAATCAGCCCCTGCCACTGCCACTGGAACAGCAAGTCCCCAAAGTGATTGTACTGCACGGTGGTAAATATTATGGCAAGATATGGAGTGGGATGAATTAAAAGCGCCTGTCTGGATCTACGGAGGGTTTGATTTCACCCAGGAGGAATGAAGGAATGCGGATGATTCTGAGCCTTGGATGTCCGAGGCGTAATCTAATTTCTCAATGTAGTCAACCAGTTGAAATGTGCAAAATATGGACTCCATTGGGAATCCGGCTGAGCTGTGTCTGATTAGCATGTGCAACTGTTCAGTGGCGGGTTTTTGTGAGCATTTAGTCTCTGCTTTAAACAGAATCATCACCAGCTGGTTATTTTTTACTGTTATTAGGTTAGAAAATAGCACTGAGGTATACAACAGTAATCACAAAGCTGTGATGCCAGGGAAAAAATAATCACGTTAAATTGACCTTCATGAATAAAGAGTGAGGTTCCATTTCGCCTCATTTCTGTTCATTTTAAAACCAGCATTAGCTTTTCTGGCATACAGTTTTTCATTGTTTGCTGAGCATGGCTCGATTAGAATGATTCACTGTCTTTAATATTAGTGATTATGGTCCATTTCAATTACACAATGTGTTGTAGTTTGTTGTATTGCTCTCCTGCCATCCCTCTGTTGACTTCCTTTGAGGGAAGCAAAAGGAGAGAAGAGAGAAAGAACTAGATGCTAAAAGCTGGAGCTGGGGAAGTGACCCCGCCCTTTCCCTAGATGGAGTCCCAGTGGACAAGCAGCAATCTCTGCTTAACATTTAAATACAGAGTTTCAAACCCAGATGAAGTTACACTCCCCAACCCACTACTTGAGATTCTGCCTGTTGGCCACTGATCCGCCTGTTCCATGTGTTTAAATAGAGAGAGCCAGCAAGGCAAGGAATGCTGCCTGCTCTGGGTGTGCTGCTGGGATTAAGGCGGGATTTAGGAGATTTAGACAAGCGACAGATTAAGGATTGGTCTTTCAGGTTTCTGGTGTCTGCCAGACCATGGATTTTAGAGCAGACCACTGTGTGAACCAGTGTGTTTAGGACATTTCAGACACTTCCACATGGGTGAGGATTTGGTCTTAGTGGGGCAGCGGGCTCTGCTCCTGCCAAACTCAGATGGTGCTACACTCCTTATGGAAGGTTTGTGCCCAGCACTGGATCAGTGCTAGAGCTAAAAAGGCCAGAGGAAAGGGCAGCTTTGCCAGCCAGTTGAAGGAGGTGATTGTCCTGCTCTGCTCTGCCAAGTGCAGCCTCACCTTGAATGCTAGGGGCAGTTTTGAGCACCACAATATAATAAAAATCTAAAGCTATTAGAAAGCATCCAAAGGAGGGGCACGAAGATGGTGGAGGGCCTAGAGGGGCCATGTGAGGAGTGGCTGAGGTGACTTGGCTTGTTCAGCCTGCAGGAGACTGGGAGGAGACCTCACTGGGGTCTGCAGCTTCCTCATGAGGGGCAGCTCCAATCTGTGCTCTGTGTGACCAGGGACAGAACCTGAGGGGATGGCTGGAGTGTGTCAGGGGAGGGTTAGGTTGAATATTGGGAAAAGGTTCTTCCCCCAGAGAATGGTTGGCACTGAACAGGCTCACCAGTGCTGTGGGCACAGCACCAAGGCTGCCAGAGCTCAAGGAGTGTTTGGACAACGCTCTCAGGGACCGTGTGGGATTGTTGGGGTGTCTGTGCAGGGCCAGGAGTTGGACTTGATGATCCTTGTTGGGTCCCTTCCAATTCAGAATATTCTATTCTATTCTATTCTATTCTATTCTATTCTATTCTATTCTATTCTGTTCTAATGTTTGGGGTTTTTTTTCCAGGGAATCTGTTGCATTTAAAACATCGTTACAGAGCACTTGTTTCTTACTGAAGCATGAGAATTTGAGTGACAGGGGAAAACATGCCCTCTTCATAAGGCATCCTTCTTTTCACCTTTGGGTTTAGCTGCACTTTCTCACTTGCCAAGGAAATTGCAAGTGTGTGGAGGAAAGGAGGAAGGGATTTGACACATTTAATGGACATTTATAAGGGCTGCAAAGCATTTATTATAGTAGCAAATGAATTAACTAATTATAGGTGACCATTAAATTGTGGCTGCACTCAGAGAAGAAATTCTGTAAAATTAGTTCAGTTTTATTCCGCTGATCTGCTCTCTTGACCAAACCATGTTCCCAACCCTGTTGATGTAAATCCAGAGTAATTACTCTGACTTGGTTAAATTAGTCTTCTTGTTCTTTGGGGTAACCAAGAGCCAAATCTGGCAACTTCCACATCTTCAGATCCCAAATACTCATTTCCCCAGGGAAAACAAGTGGTTGTTCTCTTAATACCACACAGCCAGTGAAGTTGTGGGCAAGGAGCTGGAGACAGCCTGTCTTTTTAATCAGCAATAAAGTTATCAATTATGTTCTAGCTGTAAAAGCTTAATTACTGAGGATTATGAATGAGGCAGGAGAGCCCCAGTTCAATGAGCACATTCCAGATGGAGAATGCTCCACTGGATCTAAGGGGAAAAACAATGATAGTTTTAGCTTGGAATCTACATCCAAAGACTAGGAAGGAAGAGCTCATGGCATCAGGTGTCTTTGGTGCCTGTCCTTAGTTATGACAGCACTTTACTGCAAGTGGTTATACATTCAAGCTGGAGCTCTAAAGCTGGTACAGATTAGGAAGTGGAAACTGAAGATACTTGGGCTTTTAGGAAGGTTTGGGTCTGGAACTTTATCAGCTAATGCAGAGAGTTTCTATGTTACTGAAGCCAAAGAGCAAGCTCCACGCGCTGACAGCCGTAGTAAGTCTCCAAGCTTTTGATACAGAGGAGCTGTAGCAGGAAACACAGACTCCTACTTTGCTCTCATGGGTTGCAGATGACATAAAAATCTATTGCTGAATAAGAATAACACAGTATGGGGACTGGAAACGAAGCGAGGGGTTTGGCATGGAGGGGAGAGATCCTTTTTGCAGAACCATTTTCTCTTTGGAGCTTTGCTGACGTTTGCAGCCAGCCTGGCAGAGCCTTCCTCATGCAGGGAGTCTCTGGGCACAGCCCTCACAAAGTAAGCACCCGGGCTTAGTTGTAACCCTCCTTCTCCACTGGATACGAACCAAAATGAGATGCTAAAAATCATTTTAAAGGCACATTCTATAGAAACCTCCTAAGGATAACAAAATCTGGAAAGAATAAGATGGCCAAAACACTAACAAGAAGAGCATGGTTTTATCTGAGACAGAGTATGTGAGCAGCAGGGAGAAATGGAAAGAGACAGGGAAATTATGAGTGAGAATTAATAAATTATGGCTTCAGATGAGTTCTTCAGTTCAGCAAACCTACGGTTCTGAATGGAAACACCTTCCTATGTCCCTACCCATGGCTAAATCCAAGTAAAACCAATGAAGTTGCTTCAACGGGAATGATGCAAGTGCTATTGATGGAAAGTGTCAGGAATGACTAGGAAAAGGGCCTCTGAAATCAGCAGATCTCGTGCTTGGAGAAGAACATGAGTCTGCCATAACACTATGAAACCACTTCCTTGGAGCACGGTTGTCTAGTCAGAAACAGAACTAAAGAGGGGATCAGTGAGGGGAGGGAAATACCCACCGTCTCTGATTGAAATCTATTTTTATCTTGTGAAAAATATCTTAATTTTCACTTATATTCCATGCCTGTAGCTAAGGGCCATTAAAACTAATAAAAGTAAATCATTTGTGACAGATCTTAGAAAACAGTTTCTGCAGTGCACCGCACTCTCAAATGCTCATTAGAAATAGTGGTTTTCTTTTCAGGAGAATGCTTGCTGAATGCTTAAAATGTGTTGCCTCCAACTTTTGACAACTAGCACAGGCTATGGGAAGCTTTGAAGCAAATGTTTGACATAAAAAAGATGGTCTGATGCTATATCAAATAAGATTGGGGAGGAAGCATCAAAGCAGAGACATTAGGATGAAATGAAGTTGGAGGAAAGAAAATCAACACACTCATTTCTGATTTTACATTTTCTGGCATCAGTATAAACAACTGATTTGCATTTTCTGAGGACACTACATGCAGTTCTTAACAAATTAGCATTAAACAGAGTCTCCTCCCCGAAAGACTTTCTAGTAACATGGGGCAGGGCCAGAAAAAAATTGTTGTTTACACAGTGTTGGTTCCCAGGAAGAGAACTGAGTGTCTCTGATAATGGGACAACACCTGTTGTTCTCTTCCAGCCTCCATCTTGAATGAAAACCAAGGATATCCCCATATAACACCATCTCAGGGTCCATTCGGAACAAAATCCTTGCTGGAAACTAAAAGGGTTGAACCCCACACACACACACCGTAAAATAACAAGATGTAAAGTATCTTGGCTTAACTCCTCGGAGGGTTAGTGAAACAAATGTCTCATTTGTTTTACATGTTATTTTTGTTAAATACACTTTGAAGTATCTTGTACATTGATCCAACCAGAGCAGTGTGATCTTAACCTCCAGAACAGAGGTGAGCCACTATCAATAAAAACTGGATTACCTGAAATACCCCTGAATAGAGTCAACGAGGCTTCACCTCCTTCTGCTAAGAGGACAGTTGGAATAAAGAGCATGAAAACCAGGTCCTGTCCAAACATTTCCTCAGACAGGGCTCTGAAGCCCAGGGTTCACAGATCTAGTGATCAGGCAGGTGTTTCCTGGAGAGGTGCTGCTCAGCTACTCCTTTCTGTCTCTGATTTGCTGCAGCACTTGAGTTTTGCTCAGGAGAACTCCAGATGGGCTTTTGTTTAGCCACTGTACCAATACTTTAAGGGAGGTTTTAGAGTTCCTGAATTTGGGATCATGAGAAATGGGCAGTAGGGTTATCAATGAAAAAGTTCCAAGGACATGTAAGAATAGTCTTGTATAAATGCAGGGAGGAGGCTGACTAGTCTCGTCAGACACCAGGTTTGCAGCCCTGTGCGGTTGGGAACCAATGAATTTCCCTCGCACATGAAGTTCTAGGGCTTCCATTCCAGTTATGCTCTGCACAGAGCAAACGAACCCAGCCAAGCATCTCGGAAGTTCCTGCAATTTACATCTCCCATCCATATTTTATTCCTTACCTCCCTTTGGCCCTCACTCTCTCCCCATCGCTCGATCAGTTTTCATGGTCATTTGAGTCGTAGGGGTGATTTGTTCAGGTAAAATGGAAAATTGAAATGGAACGGGTGCTGGATACAACCTCATCCGCTTCTTCTATTTTGTCAAAGTGCCGTGGCTGTTCATTTTTTCATGGCCATGAGTTGAAATAAATTAAACTTCCCAGAGGCGAAACTTCTCTAAGATCAAATTGGAATATATTGATTAGGCTCTTTGAGGGCTGATGGATTGGACTCTTATGCTTTATAAACACATTTACCAACACGCTCTCAGAAACAGTTGCTTAGCACTAGGCAAACTGATCGTGTTTATTTAAAGCTGTGACAGTGGTGTACACCTGTAGCCCTCATTCTGGCCCATAAAGTCTCACTTTCTGATTGATGGAGACAAGTTGAGCTGTCTGGCTGCCTGACTCCCAGCACTGGTCCCAAAGGTTGCTGGGCTGATGGAGTCCAGCATAATGCATCACTGTCAGTAAAACAACTTAGCATGTCATTGAGGAGATCTGATCAGCAAGAGCCCGGGAGGGAGGATGAAAGCAGCAAACTGGAATAATTTTTGAGTGCTTACGATGGCAAAGAGGACAGGGAGTCCCAGAGCAAGAGAGTTTTGAAAGAACATGTATACTAATAGCTTCAGATGCATGACACTAGAGACGAATGAATATAGTTACCAGCCAAAATGTCCAGGTAAAAGAGTCCCAGAAAGCAAAGCTTGGATGTAATTCACTCATATGAATAGCTGGGAATAAACTCACGGATTTCACACAATTAGAGAGAAATGCAGAACTGAGAGTTACGTCCCATCAGCTTCAAGTCGTGAGTGATGCACGATCCTGAATGACCCCGGCCTGCCTTTCATTTTCCAGGCTCAATCTGCAGCTGTGATTTAGGAATTGTCTTCAGAATAAGAAATCTGAGAGAAACATAAGGCGAGGTTGGCAGCGAAGGACAAAGATACGGAGGTAGGAACTGTGAACTGGAACTTCACCAGATGGAGATGAGGATTTGTGGGGATCATGTCAGGAAGTCTAATAGTCCAAGGAGAAAAATTACTTTTCTAATTTCTTACAAGAAAAAAAAACCCAGGCATTTTAACATAAAAAGATGATCTATTGCTGTATCAAAAAGCAGCAGCAAGAAGAATCAAAGCAGAAACCTTTAAATGAAAGAAGGCATCTTGCTCCCATCACTCTCTAAAGGTATCTGTAGCGTTTCCAGCTCTGGTTGCTAGTCAGAATCAGAAAGTGTGGGTGGCACTTGAGTGCTTTTCTTCCAGTCTCTCGTTGAATCGGAGTGGATCAGACCATGTGGGATGCCAACCTGCTCAGGCACGTCTTGGTGACATCTCACAGGCTGTTCCATGCCATAGCCCAGAGCAGCGTGGGAGAGAGCGTTAAGGGAACATAAGTCAAAGAGCAGAATTTTGCCTTCAGGTTTCTGCCGACAAACAAGTTGACAGGGTGTGTGCTTTCCAACAGGGAATAAGCAACCACTCCAGGGAGACAGTGACGTATCCAATTTCCCCCAGTTCACCTTGTGTTACAACCCGGATTTGTGGTCTGCTTTGGAATACTTCAGCTGCCAGCCCCTGTGCAGAGACACTGCATTGGATATGAGGAGGAAATTGTTCCATGTGAGGATGGGGAGACCCTGGTACAGGTTGCCCGGAGAAGCTGTGGCTGCCTCATCCCTGGAAATGTCCAAGGCCAGGTTGGACGGGGCTTGGAGCAACGTGGGATAGTGGAAGGTGTCCCTGCCCATGGCATTGGAGCATTGGAATGAGATGGTCTCTAAGGTCTCTTCCAACTCAAACCATTCTATGAGTCTATGGTAAGTGTACACGGAGCAGGCTGCTGAATGATTGAGGCATAGAGAGTCAGAGTAGGAGAGTTTCAGCAGTTCAGCATCTTCCACACAGCCCAACAAAGTGTTCTTTGAGGCATTATGGTCTGAAAGTGCTTCATTTCGGTTCAGTTTCGAATGACTCAAAGCCATACATTTTTCACCACCTATCTTTATAGACTGTCTCCCTAAATCATACATTTTGCTCTTTAAAGTTTGCACCATCTTCCTTTGAGACTATTCCCCAGGCTAATATCTTCGGAGACAACTTCTCAGCCTAACAGAATTTGCTCTTTTATTCCCGTTAGTTGGCCTAAATTTTCCCTTCGCTTAATTCAACCCAATTATTTCCAGTGATACCCACTGGAGCACCCTTAACATTTTCTTTTTACTTTATGGTGTTTTAGCTCTTCAAAGGCTTGCAGACATTTGTCCTAATGGAGAGTGGAGGGAGAGTTGTCTGACATGTCAGGGAGGAGAGGTTGCTCTGTTCCGATTCCATTACAGCAGGAAACATGCTGGATATCAAAGAGAAATTTATGTAATGTATTCCTGCATTGTTCACAATACAGCATCATGTTTTATGCAAGCAAAAGGAGCGTGAGGAGAGAGTGGAAGAAAACTCCGTTTAACTGGCAGTGAAATGACAATAAAACAACAAATGGGGAAACGGCAGGAGATAAACCGCAGCTTTTATGGGCTGATTCCTCAGTTGGCATCATGAGTGGGAGGCCATTGAACACATCTGAGGGTGATAAGGAGGAAGAGAGTGATGCTGGCTCTGGGGCAAAGGCTCTGGGGTAGATTTGGGGGCTACACATCATTCAGAGCTGCACCAGGACCTCTCCGCATGCTGTATGGCAGGGACAGGGGCCAGAAGGATCCCTTGCATCACAGAGCTGACTCTCCAGCACAGCCCACAGCCCTCAGTAATAACCTGGGCAAGGACCAGAATGGGCCAGATGAGGTGGGAAAGTGCATACAAATGCTGTGCCAGATGTGACATTTGGTTGTGATATATTGGTCCTGGAATTTCTGGTCACTGGCATAAACTGGAAGCAGAGCAATGCCTGCAAAACTGGGAACTGCATACACTTTAGCCAGTGCACTTGTCACCTTCCCCCAGCTCTCCTTTTACCCTGACCCAAAATAATTTGGTCATGAGAAAGAGAAAATTCAGATATTTTCATGTGAAGGTTAGGGTCCACTTTCAGTTTGCCCAAACAGCCATCTCCATGTCTGAATGAAGACAGAGGTGTTTACTCTCCAGGAAAGTGGTACGGTTTTGGGGGAGCCAATTGCATCAAGGCTCCAGTTGCATCACTGATTTTCAAGTGAACTCTGATCAGCAGGGAAATAGTAACAGGATGAAGCAACAGATACAAAGGTGGCAAGCACAGTGGGATGAAGAGGTGATAGTCATAGTCACAGGGAGAAGTTTGATTTGCTCTTTTGGGTCAACGGATCACCTTCTGTTCATCACATTTCCAGTCCACTGGGACAGCAAGATGTTAGCACTCTCTGTTAAAAGGCTGTTAATCTGATGGCCCAAATACTAATATTCACTTAAATCAAACCCTGATGAAGTTTTCCTTTGATGCAAGAGTTTAAAGAATTAACAAAAACTTCACAGGGTGAGGTGACTCAGTTTAGGAAGCCTGCCATGAGATACAATTCTTTTTTTTATTTTTTTGTTGCTGAAAGAAATACGCGTGCACACACACACATATATATAAATAAGTGAACAGACTTTCAGAGACAAAAGAACATTTCCATTTTGCAGCAATGATCGCAATGTAAAAAGGCTCCATTGCCATGGAAACGGCCCTAAGCCTCATCATATCTAATGGTGATTTTCCAAAGAAGTCCTTGAAACATCTTTTGTTTCTTGCTTTGAAGTCAAAAGAAATGGTTGAGTGCCAAGAAGAGGGCTATCAGCTCCACATCTCCAATCAGGGCCCGGGCTCAGCTCTGCAGGCATCTCGCCCGCTCCGTGAGCCGCAGAAGCCTCACTTGGAATAATTGCCACATACAAGTTAACAAGGGAGGGAAAGCAAGGGGAAAACAGGACAAAATATACACATGTACATATAAATGAAGGTGCCTCATGGAGAAAAATTTTCTCAACAAGTGGCAAACGCGAGATTTCCATTCCCCAGGCAGGATCCTCCGCAGAGGGCGGTTATGTCAACACACAGAGCGGCTGAGCAGTGAGGCTTCCCGTGCCGAGCCCACTTTTCCCTCGTGGCAGGGACACTCACACTGCTGTGGCAGCAGCTTTGGTGTGCCTGATTTAGGAATTGATGACCTCATTAGGAGCGCTGGAGAGGGGGAAAGGGAGGAGGGAAGGGAGAGGGAACACCACGGAGTTCATTGAGGAGTTTTGTCACTGCTAGTGGAGTTTCTCGATGTTTGCAGAGGGACTCACTGAGGGCTTGGAGCAAAGAAGATGATGGGATTTGCAACTGCACTGCCAAGGAAAGCAAGCAGCTTGCAAGGGAAGCAGGAAATGCTTCTAGAAATGCGCCCACCTCCCCTCTTTATGGCCATTATACTGCCCCAACCCTCGGTCACGCCCCAGATGCCTTGTTGCCATGGATGACAATGCCAGAAGGGGGGATGAAGAGCCATGGCCGGGCGGACAGTAAGAGCAGGAGACAGTGGCTTGAACTCAACACTGGTGGTCTGAGACCAGGGCTTTCAGTCTGGAGAAAAATAAGAGTAATAAACACAAGCTTGAAAAGGAGAGCAGTGGTCCCAGAAATATTGCTTGTTCTGGGGGACAAAGATAAAAAGAGAGCACTGTGCACAAGCAAGAATGACATCAGCCCCAGATTAAACCCGTGGTTTGGCCTCTGCCACTACCCTCACCCTTCTCTCCATGTGGGATCACAGGAGTGGAGACAGGATAGTGTGATATAGCCCCATTAAGCCCATCAAATACAGTGCTGTCATTAATGTGATGGGATATTTCCAGGTGATGCATGGCTAGAAATAACTGGAACCTTTGGAAGTGGAAACGGCTCAGCTACACTGAAAATTAGACCTCATGAGCCCAAGTTTACAGGGCTCTACAGAAGTGGCAGACGACCATAAAAAAATACTTTATTTTCACTTAGTATGAAAAGAAACTTCTCAGAAAGGCTGTGGGATTGAAAGGTCTGGTGCCTGAAAGAGCTGGAGGAGCTTCTGGAAGTGCTGTCTGGGACTAGAGTGTGTCAGTCTTGACCACTGCTTATTCACCTGGGACTGAGCAAAGAACTTGATTTCTGTGCCTCAGTGGCTTCTTTGCTAACTGAGAGGTGGATGACATTTCCAGCCAAAATCGGTGTAAGACTACCACCAATTCCCTTCATCAACACCATCAACCCACTCTTTCTATTCAGTTGGCTTTGAAACATGGACATGGAAGTGAAAGGCTTTTTGTTTCGTTGCCAATCACCTGAGACCTCCAGACATCCCTCCTTGTCTGCTGAGGTCATGTGCTTTGCCCTTTTTTATTGCTAAAATAGCCATCTGCCCCCTTCCTCATTTGCTCCCTTCTCCTGGTGCATTTCCTTGCAGAAATTAATTTTCCTTTAGACATTGAAGTGCAAAGGATCCTGACCTGACACTACTGTAAAATGAGAGGGTTGTTTTCTTTTATTTTCTTTCTCCTCTCTTTTCAAAAAAAGTTCATTCTCTTAAAAAAAAAAAAAATTATTCTCTACAACCACATGAAAAACAGTAAGATCAGCCCTTCGTATATATTTTCAAGTTGTGCATATATCTATAGAATGTAGGTATGGACATGATTTGTTTTTAGCAAGTTCTAATACCCTCAAATCCAAATATTCAGTGTCCCTCTGTTGCTCAGAGAAGTGCAAAAGAACTTCATCCATTAGATAACTCCCAGTTGCCAACTCCTGGCTCAGATCCACGAAGGCTTTGTCATTCAGGAAACAAGGACTTCAAATCTCAGAGCCAGCACTTCAGTAGCAACTTTACACAGAAAGAATAGTAATAGTAATAGTAATACAGACATAAGAGATGGCAAGGTGCAGAGCAGCAGGGATCCTGCAGACAGTTCCCAAGATGCTTTTCTTTCAAGAAAGGAACAGATGCAAGATGCACCCAAACGAAAGTGTCCGCTGATACCATCGCTTTGCATTAGCTGAACATGAACATTCTTCACCTGTGACTTGGGACGCAGGGAATAGGCTTCAGCATCACATCCATCCTGGTGATACAAATCTCCCCTGCACTCTTCTGAAGCCTTCAAATGCTTGGCAGGCAGTCCCAGCCCTTTCACTTCACAGGCAGAACAGTCCGTTTGCCAAGAAAAGGATTCAGAACTGGATAAACATTAAACAAATACTTCAGGGAGATTTATTTTGTTTGTGATACACCTTTAGATTTTGCATTTGAACTCTTTGTGGAGGATTAAACTTTTGATGTGCTCGTCCCTTCTTCCCCCCCTCCCTCCTCCTCCTCNGCTTGATGGGGAAGTTACAGATGGTTTCATCCCTCATGGAGTTCCCTTGGAGCAGGTTAGTTGTCATAGGTAGTTCAGTGACCTTCACTCCCAGCAGGAAGGAAGTACTACCCCCAGTTCCCCAGAAACAGCTCAGACTTGCTGTTACACTTTGTCATAGGCAAGGATTGAAGCATCCAAAAAAAGATTAGCCTTTCCCTGACCCATGGGCGATGCTGGAGCATCCCCTTGCTCTTTTCCCAGACATTCCCATGTGCAAATTGGATATTATCAGAACTACTTTTCATTCATGTCTTTCCCTACGACAGTGCTGTGAGATAGAAGCAGATTCAGGGGTGAGGTGAATTCTTAAAAAAGTAAGATTAAGTAATCATCTGTTTCCTAATTTTCCTATTTCTCTGTTTCTTTGCCTCAGCACCAAATTTCACCCAGTTGGATGGAAGGGTAAACAAACGTATTCCCAGCAGTTGTATGACAAAGCAGCAACTGGATAGAGGAGGAAAAGTTTGGGTTACTGAGGGATAGGACTCATTGCTACTCTTAGCACACATCAGAGACCCCACACTGGCTCCCATACCCAAGATGCAAGTCCATAGGAAGACCAATCTTTTAAACCTTGATTATTCAGGCTCCCAAGCTTTTTTTGATTTCTAACACAGGACCTGATTTTCTGCCATAGAGGTGGTTCCTCTTGGTTCTGGAGGATATTCTGGGGCCTCCTACCAGTTGTATCCAAAATAGCACAGCTGCCTGTGGGGCTGTTTGCTATTCACATCACATGTGCAAAAGGCCCAGGCAGCAGTAGGGGGAAGAATAGAGAGTGTGGGAAAGGGGGGGAAAATAGAAGCACTAATGTGTTTTCAGCTGGTGGGACTTTTTTTGTAGATGTTCTGTTCTCTCTCACCTTGATGCCTCATTTCACCTGCTCACTGCCACAGGCAGTTGGACAGTGTGGTTTTGCTCCACGGGCAAGGATGAACAAGAAATTACAATAACAAAGTACGTCAGCAGCTCCCAGGCTCTGATCAGCTGTAGGATCTCTGGCAGCTGTGAAGGCTCCCATTCACACAGGGGGAAGGAGATGCTGTGCAGAAGGTGCTCCTCTTGCTGCCCTTGAGTAAGAAACCAGTAACAGCCAGGCTTGTTCACCTTGGGATGTGCCCTGCCTGGTTCAGTTTTTGGAGCTCCCTGTGTGCTCTGGCTGAGCAGGAGGCAGGAGGATTGTGCAGAGTGTGTGCGCTGCTCTGCAGGGATTTGAGTTAGCAGGGAATTGTGGCATCTGGAGTCCAGATGAGTGTGTGTGATGGGTCTGGAGTTCACTTACTCCTGAAGGCAGCAGCATCCTGACATCCCTGTGTCCCTCAGGAAGAAAAACGAACACCCTTCTGCAGGCAAAGCTCTGACACCCACAAAGCACCAGGACACCCAGTTCTGAGCGGGGGTGAACCCATGTAGCTCCAGGGAATGATCAGGTCCTGTCCATTTGCATGTGCCACGCATCTGGTTCCTTCATCTGTTGGTGTTTTTCTGTTCTGAGAAAGGGCAGATGAATAAGGTGGGATCTATATCAGCCCTTCATCTTCTTCCTTGTCATTACAGTGATAAATATTTGCTGCATCAGCCTGTCCGAAGCTTCCAACGGGATGGAGCAATGCTGCCTCCCTCCAAGGGAAGCCAACCCTTTATTCAATTCTTTTCTCCTTCCCTCCCCTCCCAGCGGAGCATATCCCTTCCACCTCTGCTTTGATTTCCTGCCACAACCCACCTCCTCTTGGTGATCATTATTAGTAAGGGATAGGTCACTTTTGAGACTTTGGATTTCTGGATGGTGAGAAGTCAGGCTTGCAAGATCAAGCTGTTTCTGAAATTTCTAACTGGCTTTTTTGGTGCCATCTAGAAATCCTTGGTCTTTCCTAAAGTGGGTTTACTTCCAGGAAGCAAACACACTACAATCCCAAGAGACAACTGGGTGCTATTGGGCAACAGAGCATCCCTGGCTGCTGGTTAAAGGGAGTCACCACAAATGTTCAGACCCTCTGCATCTCCTGGCACTAATTCCTCCCCTGGACCTGCATCTAGAGGACCATGCTAACTAGCAATTTGCATACCTCAGGAAGAAAAAATGAAAATAAAATCAAGAGAGACCAAGAAGAACAGAGTTGTTAATGCTCCTGGAAATACGTTCCACCTCACAGAGGGCTCTGGAGCCTGCCCACTCCCGTGGCACCAGGGGTCTGTGTTCGCTGATTGGAGGCTGGGACGCAATTTTGATGGTACGAGTGTGCTCCAGTAATAGCAGGAACACCTCTAATCACTCATTTGATCTCCTTAAGACACCTCTGTAGGGGTGGATTGGGAGAAGAACCCTTATAATGAACAGGAAGCTGTGTCCCACTGGGGCACAGTGACACAGAGGACACATTTCAGACCCGTTAGTTTTGATCTCTGCAGGAAGTTTGTAAAATCAAACCCACAAGAACCATGATTCATCTGCAAAGATAAAATTAACACCTCTGTTGCCTAACATAAAATCTGAGCTAACTCCTGTTGGGAATCTTTCTGTTGCTTTGATGGGGCTCAGAGGAACTTGTCATTTAACCTTGCATTAATTTAAAAATGGTGCACTTTGGACCCAATTCTGATGCTCTTCCTCAGACAAACCCATTCAGGTTGTCGGGCCCTTTTGTCATCATTTCCAAAGGCAATGGACTAGCAGGTATAAAAGAAGAAAAACATCTTGACACCCTGATCTCAGGGAGGCAAGGGGCTGGATTTACATATTTTCATGGCATCAAAACCTGGCCCAGAGCTCTCTTGGGTCAACAGAAAATTTCCTGTTTATTCCAATGAGCTCTGAGTCAAGCTGTAAGGATGAATTTAATCATATTTGACATTAGCTGTCCAAATCCTGGTCAGCTCAAAGCCAGGCTGAGCAGCTGGACTCCTATAAAAGCAGCTCCGAAGAGGGGCACTTCTGGGACAATCCTTCTGATCTGTCTGGAACATCAGGTGGGATGAAATACCCAGCACTCTCCACTGGCTGCAGAAAGAGTGTAACTGTCTTAGAATAAGTACCTAACTTTTATATGGACTAAATCTGATTAAATCAATACCACCTAAATTGTTCCATGTGGCCCTTGACAGTGCAGCAGAAAGCCCCTCGACATCCAAAGGGATCTTTGACAGGAGAAGAACTAATAAATGCAGAATTCGATCCTTTATTATTTCTTTTTCTTTAGAAAGAGCATTGCTATTTCTGCCGCTCCAACCACAGCCTTGGTTTAATAAGACATGCTAATGTGTTATGACTTCTGGGAGCTCTGGAGTGAACCCATGTTGATAACAGGCTTAGGCTCAGAAATGATAAATCACAAGGGGGAGAAGAGATATGAAAATTCTTTTCAGCCCTTGCAAATGAAAAGAAGATGTGATTGTAGAATGTGTTTGGGATGTATGAGTGAGGTTCCTATAATCAATCATCCTAAATAAACCATTTTACTTAGCATCTGTTTGAAGGCAGACAATCAGGCTAGGAGTAGGTTTTCTCCGTGTAAAAATGCTTACAGAGTCTTATATCTGAATTTCTCTATCTAAGGTATTTTATGCGAACCCTCATTTTATAGCGTGTGAGTCCCTGGCAGACTTCAGAGAGGTCTTAGGTATGATAACCAAAGCGGAAAGTAATGCTAGTTACATTTTACTGATTGTGCAAACAGACTTGTTCAAAAGCAAACGAGATGTATGGCAGAACAACACAAATAAAATCCAGCACTCTCCCATCCCAGCCACAGGAGCAGCTTCCCTGTACTGGCTCCCTGGATGGCTTTTCTTATCCTCATAAACTACACTGAGTGTCCTACTTTAGGATGTTTTTTGAAAGGAAATTCCTCACTTTGGTAAACTGCTCCTGATGCTGTAGAGTGATTATTGGTGTTTTACTCCAAGTTAATGTCTTCCAGGAAATAATCAGTCAAGGAAAAAACACTAAAAACCAGCCAAATCCAGTAACGTTATTTCTATAGTCCCAGAAGCCCAGGGTAGGAACAGGCTGCTGAGGTTTGTGTTGTCCTTGTCCCTATGAAAAGGCAGAAACAGTCACCCTTGTGTCCTTTCTGATCTTTGACAAACCCACTCCTGCCTCTCCTGTGAGGTATATTCCATACTGCCCCCAGACAGCTCATTCCAGCCTCTCAATCCTTCCTATGCAGTCCATTCCTGTGGGAATGCTGGGGATTTAACCAGTCCATAAGACCTTTTTCCTCCCTGTCAATTGGACTAACTGCATTTCAACTTATTTCAGCTTCCCATTGGGCACACAGTTATAAATGATGCACAAATTATCATAATCAGAATCCCTGGAATAGGAAGAGCTGCCACAGTTCCATCATATTTCATGAAGTGCTGAGTGTGATACAAACAGAAACAAATATTTCTCCTTCATTGCTTATAACCGAGTCCTCCTTTTTTGTTTTTTTCCCTTTTTTTCTCTCCTCGCTCATTACTGCTGCAAGCACTTGCTTTTAATATGTATAGTATGAGGAATATATAAATGTATATTCCTCATATTTCCTGCCATGCACAGTAATGTCATAAAGACTCACCAGAGTCATCTTTACTTTGTGCCAAGAAGTCTTTGTTCGTCTACAGGTATTTGCCTGGAAAGCTCTCACGGTCATTTTGTAGAATGCCTGTGTTTTTCCTCTGCACTTTCCTCTCCCCCAGGTTATCATCAGTTCCTGGCAAGCTTCAGCCATCTTTATTTGCTTTTACATTCTGGGTAGAGTCTGTAAGAGCCTGGAAAATTCAGCCTTGCAAAGGGGGGTGATGTGGGGTCACTTTGAGCAGTTGGCACTGTCTGACAGGAGCTCCCCACCCTCCAAGGGTAAGCAGGACTCACTGCCTCTATGTGATGTCAGTTGTGCTGATGTTCACCCAAATTTTGGAGCACCTCTGTTGATACAAGTTGCTGAACAAAGCCATGTTTGTGCACATTGAGCTTCCTTCCCTGTTGAAGTTCACTCCCTGGCCCGGCTGTAACCTCACACCCTATAACAACACAGTTCACAGCCCTACCCCTGGGCTGTTTGATTTGTTGTGTTTGCTCACATTTAGCACGATCCCTACACGTCAGGAGTGTGAAGACATCCAGGCAGATGCTCTTATTAACCGACAGCCAGGGCCTGACTCGGCTCAGTTCTGAGACAGCCAAAGTCATCCCACCGGTGGAAAGTGGGGAGAAGCTGCCAGGAAACTCCACAAGATGTTGCTGATGAGTCCAAGTTTCTCCCGTAGGCAGCTTTGAAGGTGACTCTTTGCTCCCCATGTTTCACTAGATGCATCCCCTCTCCCCAGCCATGTGATGCTGTTGTGGGCACACACAGACCCCCCTGCCCTCACCCCTGACTCTGCCCTACTCGGCTCTGCTTACAGACAGCACAGCTCCAACTGCTGCTTTGCAAGTACAAGCATTTGACATTTTCTCTTTCCAAAGCATATGTAAAACCAGCCCTGTGAATTACACAAAACAGGCCAGAATTTGATCACTAAACCTGATTAAAGGAGTTGCATGAAAGAACAGCATATATTGTATGCAAACAGGAAAAGTAGCTTCCCATTCAGCCTTCATACCGAAGAGAGATTATCGTCTGACATTTCTGCAGTCTCCTCCTTTCTTTTGTGTGACAAAAAGGGCAATATAAACACATCCTGGAAATATTTAGTGTTCTTCAAGGGAATCAAAGTTTTCCTAGGCTTCAACTTCAACCGGAGTTGCCTCCAAACTAGTAGTGAACAGCAAAAGTATCAGCAATGAAACAGAAGGGAGGTAAATTCAAAACTGTTATGATTTACATTTATACAAAAGCACGTGGAACTGAGTGCTAAAGATGTGAGTGAGCAAGATTCAGATAAGAAATGGAGATTTGTGAGAACAGAAGCTCTCCAGCAGCCAACCCTCCCCATTATCTTCAAAGGGATTCATTCAAGGACACAAACGAGCTCCTCACTAAAGGGGAGCTGTGAGACTCCCTCCCCTGTGCTGTGTGATTCCATATTCACCACTGAGGGGTTGCTGTCCTGCTCCTGCTGATGAGGCCCTTCCCTGGGACCCTGATCCTGGTGTGGGGTCCAGATGGAGGACACTGCAATGCTGTGACATGAGCAGGGCTCTGCTCTGCCACACGTGCTCCATGTGCCTCTTCCTCCCCAGCCCCAAGACCTTGAAATGGGGAGGTTCCCCCAGCAGAAATCCCACTGTGCAAACTCCAGAGGGGATGGATGCTGTGATACAGAACTCGGGTTTCTTTGTTGGCAGCTCCTGGCATCTTCATGTTTTCTGTGGAGTTAAGCTGACACTTCCCTTTGGTGGGATCATGGAAACCCACCCCTTTGCCAGGCAGGGTCACCCCTGCAGTGAGTGGCAGGTTCAGCATCTTCCCTGGTCTCAGTCTCACTGATGCTGCACAGACAGAGATGAAAAGCACCACAGGGAGCCCAACCAGCACCGCGAAGGCTTCAGCTGCACACTTCATAAAGCTGCTGCACGGAGGCAGTTCCTCCCCACAGCTTCAAATTAGGGTCAGGTTTATTTTCCATCTCCTTCTCTCTCGCTCCAAAGTCTGACAGAGAGAGACCTTTCTCACTGCCCTCTCACAGAGACGTGGGGATGCTGAGATCCCCCCCGGCTGCTTCCCTTCTGCAGCCCTGCGTCCCCCTGTGTGAGCTCCTGGGGGAGACAGCAGTTCTGGGGATGGGATGCTCTTGTGTCAGGTGGGATAAGACACAACCAGTGCAGGAAGGGCAAAAGGTAGGAAAATATGGGCTACCTTCCTTCCCTTACGTTGTACAGTTAATGCAGAGGTTTCTTGGACTCAGTTATAAGCCTGGACACCAGTTTTAAAGGTGTTCCTAAGCATTCACTGACATCCTCCATGGACTGTAGGAGGGGTAAAGCTTCAGTGCCTTCCCCATCTGGGAACTTTTTCCCCTTTTGCACTAATATCTTAATCTCCCTGCTGTATTTACAAGGCATCTATCACCTCAGTATCTAAGGCTGCTACTAAATTACCCATCGTACAAGGTAAGTACAGAGACAAATTGAGTGCTGGATCCCCAACAAACAGCTGATGACAAGTAGTGAGCTGTTTCAGGCTTTATTTCCCCGTGCTGGTCACTGCCAAGCGTTAAAATCTGGAATAAAAGTGTGAGGGGAGAGGAAGGTGGGACCCTGCTGGGCAGGTTGATGGAGTGGGAGGGACCTGCACGCCAGTTCCCATGAGCTGCCCCCCTTCTCTTCCAGCAGCCCCAACCCTGGCTCCCCACAAGGACCTCCAGCACCCTGGCTGGTGGCTGCACAACTAAGCCACTGCATTCAGTGGGTTTGGGAGGGGGGGATGGAAAAGATCTCACTGTTTCAAGTCAATTATTTCTCAATAACACAAATCTCGAGGTTACATTTGTTTAGCAGCCTCCTTCTGCAAGTTGTATCACAGCAGAAAGTGTTTGGTTACATGTGAAGCCATCAGCTTTGCTTGCCCAGCCCCATTATTCCAAACACTAGGATAACAAATGGGTGGAAAATAGGAGCTGATTCCCTAAAGTAATGCCAAGTCCATCACCTCTGGAGGAAAACTGAGCCTCAGAGACAGTCTCCAGAGCTTCCTCATAAGCCCTTGTCCCACTGGAGTGCGAGTGCTGCAGACTCCCGCAGGCACAAGGTTTCAGCTGAAGTGTGTTTTTTTGCCTTAAATAATCTTGGCTGACAGATGTAAGTTTTTTCAAGAAGTCATTTCCAGGTGACTAAGCCCAGTCCCGGGTCTGCTTCTAAGCTTTGCTCCGAGACTCCTTACAGGCAGAGTATAATGGAAAAAATCTCTACTGGGTATCAGAATCACCACTAATTTTGGTCACAGTTTCTGAGACTAGGTCAGATCTGCAGCCTGTCAGAAGGATGATGAAGAAATTGGTGCTCACAGGAGCTGTGCAGCTGCAGCCAGGCCAGATTCAGTGCTCCCTCAAGGCAATGTGCCTTACTCATGTTCAATGGCCACTTATGTGGCATTTCTGGACACCACTCGCAGTTGGAATGATGAAAAATCCAGAATTTTGATAGAAGTGTGTAGGGGTTTTGTGGACAGGGGGAATGCATCATAGTTAAAGCAATAGGCCACTGCCCTGCTCAGTATGCCCAGCAGAATAAAGCAGAAGGACAGCTTGATTTTTATATCTTAAATAAATAAACCTTTCTGATCCTTCAGGCAGAGCCTGTGATTCTGCAATGTGTGCTTGTGAGCTGCTGTTTTGCTGTAAATATCCTTTGCTATATTAAATCATACATCACTTCCCAGCATAGCTAATTTTCCCATCACATTGACACTTGTGGGCAATATCCTGGTGCCCCAATGTCCCATAAAGCACCCAAGCAGCATCCCTCAGTCGCATCTCATTTGCATTCTCCCAGGAGCTGTGGGTGAGCATCTTAGTGGGAGAAAAGAAAATGAAATATTTACTTTTTCTTTCCACACGCCAGTAGCGAAAAGATATTGATGTGGTGAGGGTGGGACGTTAAAATCAAAATTATGTTGGGAATAAAAAGCAAGGCATAAATTAGCACTGTTTGCTTCATCTATGCTGTAGGAGAGTTAGCATTGCCCCAGTGCCATATAACATGCCGAGGATATTTGGGGAAATCTGCAGCACTGTATTTCAAGGAAGCATCGCAGCCAAGATGACATTACTAAAGGCCACAGCAAAATTAATGAATGGCCACCAGAAGGCCTTTGCCAAGGGCTGACTGTGAAGATGCCATGTGAGAAAGGGGAGAGGAAAGGAGAGAAAAGCAGTTCCTGATGGTCTGTCAAGACAAAAAAGAAAAAGATCAGCAAGAGGGGAAATGATTTTTGTGCTTCTCCTTTGGTGACATCCTTCAGCTGCTCGTTTTCTCTGTAACACACCATCTACTCTTTGCATTCTTTCCAGGGGCTACAGCCACCATTCTACAGACCTTGCACTTGGCTCAAGGTTTTGGGTTGTCTGCATCCATCCTAAATTGTGAACTGGAGGGGATTATCCACGTTCTTGGTTAATCACTCAGTCCAACTGAACACAGTCGTAGCACAGAAGGTGACAGTAGTACCAGAGGAGTTCATGGCACTGCCAGCTGTGCTTCTTTAGCCACAGTCTGAATCAGCTGCCACTGAGGGCATCTGAAGTCTCAGAAACATCGGGACAAAAGGGTTAAAGAAATGTGTTGTGTCATCAAATCCAGTTTTTATCATCTCAGGCAGACACACACATAACCCTGATCCGAACCACATCAAACACCAATTACAGACAGCCTGATTCCTGTCCCTTTTCCTTCATTTCAAGAGTTACTCCACTTCTTCTCATAATATTTCTCTTAGTGTTTGGTCCACCTGTGACATTTTATATCCAAGAGCTACTGTGCTACTAATGCTGCTTAACCTAAATAGCTTTTCCCTCTCCTTGTTTTTATACCGTTCCCATTTTGCTGTGAGAATGCAACTGCCTTTACTTTCTGGTTCACTGAATTCCCTCAGTCCTCAACCCCTAGGAAGAAACATAACAGACATAACTGAAAAAGGAATTGGTTTTTTTTGTTTGTTTTTAAAAACTTACACTTCTCCACAGGGAAGAGGGAAAAGTCTCCATTTCGTAGTTCTCCTTTCAAGATAAGGAAGGTGATATAATGCCACGGGGGGATTAGGATGCGTGCTGGAAGTCTACAGTTCATGCAAGGACTGGGTCACCTGCTCTAGCACAGACCACACACATGTACAGTAAAAGAAAGTCCATGCCCAAATATATAAGGGCCAGAAAAGGGGGGGGAAGTTGGAAAAAAAAGGCCATCCAAAACCCCAACAATTCAGGAAGTGTAAGATGGCATGGAAACACTCCTGCTCAGAGTGACAGATGGAGGAACAGCCCCGATCAAAGAGGCTCATTTCTGCAGCTGGGCTCTCTGAAGCTAAAGAGGGGCTGAAGAAGTTAATGGACCTGCTCGCACATGTAAAGACTTCTGGATGAGGACATCAATTTTCTATAGGTCACTGGGACCAGACACAAATTCAGGAGGAATGAGAGAGCAGAGAAGTAGACCTATTAGCACAAAGCCTGTCACTTTTTTCATTAAAGTCAGAACTCATGCCAGAGGGCTGAAAAGTGGCCAGTGCTGTATCCATCCTTAAATAAAGGTGTGAAAGGAGATGGAGGATTTACAGGCTGGCAAACCTTGCTTCAGCTGAAGAAAAGATAAGAGAAAAGCCATTGAAAACAGCTACAATGTCCCCAGATGCTTGAGACAAACCAGCATGGAAGCTGTCATGGTAAATCATGATGCTTCTCAATCTATTTTAATGCATTTCAAAATGTTAGCAAAATAATGGATATCTGTGAACAAGCAGAGGTGATTTCTTTAGGTTTTCAAAAGATTTTTTGAGAAAAGCCCTCACAAGGAGCTGTTAAGGAAAGCTTAGTGGGTTACCTTGAGATAAGAGGTAAAAGTTCTTTCATGGGTTGAAAACAAACTATGACATAAAAATCAAAGAGCTGCAATAAAAAGTCCAATTCTCAGCATGGAAAGAGGTTAATAGTGGGAGGTGCTCCAGGGACTGCTCCTAGGACACACATTGTTACAGAGATGTAGTAAGAGCCTAAAGACGGGGTGGTAGAGTGGAAAAGGGCAACATTTGTTCAAAGAAGAAAATTTCCCTTCTTCTCCATCTCCTTCTTGGGTCACTCAGGTCTGGAGAAGTCGACAAGACATTAATTTAAGACAGAGCTCAGAGAAGGATGTAAGTGGGCCATACAGTGGCCAAAAAAGTCCTGCTGAGGCCATTGCACACATAACAACACGCTTTGGAAACTGTTCATATAGAAATTAATCATATGCTCTTGGGGATAAAGCAGATGTGAGGCTGCTGTGGGGAGCCCAGTATAAGATATGTGTTCAATGCGTAGTGATCATCAAAGCCCTAAATGAAATGTAAAGCTGTTTGGAGAGATATTGTATTTCCTCACTTGTTTTTAACATCAGCAGCATGTTTTTGTCCTGGAAAACAGGATTATGTGGGAGCAGCAATGTAAGGAAAGCAATACAGAAATAGAGAGGGGCCAAAGGAGATAAGGGAAATATGAATTTCTGCAGATAAGGGGGAGGGGGCTGTCATTCGTAGGGAAATTGTCAATACCAGCATGTCACCCTCTTGCAGGGGTGTCCAGGTGGTAGAAGTGCAAGAGAAAGAAAGGGTAAAGAACGGAAAAGTGGCCTTGTTTTCTTTATTATTTTGTTTATGTGGAAGTCAGCTGAACTCTATGTGTGTGAGTACCTGGATTCAACAGCCAAGAATAAAGATATCCAGGTCAATCAGCTGTTATGTTTGTCCTTTTCAACATTAAATGGAGAAAAGGTCACTGGAGCAAATTAAGAAGAAAACAGAGTAAATAAAAGGAAACAATTTCCCTCTTTAAACGTAACTAACCTGTGCCATTTCCAGCTGCTTGTTTGCTTTGAGGCAAGTAACAACAAGAGTTTCCTGAATTTCTCTGAGGAAGAAAACATGGGCAGTAATGACAACCTTAAACCTCAGAACAGTGTGCAAATGAAGTCATTTCTCATTTCGGTGGTTCTGTACCCACAGCATGGAAATGGGACAATACTTTCCTTAAGGAGGACACATCGAAGTCTGAAGGCTTGGAATAACAGGGAAACTGGGAAGGAAATTGCCCAGGTGATTCGAGGAGATGAAGCACCTTGAGCAGCACTTCTGCACGCAGCCAAAATTGACCCATAGCTCACACAGTGGACCGAGACTCAAATAACCTCAGCAGCTTCTGACTGATCCTCACCTCCCCCGTGTGCTTCAGAACACCACTGTAACATGAGGGATACATATCCATGAAGAAGCACGTGTGATGTGAGCTTTTAGAATTAACTCATCAGCCAGGTGATTTAAGGTCTTCTTTCAAAGCCTGTCAGAGACCCGGGTGTTCCAGGTGCAAAATGCAGTTAGAAATCGGATCTCAGTGCTTATTTAAAATCTTTGTTTGCTGAAAGTTTTGAAGCTTGCGCTGGAGAAAGCACGAATCACTTAACCTAACTGTGATCTCACATGGACTCAAACAGGTGTGAGAGGAGGATTGCAGAAGCCAGAAAGGTATCAGGATCAGGCCTATTGGCTTCCTGATTCCACCACTTCTCTGTCCTTCCTCCTCTTCCAGAGTTTTAGTGTGGCATGGGATAAATCTTAAGAACACCAAATCACCCTTTAAGCAAGGGAAGTGTTCAAGACAGTTAATAACAGCAAGAGTCACTGTTACCTGCCTTTTAGACACTAATGGTGGATGAACTTCTGCACATTTGTAGCCTGGTTCAGAGAGATTTTCTCTTTCTTCAACTTCTTCCACAGAAAAACGCCAAGCTTTTCACAAACATTAAAGATTGGATTCTTAACCCCTTACTCCTGATGAGTAATTCTTTGTTCAATGTGATTGCACTCAAGTCGATGGGATTACTCATGAAAGAAATGCTCCTGACTGTAAGTGTAGAGATCCCAATACAATTTATTAATTTTGCTTTACAGCGCATTTGTGAGGCTTAACAGATGGGAATATTGACGTTAGAGGTTCATGTGATTGGCTCAAGGTCAGTAAGTGACAGGACTGGGAACTTCGCCAGAGCCTTGATTTTCTTTTCTCTTGTTTCAGTCACAAGATTAAAGATTTAAAATATAGAAACCAGCAGCACCAGCAACTCAGGAACTCTTCAGTTTGCAGAAAGGAACTGCCAGATTGAAGGAACAGCCCTCACGTGGCAGTGAAGGCAATCAGGCTGAGGATGTGGAGGATGTGGAGCAAAGACAAATATATTGTGGAGTTGGGAAGAGGGAGGAAAGAAAGTCAGGTGCTGATTTTTTTCCCCTTTTTTTTTACGGTCAACACTTGAAAAAGCCTGAGATCATGCCTGGGATGATGGTCAGGGTACTGCATTCTTCTGTTTGCTTGCTTAAAAACTGTATTTTAGAACAAAGGTTGTTTTTTAAAGCCTCTAGAGGGACTGAGGATAGAATCCTCTTTGCTCTTATCAGGAGACATCACACTATCATGTTTGACCCTTTTATTCTGAAAAGATACTCCCTGAAGGGACAAACCCCTATTTGAGTCTGGGCAATCAACCTATTGTGGGGTCTGCACAAGCCTAAGACTTCCCTGTGATCCCAGACAAAGGCTTCCTCTGATATCCTTCGGTTCAAGAAGGCACCACTTTCTCATGCTCACTCCTCCCTCATCTCTCACCTTTCCCTCTTCATTTCTTGCTTCTAACAGGATAAAAATATAATCTCTCAAGCAGCACTTTTCCTTCCACCCCTCGAAGGCTTTCCTGCGCCCACATTGATACTCCAGCCATCACTTGCATCCTGCAACATCTCCATCCTAAAATGGTTCTGCAGCTCCATGGCACCTGCTCAAACACCTGCTCTGGGGGAGGCAGCCAAACAATTAGCACCATTTTTCTAATGACCAATTTGTAGCTGATGAGGCAAAGCAAACAGAGGGGGGGTGATGCCCACGGGCCCTCACTGGAGCCGTGGCCGCAGGATCTGCCCCGGCTGAACCACTCATCCCTCCCTAACCCAGCAGCTTCTGCTGAGACCCCGTGAGAGGAGGAAGGGCTCTACTTCCATCATGTGCCAGGCTTTACTCTTGCCTCTGGTGGCACAAGGGCCAGGTTGTCATTTCACTGAGCAGCAGTGAACAGAAGGATCCGAATGTAGCTCACAAAAATCCTCAATCTGGCATTAATCACCTGCTCGGAGCTGCCGGCAGGCAGTGACATTTTCTCCGTGGCACACAACCAGACATCTGCTGAATGATCCAGCAGCTCAATCCAAGGGGAGGAGGCTGCCTTTTTGTCTCCTCCCTGTAGGAAATGAAAGGTCATGGCAGTCCCAGGGAAGTAGGGAAAGAAAGGTTATCTGTGGAGTCAGGGTCCCTGGGCAGCAAGGGGTCACTTCGTGGGGAGCCTGGGACATCTGTGCACAGCACTCCCCGCACGTGGATGTAAATCAATGTCACCTCTGAAGTTGCTGGGAGAATTAGATTTAAATAAAGAAGTTAAGGAATATGAACAGCTTTCTAGAGGAAGCAAACATGGGGAATCACTCAGACCAGGATCATGGAGACCATGAGACTGTTCAGGAAGGTTCAGCTGCATCGTGGCTGTCGAAAATTCACTCAGAGCAGAAAACTCCATCCTGTGCTTCTTGTGATAGATTCCAAAATGACCCCTCCCCTGCTCTGTCAAATGCAAAATATGAATCTAATCGAACTACGGATCTGAGCCAGCACAGTAATTCACCTGGTTTCTTAGGCTGCACTGCAAAATACATTTCTCTGAAATATAACACTGACCAAAAATAAAGTAAGAATAGGCAGACAGATTTTCTATTGGAAAATGCTGATTTATTGAAACCAAGATGTTTAATAGGGATACATTGATTTCTTTAAAAATTTTGAGGACCTTCAGCAAAAGTTACAAGAAGCAATGTGGGACAAAGAAAGAAGCCAAATTTAACTCCTTATTGTCATTTAAGCTGAGCCTGAAGAATAACATCTAAATGTGAGTTTTGAAGGAGGCTTGAAAAGTATTGATTTTTCATTTCCCAGTCCAGATCACCACATCTCACTTGCGCATTGGCAAACTCGTGATCACATCACATTTAGCACTTCTGTAATATCTTCAGCTGAGGACATAGAAAGTCTCTTTATGGAGGGCTAAAGAAGTGAGGAAGGGGCCGGAGCACCTCTCTTACGAGGAAATGCGGAGAGAGTTGGGCCTGTTCAGCCTCCAGAGGAGACACTGAGAGGGGGACCTCATCCCTGTCTTTAGTGCCTGCAGGGAGGGGGCAGAGGATGGAACAGGCTCTGCTCGGGAGGGCGCAGCAATGGCACAAGAGGAACGGGCAGGAACTGATGCCCAGGAAGTTCCACCTGGACACGAGGAAGAATTTTGCTGTGCAATGACCAAGCACTACAACAGATGTTGTAGGGGGATGGTGTGGAGTGGAATCTCCCTCCCTGGAGATGTTCCAGACCCGTCTGGACACAATCCTGTGCCATGTGCTCTCCTCTGGGATGGCCCTGCTGGAGCAGGGACATTGGGCCAGGTGAAATACTGTGGTCCCTTCCAACCTGAACCACTCTGTGATTCTGTGATTCTTACCTGGGAAAAAGCCCTACAAAAGAAACTATAATGTTATAAATGCTAGGGCTGGGTGAAAGGCCCCTGTTGCTCTGGAGGTTCTGATGTTGTTTCTTTAGACAAGAGTGGAGGTGGCATGTAATGACACAGTCTTTCCATCCTTGGGCTTTTCCCGAAATCAATATGGAACATCAGCTGACCTGACACCCCTTGCTAAATAAGACTGTTTCATGTCAGTTCTTGTCACCATCTTAGTTTTGATTTTTAAGGGACATTCCCGTTGATTATATTTTTTAATCACTTTCCCATACAGATAAAGATCATGCCAAATGACAGCCCCAGCCAAAGGAAACCTTTTTATTGGCAGGGTCTGTGCATTTCTATCACTCTTGCTCTGCTGAACTAATCAGATTAGATAGGATAGGGCCAAGATTTCTCTTGGCTGTTATTCTTTCACATCATTCAGTGGGGGGGACAGGATGAAGAATGTGCCAGAGAAAAGCCGTTGCCTCTGGGGTGGCCTGAGATGTCTTTAATGGAAAGCAGCAGGGTCCCACAGGCTTGGTGCAACCCTACAAACCTCTAGAGAAGGATTTTTTATTTACAGCATTCCTGCCTTCCTCGGGGGGCTTTGTAAAATATATAATGTGGACAGTGAAGCAAAGGAGGGTTTCTTTATGTGCAACCACCTTCAAGGGGCAGAAGAGGGATGTTGTTCCAGCAGCTGATAGCAACACTTTGCTGGGCATCTGGGCACAAAAGAAAGAGTGACAAATGTCATTATCCATTGCAATTACATGAGAGGCTTGGGGAGTTGGAAGGTTAAAAATTGGCTGGTACAAATTAAAATTTGGCTGGTACAGCAGCATTACCACTGCCTGTTCTGGGGAGCAGTGGAAGCATTTTCTTGGTAGTTACAGTTGGTCAAGACTTTGATGTTCTCTCTCATTCCAAAAAGGGCAAATGGAGAGTCAGGTGTCATTTAGAGATGAGGCACAAAGGCATGAGAAAGAAACCTCCTATTTCTACTCATGAGAAACATATGAATAAGTAAGTGTGTGTATATATAACTTTATACATATATAAATATATATATATGAATCAGAGAGGTGAAAACCTTGGATACATTTCAGACTCCTGGCTGCTTTCCAACAACACTTTAGAAATACAGTACTAAATTTACATTGGATTCAGGATTGCAAGCCTAGAATTTCCCCCTGGAGATCCCATCTGCTCCTCACTTACACGAATGCCCCAAACTGGGGAACAGCAGGGCAGACATCCCATTAAATCACTGGTTTTATCATTGCCATTCAGTTTTTTCCCTGGATCTGATGATCTGCCAGGGCAGAATGCTGCATCATTTGCTTCATCAAAATGTACAACATGGTGTGCAGTAATCCAGGCAGCAGGGAGGTGTCAGGCACAATGGCTGGTTGCTGGAGGATGCAACCTCTGTAAACTCCTAAATGCTGAGTTCCTGGGAGCTGACACACACTGGGATCTCTCTGTGATAGCCAGGCATTAGCAAATTAACTATTTGGACTAGGTGGGAATAGGGGAGGAAGTCTCTCAGAAGTTTTTGTGGAAGTTAGTGGTGGGAGAATAAATTCATGGAAAAGAAGCAAGTCAGGGATGAGAAGTGGCCAAACTTCCACAAAAACTGGAGAAACAGAAGAGGCCAAGGTGACATGACCTTCCAGTATCTAAAGGGCCTACAAAAAGGTTGGAGAGGGACTTCTTACAATGGTATGGAGTGACAGGAAAAGGGGGAATGGCTTTAAGATATCAGAGTAGATTTAGATCAAATATTAGGAAGAAATTATCTACTATGAGAGTGGTGAGGCTCTGGCACAGGTTGCCCAGAGAAGCTGTGGCTGCCCCATCTCTGGAAGTGTTCAGGTTGGATGGGGCTTGGAGCAACCTGGGCTAGTGGAAGGTGTCCCTGCCCATGGCAGATGGTTGGAGACGATCTTTAAGGTCCCTTCCAGCCCAGATGATTCAGTGATTCTATGAGCTGTATGAGCCTTAGGTGACAGGAGCTCATTCATGTCCCACACATTTTTCTACAGACTCTTCCTAAATAATTACGTATTTTTTACCCCTGACTATTACAAGAGATCCCAAACAATTTTCTAAACGCAAGCTGCATTTAAGCTGCCATTGAAAAACTCTGTGTTTAGCACCGTGCACAGATAAGAGCAAAGGATCAGAAAATGGAAAAACGTTTTCTGTGTGTGCCCTGGTGAGGATCTGGCGAGTGATGGAGACAGAACCCACTG
The DNA here is from genome assembly GCA_013396775.1 of Cephalopterus ornatus. Taxonomy (NCBI): domain Eukaryota; kingdom Metazoa; phylum Chordata; class Aves; order Passeriformes; family Cotingidae; genus Cephalopterus; species Cephalopterus ornatus. Next base: position 195,450 of record VZRE01009605.1, read on the forward strand.
ACCCTTCCTCCTCTGGACAAACAGCGCCGCACCCAGAGCCGGCCATGAGAAAAGGGAGCGTGGAGTTAGGAATATCTTTTAAAATCCTGCCACAAAGGGGCCCTTTTTCCTACACCAGAAGGCTGGAAGGATGCGCGGGGACGTGTGTCCGAGCGATCCCTTCCCTGGGCTCACGGGGGCGGGTTCGCTCCGCGGCAGCGGCTCCGCGCACGGGCTCGGCTCCGGCTCCCGCTGCAAAGGGGATTCGTCCTCCAGGCAAGGCTTTACCTGAGGGTGAAAGAACGCAGATTCCTTTTTACGGATGCCTAGTTTCACAGCTTCGCGGTCCAGCCCTCCGACAGCTCCGCGTGGCTCAGGAGCAGCTGCCCGGCGCGGCGGTGGCGAGCGGGAATGTTTTCTGCCAGCATCTCTCTGTCTCTGAAAGTTTGATTCCTCATTTCAGCTGAGGACCCACCTTTACCACCTGGGGACGGCTGGAGAGGAACTTTGGACAATGGCCTAAAGTGAGAGTACAAGGGGGAATGGCTTTAAACTGACAGCGGGTAGTTTTAGCTTAGATATTAGGAAGAAATTCTTCCCTGTGTGGGTGGGCACAGGCACAGGTTGCCCAGAGAAGCTGTGGCTGCCCCTGGATCCCTGGAAGTGTTCAAAGGCCACGTTGGACAGGGCTCTGAGCAACCCGGGATAGTGGAAGGTGTCCCTGCCCATGGCAGGGGAGTTGGAATGAGATGATCCCTAAGATTCCTCCCAAACCTAAACATTCTATGATTCTATGATACAGATACACAGATTCTGTAATTCTGTGTCCCTCCTTTCAAAACATCTAATGGGTTTTGTCCTGAGCACAAGCTGTTAGACCCTCAGCTGCAGGGCTTGTCCAGAAGGTACCAGTGGAGCCTCCTCCTGCAGAGCAGCACTAAAAGAGGTAGGAGCAAGGCTGGCTCAGAGGACTCAGACAGTGCTCTTCAAGATTGTTTGGCTTTGTAGCTAAACTATATACTCGTATCTATCCATTTGAGGAGACTGTCCAAGACTGTGAAGTTTTCAGCTGGCCTTTTCAAGAGCTGCAGCAAACCCATCTAGCCCTGTCTGGCCTCTGCAGAGGGAGAGATGAGGAGATGAAGGTCCTCTCCTCCTCCTGAAGTGCTCATATATGACAAAATTAAAGAAGCAAGAGCATTTGGAGAGCAGCAGGTGAGGCAACTGCACAGGGCTGGGCCATGAGGCTGCAGACACCCTCCTCTCTCCTCACAGAGTCTGTTCCCACCATGGAAACTTTCCTTGATTCCATGTCCAGGCTGCCAGTAAGTTCTGGCCCAAGAGTTTTCCAGTTCAAAGAACTTCCATCACTCCAGTATCACCACAGACATCCTTGGCCATATTAATCTCTGCAGCAGAGCTAAATGTCACAAAACCACCCATTTTACAGGTGGAAAGCTGAGGCAAAGAGAGCAACAGTGATTCATGCAAGGTCAGGGCCAAAATTAGGATTTTAATCCAAATGGAAGTCCTAGACATTATCCCAGCTCTGAATCTTGCTTTCCTCACCATGGAAGCTATGAGCAGGTCCTCCTCTCCTGAATGGAGCATTCACCTTCTCGGGTTAAAACTACCAAAGGAAGCCAAGACAGACAGCCTGGATGCTATAGAAATGACAGAAGAGGAAAAACAGATCACAGAAATCCTGCCAGCCAGTTCCCACCGTCAGTTGCCATAACACACTTCTGTACAATTAATTCTCTGTGTATGCAAATATATTCCCCTTGTCATATCTGTTAGCAAAATCCATAACGTTGCCTGAAATAATCCAAAGGCACAATAATTAGAAATACAATGTTGTGAGAGGTGATGTATGTGAAGAGGACCGAGTGCTGCCACGTGAGCTCTGTTCCCTGTCCTATCACACCCTGATGTCTGACCTTGACCAAGTTGGTTGGCTTCTCCTTGTCTTCAATAAAATCTGTCTCGTAAAATCTGGATAATAGCATTAAACTTATCTACATCAGATGAAGGTTTTGATGCTTAATCAATAGAGATTTGTAAAAAGCTCCGAGATCTTCTTAAAAAATTAAATGTCCATGAAAGGTTTCAGCATTATCCAAGACTAATGAGTGGGAGGAGGTACAAGCTGCCCCACTGACATGTCAGTGCTGACAGGGCTGGGTGCTGAAGCTTATCAGTGAAGGGCAGCCTTGGCCATGCCATGGGAAAGGAGAGCAATTTCGGGTTGTAAAGGACCCAGCTGGAAGTGGCTGCCAAGCTGCAAGTGCCAGCCCGACATCAAGCAAGAATTTCTACTTTTGACAGGTTTTGGATCTGCTGCTTTTAATTTCCGAGACACCAAAGATTATATTTCCAAATTCACATTTCAGCCCACCTTTCCTTCCCTTTGCCCCCTCAGGCTCTGGCAATTTGCTGTTGCCTTGCAGGGTGGACTGAATTATTTCTTTGGCAGCATAACAGCACCCCCAAAGCTTGATGCAGTGCTGGGTGATCAATAGAACATAATGTGTGTAAGTATGTATTAATATTGTGTTTACCCAAGCACATTTTGAGAACTACCCCTAACTTTTTAACTTGGAAAATAGCAAGAATCTGAAGAAAAGGACACACTTCCAGATCTCAAATCTAAGCAGGAAAAAAGTCTCTGCAGAGCAGAGAAAAAGTCTATTCTTGTGGTGTCTCTTGTCTGAGCAGAATTAGGAGATCTCAGGGTAGATACCATCCTGCTGAGAGCTGTTTCAGCTCATTCTGAGATACTCTGCTGAATTTATAGTAGAGAGAGCTTCTGATAAGATAATCTGAATTAAACCTGATCTTCCAAACCTCCCTTTGAGATGCCCATGTCTCCTGTATCCGGGTGTCATCCCTGCAAGTGCCGTAGTCGCTGGTCAGTTGTCAGCCTTGGATGATCATCAGTCAGGTCCCTCAGAGCTTTAGCTCTTTTAGTTCAAGAACAAACAGTTTTCCTCTGCAGTATTTCACTCCCATGTTTTCTTGGAGGTGGAGGAAACAGGCAGGTGATGTCCCCTTCTTCAAACAAATGAGTCCTGGGTCTGCATAACCTTCCTGCCAGCAGCCAAGGAAGCTCTGCACTCTCTAATTCCCAAAGATGAGCTGGGGATTCACATTTTACTTACTGAGGTATTACATGGAATTTTAATAGGCCTTTAACAGGACTCCTGTGAGTTCAACAGCTGATCCAAACAAGATCTCCGCTCCAAGGCCTAATCCCATTATAGCCTAAAAAGATCTCCTTCAGAGAAATTGTTTTGTCTTCAGGCAGTGCCAGAAAGAAAGAGGAAGAAAGAAATGGACAGAAAGAAGAGAGCCAAGTTTAAAGAAAAAGTTATCTGAAAGAAAGAAAAATGATGCTAATGCAGGTAGAAAATTCTAAAAAGATTAAAAAAACACAGCTTTTTTTTTTTTTTAATCTCACTAGTTAGCACTTTATGTCAAAATCCCCTCATCGTAACAATCACTAGAACTGAGTGAATAATTTAAAAGGAATAATTTATTCAAAGAACGTGGCATACTGATGCATATCCACATATTGTCTGAAGAGATCACAAAGTTCTCCAGATTTCATATGTTATTCAGATCTGTTTGCCAGTTCCTGCAGCTGACAACTCTTAGCTTCCAGATACTTTATGACTTAACCCATGAAAGGGAATCATTTATTCTAAGCACAAACTTCGTTTGTATACAAAACCTCCAAAATAAATCATTATTTCGATAACCACTCAAGTGATGCTGCTGTATAGTCAGGAGCCTCTCACAAGGACTGCAGTCCTTTTTTTCTCTTTCAGAGGTTAAATATCTGAATTTGGAGTGAGTACATGCACACACACACTTGCCCACGTAGAAACGAACAGAGCAACTGCATTTCTCACCCACAGAGCTCCCAAATCCAGTCGAGGATTTGGACAAAATCTTGTCACCGGTGCTTAAAGATGGCACAAGTGTCAATGTGCTTTAGGAGATGCCAAGGAACAGGCACCAGTGATCTGTTTCTCCTTTTTTCTCCTTGTTTCTTCGTGCTTCTCAGCCAACCTGATGAAGCCAGTGCAGCACCAGGGCAGCCATTCAGAGCTGATGAACATATGTCATTCCCACATTTGCAAAGGATGAGAAGCTGGGAGCTTTGCTCTGATGATCAGGCCAGTTGTCCAGCAGGCAGCCCAGACAGATTAGGGATAACAGTGTCTTCATGTACTACAAATGAAGACATTTCAGTAAAAAGTAGGAATTAGAACAGCAATAATAGACTTGAACCCACAGGAAAAGTCTTGGATCTGAATAAAAATCCACATATGGCTCAGGTCTGGTCTGTAAGTGATGTGCTACACCCCTCAGCCCTCACATTCACAGGTTTCATGGCTCCCCTTCTTGCCTGTGGTACCAGGGATAAGCATCCAGAGCTGATTGCCTCTCTGAGCCAGCCTCCTCGGGTGATGCAGCTCCAGCACATCACAGCTGGCATTTTTGTGGCACTTGAGACTAGTGAAATGTACAGGTTGCTTCTTGGGATATAGTTAAAACTCCCTCAGGGATCATTCCATATATTCACAGATTAAAATAAACTTGGCTTGCTGGATTAACTCACGAATCTGTGGCTGAAGGTTGTGTCTTAAGGGAGAAATAATTAGAGTGCGTTTGTCCAGATTTCTGTCTGCAGCAAGAAACCTGAAATCCACCCCCCAAATGAACCCCACTACGGTGATTCAGGTCAAAAATGAGCTGACAAGTTCCCTGGTGTCACAAGAGCTATGATTTTTATTTGGCAGGGAGTAGAGGAAGAGAAGGTGAGAGCCTGTGAATTGAGCAGCAGATGGACTTTTCATTAAGAGGAGCTCCCAAACCTAATGAAATCAGTCAGAGCCTTTTTTTTTTTTAACTGGCTTTGGTGGACTTTGGAGGAGGCCTTAATTTAGGCACCTTGCTGCAGGGATACAATTACAGCCCTTGATCTCGGTGGTGGATGTTAACAAGCACTTCTGTCACACTCACAGGGGCTGACAGAAATTTGGGCATCATTTCTGAGTCGCTTTTTGTTCTGAGTCTGGCTTGAGCTTTGAACTCCAGCCTCAGGGCAGTGCATACAGATAATGGATTTCCCTTTATCTGATATATAGATATTGCTGCTCATTTTCTAGCTGCTGTCGTATTTGGTTGCTACAGTGTCCAACCATAATGTTTACAGATTGCAGCTGTACTGTACATGCCCAAAAAAAGATGCTGTCTAAAGCTGTTTTGGAGTGTTATTATGATCCGTGGGCTTTATTTTGTTTTGCTGGAGCTAAAACCAGTTGTAAAACTAGCCCAGCTTCGTAAATAACCACATTTAAATATAACTGAGTTTAAGAAAGTGCAGAAAAAGCTCTATCATTGTCATATTATTCCCACTGGCATTTCAGAACAAAAATGGATTTACACCTCCAGTTTTGAAATTTGAGCTTATAGCACAAAAAAAAAAGCAAGCAGGGACAAAGGTCAACATTCATGTGGAATGCAAAGCATCATCTGTCTTGATCATCTATAACTTGTGTCCCCACCCGCTGCAGATTTCTTTTTGTTCATCAAAGTTGTTTAAATGTTGAATTTCCAACAATTTTTTTCTTTAGAAGAATTTCCTAAAAATACACAATACAATTTCTCTGCTGTCCTCCTTGAGATACCACTTGGCCTTTTTCCATCTCCACATCCCGAAGCCTCAAAGTAAACTTCTGCTAGAACAAGAACAGCCACTCTGGAGATGATCTTGACCATTGGAATGTCTGGGGAAGGAAAGGAACAGAAGAAGGAGGCTCAAAATAGAACTGAGATGTCCCTGTTGCTACAAGCGAACAATGTGCTTTGTCAGAAACATGGAATTGTGTTATATTTTCATAAGAGACACGACCATCATAGACACTAGGCTTGATTTTTTCTGACTTGCAAGAAGACTGGAAAATAAAGGAAAGCCAAAAACCTCCCACACCACAACAATTAGTTGGTGGAAAATGTTGTTTTGAAAAGAAAATTAGCTGTAGCTGCAGAGAGATGTTGTCCCCACACCCTCCTGTTCATCCATGGATTAAAATGAGAGAAAAAGGCAAAAAAAACCCAACCTCTTAACAAAAAGCCAATAAAACATCCCCAAACTGCCAACACATTCCACTAAGCATAATTTCTTGCCTGAAGTTACCACAAGATGGATATTCACTGCGTGTCATCACCTTCCCATCAGCCCTTCCTCTGTCTGGCAGAACGTCTCAGGGCCTGGGGACCAGGAGTGACACGTCCCAACAGCTGTTGTATTGATTTTAATTCTAAGCCAAGCTCCCTGTTACATACCTGATCCTACTGTAATATTAATTACGAGCCTCCCCGAGCTCCGGCCCCGCTGTGTCATTCGTTATCAAAACGCAGCCACGCAAGTGACTGTCGCCTCCAATCCATTTTTCATTAACACGAGTGACCAGCCCTGTGTCGAAGCGTCTCTGGGCTCTGGATGCCGTTCCTTAAACGCTGGCTGGTAGATCGTAAATCACTGTGGTGTTAAAAGAATTCCTGTGCTGAGCAGCAGGGAGCTAATCTGTGTCTGCAGGTTTTTAATTGAGTAAAACAAACGACGACGAAACCCCTCTCTAGATGCACTCGAGCCCTTTCCTTTGGATTAAAAGGAGCTGAAACCTTTCCCTTTGGGACCTCGTGCTGGCTGCTGAGGGAGGGTGAGATCAGCTAAGAAGGGGCATGTTGCAATAATCCTTTTTTTTCTTGCCATCACCTCTGCCTGCTCAAAGGAGCAGCAGATGGTTAGGGATTGAGTAGGAACAGCACCAAGAAAGTTAATAGACATTTCTGAGGAGAAAGTCCTCACCAGAACCAAGCTCCAGCATCATCCACACCATGGATCCCTTTCATGCTCTTCCTGAGAGTCCTTGTCCCCACAGCCCTGAGTCACCCAAGGACATATTGGTCATTACTCCCCATGTGAGAGCAGTGCACAGGGGCTTTCACCCTGGGAACTAAAAAACTGTCCAGAAAGCGAAGAACTAACGGAGTTTTGTAAGTGCCCAACAGAGCAAAAACTGGGAGAACAGAGGCACCCAGCTCCTCTTGTGCCTTTGAGGGTTACCCTGGGTCCCTGCACATGTCCGACACATCACACATTAACTTCTCTCTGGCCCAGTTGGTGCTCAGGGCTACATTTTCATTCCTATGCTGAAAAAAAAAGTATTGCTGAAATAGTAGGTTGAAAGAGGACAAGGTTTAGATGCAGAGGATTGGGCAGAGCTTGGCTCAAGTCAGGATGGGGAGGAAGCCCTTATTAAGGAAAAAACATGACCAAGTTGGTCTATCATTCACTTTCAAGTTCATATTTAAGCAGGAATTAAAGCTACATCCCTCATTGTCATCCTGCATTCCCAGAGCCACCGTGTTACTAACACGGCCTGACAAATTCAGACTCCTTTGAGAACACAGCAGAAGGTGGTTTCCAAGAAATTATAACCAATGTAGTTGGGAAAACCCCCTTTCCTCCACTCTGGAAGGAGAATCTCAGAGTAATGAAGTCATATACATGAGCCAAGTTTGTTAGATTTTTCCCTAGACATGTTGTCTCTGCACAAGATAGAGCTATAGGTCCTACAAGACATAAACTATGTTTGACTTTCTAAATATTTTATTGATATAAATGTGGACCAGAATAATGCCATGTGGGGAACCCTGAGCATATTTCCCAGTTGGGCAAGATGAAGTTTTAAGGCAGGAAATTATGATGGTAGGTTGTTTTATTTTAAGCTTCAAATTCCATGTTCAGAGATGCGTAGCACAGCTCCTTTTTATGATATAATTAATCATCATTCCATTCAATGTAGTAAGAGGATCTAATGGGATATATTGTCCCATTTTAATGATAAGCACGTCAGATAACATAAATAGGTCAATTGACGTAATTGCGGTAAATACAGGGAAAAAAAAAACCCTCAATATTTCGAGATGAATTATGTAATTTCCATAATTATGTCTAAAAATGGCATGTCACCACTGAGGGTGCTCATCCAGCTCTACCCTCTGCCTTCCTCCCTCCCATTTGGCAGCAATGCACTGCTAGACGATGTCATATGTGGCTGGAAATTTCTCCAGGTTCTCCAGCTTTGTCAGAGTAGTTTAATGCTGTTTAGACAAGAGCATGAGCTTGACTCGCCAGGCACGGGAGAATTCCAGGCTCCCAAGCTGAGCTCCCAGTCATCCCACATTCCATCAGGGGGCTGTGCAGGCTGGGGTTGTCCGAAGCATGAAGGTGGCACCACAGAGGATGGTAATCAGGGGTGGCAAAGGGCTCAGCCAAGAACTGGATCTCCTGAAACAGCAGAGTGCTTGGAACACTTTATTTTTCCCAGCCACGTCGCTTTATGCTGATAGGGGGTGAAAGAAGGTGATGCCAGGGAAGCACAGAGCAGCCTGTGAGACTCACAGTCTTCTCCTGCAGCCCTGGGCAGATGAGTCCTCCTTCACAGGGCAAAGGTTTCTGCAGGAAAAATAATGCAATCATGTTAAAACATTAATTTGCTGTAAAGAAAAAAATATAAATATTCAAAGGACTGATCCCAGCAGGAAAGATTTCAGTGAGTCAACTTTGTGGACAATATTCAGGCAGCTATTGGGTGCTGCCAGCCTGGTCCCCTCCATCCCTGTTAATTCATTAATGCTGTGTGATTTCAAATATCTTAAGGGTTTTTTTCCCAACCTTAATAATTCTATGATTTGCAGCAGGTTACAGATCCAAAATGCCTCGGGGGAACAGGAAAAATCTACCCCAGACTTCATTGTCTCTACCCAGGTGAAATTGCTTGGCACAAAGTAGGGAGAAAAAGGCTGGTGAGTCTCTCTGTGTCTCTTTTATTAGGACAAATATTTTATTATTGTAACTTCACCCAAGTTATTCCACACATCAGGTGAACGACACCTGATGCAACACTTCTGGTGCCCCATTAAGCCTGGGTTTCCCTCCTCCTGCTTGGGTTATACAAAGAGGATTGACCCTCATGGACGTATTTTAGCTCAAGCACATCCTCACATCCGGAAATCCAGGTTTTGCTCTAATGGGAGACTCTAATAGGGGGAAGGGGAAATTTATTACATGTGTAAGAATGAGGATAACGTGATTCAGATCTCAGCCTATTTAGAGAATTAGTCATTTGGGGAGAAAAATAATCCGAGTCCTGTTTAAAGTTTGGGCAGACAGGTTGACACAGGTTTGCTCTTGCAGCACGTACAGCTGGAACCTCATTGCTGGGGGAGCAGAGGGGCGTGAGAGGGGCAGCCATCCCCCCTCCCTGCCTGCTGCTCCCTCTGACTTTCTCTTTCTCCTGGCAGTCTCTGGGCATGTCCTTGTTCAGTTAGCTGTGCACACAAAGCCATTCTCATTGCCCCTGTACATTTTACCCAGCCACGGCTGAAAATCAGGGGAGAGAACTCCAGCTGCTGAAGTGCACAATTTGCTCTCAGCTACAGCCCAGTAATTGAAAACTGTCATTCTGCTGGAAAATGGCAACGGGAGCAAGAGTGGGAGCAGGCTGGAGTTTGTCACTCAGCATCTTGAGATTTTGTAACTAGTTTCAGCTGAACTTTTCCCCCTCTGGGCTCTGATAGCTTGGCTGCTATTTACATCCCCTGGGAGAATTGCTTTAGTTATTTTGTTATTGAAATACTTTGGAGGTTGTAGTGGTTGTTTACACTTTCTCTTGTTTCCAGGGCCAATGCAGGAGGAGGGGGAGGTGGAGCTGGGTTTGAAGACAAGGGAATTTTGGGCTAGTTCAAGATTCCCATGGAGTATTTATTTACAAGGTGTGTAGTGACAGGATAAGGGGGAATGGTTTCAAACTGAGAGAGAGTAGGTTTAGATTAGATGTTAAATATTTATTAGATATTAGGAAGACATTCTTCCTTGTGAGGGTGGTGAGGCCCTGGCACAGGTTGCCCAGAGAAGCTGTGGCTGCCTCATCCCTGGAAGTGTCCAAGGCCAGGTTGGATGGGGCTTGGAGCAACCATGAGGTTGGAAGAAGATCATCTTTAAGGTCCTATCCAACCCAAACTATTCTATGATTCGTCATTTGTTTCTAAGTACAAATGCAGAGGGATATTGGAGGGACCAACAAGTTTTAATATACGTTATAGGTACGTTAATTACCTTTATTTTCTTGTTTGTGCAACAAATGTTGTATAATAATAATTATTATAATGATACAGCTTAATAATTGTGCACTGGGAAGTTCTATAGCACCAAGGAGCATGATGGATGGAGACAGGGGTCCTGCACACTCACAGCTGAGCAGCTCCACACTCCCTGCTCAGCCACTTCCTTTGCTGGACAGTAGGGAAACATCTTCACCAGGAAGATTCACAACTCTCCCTTTGTGCTCGCTCTGAGGAGCAGAAGGTCTGATGTCTGATTATTTGTTCCCAGGTCTCTTTGCTAAAACGTCTTTCTTGACGTCCAACCAGAACTTACAGGCAATTCTGTGATGGTGGGAATTAGTCTGGGGACTGAGTGAGTGACAAGTCCTTGTGCATCACTTACAGCCACACTCAGCCACCACCCAAGAGAAGATACTTGGCTGAATTTTCCCTCTATTGTGCTCTGGTTGTTCCTACAACCTGCAGCCTATGAAGTTCTGGGCTCCACAACGACCCTGGAGGTGTCTTCATCTCATTCTGCTGCGGGATCCTTGATCCTCAAAAAATATGTGCTTTCTCTTGATTTAAACAAGAAAATCACATTCTTTTGCATTATGGAGAGCAGCTTGTTAAAATCCACTGTAAAGGGTATCCACAAATTAAAAGTTGCTAATTCCAAGCTGAGATGGAGCAGAATTCTTTTTATTCTTTTTATTTCTTTTAAAAATAAGCTGAGGGGTCTGGTTGCTTTGCTTTTTGCCCCTTTTTTTTTTTTTTTTCCTCAGGAGTTTTGTTTCACAGCAAAGTTTGACTTTGATAATTTATTTTTTCAAAGTGAGGAAAAAAAAAAAAAGGAAAACCTTTAAATCTGGAACATCTTTACTACCTTTAAAGCTAAGTAGCAACCTGTCTGGAGAGCTGCCAAGCTCTGATGGCAAATGCCAGGTGATGTCTGTTCGATTCCATGCAAGACTCGTGATAATGTCATTTCTCCACGTTGAAGTGTTAATCACAATTGACATTTCTTACAACTTTTCTTCCATTTTTGATTAAAAAGCAGAAATTTATTATCTAATCCAGATTTTTATACAGACACTTATTAAAAAAAAAAAAAGGTACCAAAGAGGAGTGATGTAAGAGCTACAGACCTAAAAGGTGCTCTCAGAAACTGACCCCAAAGCCTGGCTGGAGATGGTTGTTGGTATGCAATAAAAGCCTTTGGGCTGAAAATCTCACCTTAAATCCCTTCAGCACCATCTGGGCAGGGGGAGGAAGGAGGGAGCTGGAGTTGTGTTCCCATTTCAGACGCCAGGGTTAGATCCAAGGAAGGAGGTAAGCGAGGAACATAAGCCCCACGTACACAAGCTGCTCAAACCCTGCAATTTTCAGAGCATGAGAGCTAAAGCTTCTGGCCCACCAAGGGAACAGACTGAGCTTGGCCACATGATGCCTCAGGCTGTGCAGGGTTGGGAGCCCGGGGGGAGCTGTGCAGGTTTTTGGATTATCAAAAAATATTCCTTCTGGACCAGCTGTATCAAAATCTGGGCTGCTGCAGTTCCTTCCTTTTTTTTTTTCCTTTTCCTAGCCCTCAACAACTGTTTTCTCCTTGCTGTAGTCAAAATAAGCTTCTCAGAGCACACTTGTGGCAGATAGGACTCGGATCAACAGGTTGCCTTGTGAAGTGTCATTCACTGTGAAGGAGAGATGTGGCTGCCTGACGTGTGATAGCTCTTCTCCTCTGATAGAAGAAAAAGACCTCACTAGCTTGGCAGGCAAGGATCAGGGAGAAGAGGTTTGTACAGCCTTTAAAAGTCCCCTATCTTGAGAACTGAAGGGGCCCTGCTGTCTACCACAGTTTTGTCATCCTCTTCCCCAAATCTTCCTACTATGAGTAGGAATTAGTTTTAATGCTGCAGCTCCTGCCCCAACACGGGTGAGTTTTGTCCTCTATAAATTCTTGTGAATCTGAAGTGGCCCTTTTGTCCTCCAGTGGGACTGCCAGTAATCTCTGTGATTAGGGGACACAGGCAAAACAAAGGGAAAGGCTCTGACAGGAGCCTCAGAGGAACAGAAGGTGATGCACTGTGACAGATGCCCTTTTTGATGCTGTTTGTTAACCTTTTTTGATGCTGTTTGTTAAACACGCTGCCACTTCCTTTTGTTCAATTCCCCAACCTGCCTGTGTGCTCCTGACATCTGCATGGCCCAGGCAAGACAACAGCTTTCCAGAGATGGAGACGACAAAGGGGCTCCTGGCACTCACCTCTCACCATCCCATCCCAGGACCTGACCTAATGCAAACTTCCAACACCCATCCCTTCCTCATAACCGTCTTGTGGGGTCTATAGTGAGATAGATACCCTCAAAATTTGAGTGCCGTGTCCAGTTCTGGGTCCCTCACTGTGGGAATGACATTGAGGGGCTGGAGCATGTCCAGAGAAGGGAACAGAGCTAAGGAAGTGTCTGGAATACCAGAAGCAGCTGAAGGAGATGGAGGGGCTCAGCCTGGAGAAAAGGAGGCTCAGGGGGGATCTTCTGGCTCTGCAGCTCCCTGACAGGAGCGGGGAGCCAAGGTGGGGGTCGGGCTCTGCTCCCAGGGAACAAGGGACAGGAGGCGAGGGAATGGCCTCAGGTTGTGCCAGGGGAGGCTCAGGTGGGACATCAGGAAGAATTTCCTCACTGAAAGGGTCGTCAGGCATTGGCAGGGGCTGCCCAGGGAGGTTTGCAATCCCCATCCCTGGAGGTGTCCAGGGAACGACTGGACGTGGCACTCAGTGCTCTGGGCTGGGTGACAAGGTGAGGATTGGTCAAAGGTTGAACCTGATGATCTTGGAGGTGTTTTCCAGCCTAAATGACTCTGTGAAAATGATGCTGTGAAAATATGCTATAGATGTCCATCTGTTAAATACATCTCCTACAGACGTTGGGCTATTTACCTGTACACCTAATCCCTTCAGGAGAAGTTATGTATCTCTGTGAGTATTTTCTTCCATTATCTCTCCTTTTGAGCTCTATTACCTTTACCTCTGAGGATTTTCAATGCCTCTTGCTGCCTCTGCAAGACCAGGGAATCCCCTCCTCTCCCTGCCCCCAGCAGAAGAATCTTTGCCAGCTGAAAATGAGGTGCTGGGAAAGGCACAAGCAGCTGCCTCTATCCTTGTTTTCCTCCTCCTTCCTGCTTTGGGTAATACAGAGGGAAATAGCCATTGTGGCTGGCATGGAGGCAGATGGCGGCACTAAAACCAAGAGCATTAATTACTACTATTATTTTTAGCAGAAACATATTGTAAGCAGCATGATTCAGAGCTGGCCAAGCCCCTGCAAGAGGCTGAGCACTCGGAGATGAGCCGGAGGCAGCTGGCAAAGAGCTGGGAGAAGCGATTGGATGCTCCCCCAAAACTTTGGGACACCGGCGTTTATTTAGGCTGCACCCTCAAACAGTTTTCAGGAACAGATGTGTATAGGATGTGAACTGAAAATGGGGAAGCTCTGGTATTCCCACAGTTATGAATGAGAGCTGGGGTGGGATCGTGCTGGTGCTTTCACTGGCGTGTTTCCGTGGGCACCGGCACTGTACAGCTTTGGTGCTGGAAATGGGAGACAAATCAGTCCCTGTACTTTAATTTCTAACATTTTATTGGCTTCATAAAACACAGTATGAGGTGCTGTGTGAACAAGAAGTGAACAACAGTCTTGGCTTTAAGAACTTACTACCACAAACATAAGACAGTGGTTGGAAGGAAAGGGAATACTCTTCTTGCAGCTTGAGAGCTGAGGATGGTTCAAAGACACTTGTGCAGCTCCTAATCCCAGGAAACTTGAAAATCATTTGCAACTCATGCTTCTGATACATATGGAAAGGTCACAAAGAGCCAACAGCAGAGCTGGTGACTGCATGAAAACCATCACTGCAATGATTTCAGCACAAGGTCACAACCTTACTGCTAGAGCCCAGAGTCCAGCAAAATATCTGAGGTAAGATCTAAATGTGGGCTTAAAGCAAACACTTGTTCAAGTGTCTTTCTAAAAGGAAATTAATTTGAAGCTATTGTCAAAGTAAAGTCTGTTAAACTGAGACCCAGCCTTGTTGTTGGAGTCAAATAGAGGAGTGAAAGAAAACACTTGTCAAATATATTATTCTGAGAATTCTGTGTTCACTCCTTAAATCATTTATTAATGACTCCTGGAGAAAAAACCGTGAAAAATACCACCAGATGAGTTATTTAACAAGCCCCCACAAATTCAGCGAGTAACACATTCATCAGAATCTATTCAAGCAGCTTCAATGCTTGGACAAACCCCTGGTTTTTAATCTAATTTCCCAGGCAGAAAGACTGCCAAAAAGTACAAATGATGCTGTAAGGATGAAGAGACGCTTTTCAGTGGCCAAATACCTCAATGATGTTTACATGCACACTTACATGCATCTCACTCCCTAAAAGACACATCCCTGTGTCATTTGGACATAGGATTTCTTTTTTTTTTTTTTTAATATTTGTCCATGGGGCTGAACATATCACACTGGATTCATTAGAGAGGGATGGATTGGAGGCAGCAGCTCCTCTATGCTGAGCTATTGAAAGTGAAATGGGATAATTGCCACAGTTACAACGAGACTGATCAAGCTGAGAGAAACAAGTTTCAAATTGTACCAATCAGCCCTAATCCGAAGGAGTTATTAACAGAGCTCTACCCTGGTGAGTCCGCATCTGCTAACTTGAGATAATGATTTATATCACCCTTTATGAAAGTCCCAATTTATTCTAATTCAATAAGTGAAAGCCAGCAAGCTCGGAGGGAGTCATGGAGTGGGAGTCACATTCAGTGGGAGCCCCTCGGCTGCTCTGCTCCTCCCAGGCAGGAGCAGCAGCTGCTGCACGGTGTCACCTGCTGGAGGAGACCACAGGGACACAAGGAGAAAGAAATACAGCTTGGAGCATTATCTTCAGGTGATGTAGAATTTTAAGGTTCTTACATAGATCTGTATGATGATTTAGCCTTTAAAACCCTTGGAATAAGACCAGGAGTAAGGATGTGGTACAGGAAAGACGAGGGGGAATGGCTTTAAACCAAGAGGAGCTAAGTTAGATGAGATATTAGGAAGATATTCTTCCCTGTGAGGGTGGGGAGGCGCTGGCACAGGTTGCCCAGAGAAGCTGTGGCTGCCCCATCCCTGGAAATGTTCAAGGCCAGGACTTGGAGCTTGGTCTAGTGGAAGGTGTCCCTGCCCATGAGGTTGGAACGAGATGGTTTTTAAGGTCCCTTCCAACCCAAACCACCCCATGACTCTATGATTCCTTCCCATGGAAGGAACAATCTGGGATGCCTGGACAAGAGAAGATTTGTTGGGTTCTCAGACACAAAAGCCTATTGCTTCAAAGGCCATGGGCTCACCTTACATCAACACGCACATTTTTGTGGACACAAGGCTGTTTTGGCCATTATGGGAGATTTATCTGGGATGGGGCCTTTTAAGCCTGAAGTAACATCAGGGGTAGAAGCTGAAAAGTCATTCCCTTGAAATAATACATGGGATTTTCTGGTTTTTTTAGTGGATAGTGACAACCTAGCCCCTCACATCACAAAACACACTTCAACAGTTGCTGGCTCTTCGGTGAAATTCCTATTACAGCCCAACCCAGAGCTGCCATGAGACTGCTCTAACTCATACAAGCCAAATGTCACCACTGAGGGCCCCACGTCCCCCCAGCCTGTGCAAAAACACGGTACATGATTCCCCAGGAGTTAAAAGGTGTTCGACGGCAGGACACAACCATTTCCATTCTCTGCTGGGCCCTGCACTAAGTGAACAAAAGCATCAAGATTTTTGCATATTGCTCTTCTCCTGAGGGGAAGCTTTATGTTATTTGCTGTGTTTGCACAGTTCCAGTACCTGCAATGTTTGCTTGGCTTTCTTTTATTCAAGCACATTTGTTCCAGTTGCGTTTCTGACCTATTTTACTGTTACTCTGTGAACACTTACTGAGTGATAGTTTTTGCCTTTGTTTCAAGAATATTCCAAGAAAGTAAAAGTACCACAAGCACTTCAGTGACAATTTGGGCGAGGTTTCATGGGGAGAAGGGCTTCCCCCCCTTTCCTTCTTTTTAAAGATTCTTTAATAGTTGTTTGACTTCTAATTGTAAAATTTTTGGTCGTCCAGTCAGAACAGAAGCAGCACCTGAGAATGAAATGCTCAGTGGTGCTCTGTCAGGAGCGACTGTTGCATGGCTGGATACAGAGAGGTATTCACAAATAGGCTGGAAAATGAGGTTTACTTACTGATATAAGAGTTACTATTCAGACTTATCCTCCTAAAACGCTCAGTGAACAATGTTGTGATGAGAGACATTGCTGATACCCATTTGTAGGGCAATCCCAGACATTTCCTGTTCCCTTCCCTTGCGCTAACTACAAGTATTAGTCATATATAAGTTCCAGATTTTCTAGGTTTTACTGCTGTATACTACTTTTATGGCTACAGCACCTGCCTTGCACCTCCCTGAGGCTGCTGCCTTGACACCATGGGAGTTCATTAGTTGCTGAGGAGGGAAGGTGTTGCCTTTCTGGAGTAATGAAAGTTTTCAGTGTGTCTTCTTAGGAGCCTGTTGAAATATTGACTATTTCCCATTGAAGTCAAACCCATCAATCTTTCTTCTTCTTCTTTTTCTTTTTTTTTTTTTTTTTAATGTTATTGAGGACTTTAAACAGTATTTGAGTGAGTCCTCAGCTGCCACTGAGTCTTACCCTGTTTGTGTCAGGCTGTTTGGGAGCATGAAATGCTACCCCAATGCTGGCACCTCTTAAATTCACTTACAGAGTTAGTTCTGAATTCCAGCTGAACCTGGTTTTCTGCCAACTTCCACATTGTGCAGCCTGAAAAATAGGGTAGCAATGCTTCAACAAAAGAAAAAAAAAGTTGAATGCAGCAATGGAGAAGGAAAAGAGTCACTGTCAAATGTTAATGACATGTTCCTTGCAATGTGAATGAGACTAAGATTGGATTGGGTCAGGAGGAGGAGGAAAGCACAGCTCTGAGAGCAGGCACAGGTTGAAAGGAAAAAAGTGAAAGAAATTCATGTTCCAGCTGAAAGAATACAGGAAAGTTATTTGTTTTAGGACTAGTTTCTGCTCAGGACAAAAATAGCATCCCAAAGGGTCTTTAGGCTGCTGAAACAGGGATCCAAATCCCTGAGCTACTATGTCCAGAGCAGGACTGATTTCTCCAGAGCAGAATTGGGTGTGATGTATAGCCAGGCCACTACCTTGGCACTTCTCATCTGCTGTACAAAGACTCTGGTCATGCAAAGCAGTGAGTGTGGACCTGAATTCTCCTTCTTTTGTCACGTTGATTCATTTGTTATCCAGGGTCATTAGTTCTTCCATATGGAGATCTATTACTGCCAGCCATTTCCAAAGGCCTCTGAAATGCTTCTTACAGGATCTCCATGAACAGAAAATGATATCGAGACCTTGTGCTGCACACTCTCAGAGTTGGAAGTGTCTGTGAAAATGTCTAAAACATGTTCCTCTTTCTCAGGGCACCTTGAGTTTTCTAGTGATCACAGTGAATTAATGCATGGAAGACTGAAAAACTCCCACAATATATTCATCTGCTGGGCAAAGATGGATGACTTCCTACCACCTACCACAAGGAAATGTCCAGCTCACTTCATTGCCAAGCAATCCCTTAAAAGCACAACTTGCATTTGCTCTGCCACAACTACTTGACTGGCTGATAGGATTCTGAGGTCAACAGTATTATCACCACAAGTCTCGTTTAATCTCCCTAAGACATGCTTCAGCCTGGAGCTAGTCCAGGAGAACTCACCGGGGGAAGAAATCCATCTCCAGTCCTGTGATAAACCCACTGAGCCAAACAGTACCTGCACCTCTGGAGAGTGAAGGCACACAGTGACCCCAAAGCCACTAATCATGGCCCTGGAGCATCCAATTTACCTGTGTGCAGATGGTCCTTAACCTGAATTAGCTCAGAGAGGGCTGAGGGAACCCGGAGTCCTGATGGTGTGATTTCCTGACCCTCGTGTGAGGCCTCACTGAATCAGAGCAGATGGGGCTGTGCTGCTGTTGGAAGCAGCTGCTCCCCTGCAAACACCAGCCAGGCTCTGCAGGGGGGTGGAGGGGGCTGGGCTGGTGGCATCAGGCCCACGGGGACTGTTCCCCCCATGCCCTGGTGCCAGCTCCCCCCCAGCCAGGACAGGATCTGTGTGCTCCTTCCAGCTCAGTGTGTGCCAGATGTCACCGGTGTCAGACATTCAATCTGTAACAATAAGGGAGACGTAAAACCAGTTACTATTAAATATTTATCAAGATTATCTGTTTGACCTTTATTTTTACAACTATTTGCACGCTAGCGAGGAGGTGTGGAGGCTGCCTGCAAAGAGGGGGCTGTGAATGCAGCTGTGCCTGGTGCCACATCCCTGTTCTTCTTCCCATCTTCTTCCTCTCACCTTCCCCTCTTCCTCTGGGTGTGCTGGGAATAAGCCCAAAGGTCTGACAAAAGCCTGAAGTGGCCACTGTGGCTGGGAGCAGTAAAGCTAAAGGAGAATTCATCATTATTATCTATCTAATTCAGCCAAACCATCCAAGAAGGCACCACTTCCCAAGCTTGTTGCATCTTAAGGAGGCAGCGCAAGAGCTGAGCAGGGCTGAGGAAAGCTACATCCCTCTCCCTGGTGTGTGTTCCCTCCTTTTCTCCTTTCTTCCTCACTGTATTAAGGGTCTCCTGTGTAGGCACCCTCCTTCTCCCATCCTCACCCCACAAAAACTTGGGGGGGTTTTCTGCGTCTTCAGACTTGAAGATGAAAATAGAGATGAGGGAGGGGGCAGGGGGAGGGAAAAAGAGATTTCAATTGACCCTGGGTTTCTGTTTGACCGTCACAGCTAATTGAATTGCCTTCAGTCAGTGCCAGGATTTGATGGCTGCCTTAAGAATAGGGCTGGCAGAGTAACAGAGGATGACAGCTGCTTTCTGCAGCTGGTTCCAAACCAAGGAGCAGGTCAATGAGCATGGATGAACTGGGGCTTGAAAGCAAGGAAGAACATGTGCACTCCCCTCCACAACACGGGCTGAGAGATGGGAGGAATTGCCATTTCTCCCTTTTTTCCCAATTCAGCATAAAATATCTGGACAAATGTCACTGCGTTACGGAAGCTGTTGAGTTTTTGAGTATTTTTTTTTTGCCTCTCTTTCCTGCCTATAATTTTCTTAAGCCTATTTTTCTGCCCAATGGCTGGGATAGAATCAGAAATCGAAAGGCTGCACTGCTGAAATCAATTGAAAAACTCATTAAGCAGCTGTGGTGTAAAAAAGCCTCCCCTGCCCTGAACTCTGGTCCCATTCATCCCCTTCTCCTCCTCAGCTGGGACACCGGATCCTGAAGATCCACTGGCTGCAGCCAGGCATGGGGAGACCAGTCACCTATTAAATTTAGATTTCTTGGATGTGCCAGCAGGCTGACACATTGATAAACAGCCATGATTTTTAGCAAAGGTTTGGAATGCTCCCTTTTTAATTGCTTTGTGGTACTGAACCACACAACCTGCGGTGACCCAACCTGAGCCACCTCCCCGTGGTGACATCGAGGTCTCTCCATCCGTCTTCAGCCCAGGGGACAGTTGATGGCTCTCAGAACAAAACCCACCCAGATTTACAGCTGCTGTGTCGGTAGAACTTGAAGTGGGGCCACCGGGCTGTCACTGAGAACCAGATCCCCCTGCTAGCAGCCACCAAGCCCTGAATGATTCACGGCCACAGGGCAGAGGTGCCCCAAGTGTGGGGTGTGCCCAGGGTGCTGCGGGATGGAAAAGGAGAGGAGAACCCTCTGCGTGTGCTCTGTGCACTGAGCAAAGTCGGGCATCTCAAACTGATTGTGTGGTATGAGCTCAGGGAGGGAGAAAAGAAAATAAAGTAGCACTTGTGGTTGGATTTCTTAAAAAGAAAACAACAACAACAACAACAACAACAAAAAAGAGTTGCCCTTGCCCAGATCTGAACTCTGGCCCTGAATACTGAGAAATCAGAATTTATATTTTTTTTAATCTGGCCACAGATATTTTGATAGGTTGTGTGAAGACTATAAAACATCCCAGTATGACAGGCCATTCCTCTCTAAGCTGATGCTGAAATACTTTACAGAAAACAAAGGCATAAAATACAGCAAACTGATATCTAAAGAAGGAGAATGACCTAACTTGTCAGTGAAAGTTATCATTGTTCTTTTCACCAATGAGTATTTTTTTTCTAGCTTTCATTAAAAGAATGGAACAAGAGCAAATCCACTCTTAAAGGAGACAGCCCCCTTTTTTGACTTTTTTCTTCCTTTTTTTTTCTAAATATTATATACCACACATTATTTCTAATGGAGCCAATCTAATCCTCAAATGAGAGAAATTAGCATGACAATCAGTGACTTCTCTATAAATAGAGCAATTACCAGGAGAAAAATAAGGTCAAAATGTATTTACTACTAATTCAAAATCTTAGTGAGCCACAGAACAAGTGATTTGCTATAACATGGAAATGTCCTGAGGGGATGAGTTGAGAAGCAGAGTTGTACATGCTGCTGCCTGCAATTTTATGAAGTGAAAGTATTTGAAAATGCTGTTTTTCAAGGCTGTGGGCATAAAGCCAGATGTCTTTCTGGCATGTTAATCATATATATCACTTTAAACTTTACAACTCAAAGGTAGCCCTTTCATCAGGGGTAATTAATTAATGAGAAGACAGAGATTGGGCAACACCACAAGATACTGATATAATCTTGTATCCTCCTGTTGAAGCACTCATTACTTTTATTGTCACAAGAAGTGTAACAGGCTGGATGGACTTTTGGACAGCACTAATACATCTCTCACTAACACATTTCCACCTGGTCCAATGGTGTAAAAGGACAAGTCAAAAGAACCACATTTCACTCATACTCCTCATGACCTCTTCCTGTATTTATGGATTCAAGCACTAACACACTGTAGTTATTCATTCTCTTGGGATTTGCAAATAATGGAGATTGATCCAAATATAGAGCAGATTTCCTTAATGACAGTCAGAAGGTTTAAGCTGCACCTGGGTTTATGTCTGTACATACACATGTTAAACACGAAGAGAATAGTTTAGAGACAGACAAAAACCTTCCTGTGCTTCCCCCTGAGAGGGAAAAGTGGTTCTTTATGAGACAGTGACTTTTTTGGAGATGCCTTGAAATTTTCTAGGGAGTTTCAGCAACGAATGGTGTCTGGGAAAGATTTAAGATGTGGATGGTGGGAATAGAATGTCCCTTAATAAAAGGATGAATTGTCCTTTTTATACCCGCTGGTAACAGTGGGTTCCTTGTGGTGTGAGAGAGTCATCTTGAACATCTCACGGGGCTCAGTAAAGGCACTCCCTTGTCCATAACATGTGCACCCATGGCTCCCATGAATCCCTGGGATCGGAGGGTCTCCAGATCCTCAGGAACACTGCTGGTCTGTGCCCAGGCTCTGCCTTTGAGCTTGGGATGTTCAGAAGTCTGCAGCCCCACCGACGGTCTTCACACAGGGGATGGAACTTTTTCTTCTTTCTGTCCTCCCTGTCACCGTGCCAGGTCAGGGACTGTGCATAGCCCCAGTAATTAAGCCAGATAAATAAAATCACATTGCTCATAATTACTGTGGACAATTTTGTGTAATTAGATGTTAAGTGTGGTAGCCACTCTCCTTTATGGCCCTAGATAAGTACCTGCACCTTGACTTAAAAGAAGCCTGGTAGGAAATATAACTGCTTTGTTGCTCTCTGTGTAATTAACTACCATTAAAGCCACTAATTAGATCGTAAGTTTCAAATAAGATGCCCTAATTATCTTTGGTACACGGTGAACTGATTTGCCAGGGCAAAGCCTTTCAAAAGTAAAAAAAAAAAAAAACAAAAAAAAACAAAACCAAGAAAAAACCCTCATTTGGCAGCTCTCAGGGTTATTTTTCTGTATCTCAGAGTCTGCATGGGAATGTGCTACAGGTGGAGAAGGTAAACTTGGTGCCCACCTGGTTCCTATCGCACTGGAAGACCCAACCTTGAGGCAGGAAGGCAAAGCAGTGAGTAGATGCCCCCAAAAACACACAGCAGATGGTCTACAAATAGGAGTAAGTGTGTGCACTTGCAGGGGAAGTTTTTAATTCCAGAAAGGAATGCAGTTTTGTGGTGATGATGATCTTCATCTGTCTAATCTGATTTGGTTTATATTGGTAACGCCGCACTGCAGAATAAGTTTGGAGGGTCTTAGCAAAGCAGTATGTTTCTTAATTCTGATGTGTTTTAGGCAGCTCTCTGAATTGCCCAGGCAGCAAACTTTGTGATCTCCCTGCCCCAGGAGCAGAGAACACAGTGTGCACAGCAAAGAGAATATAATCCAGCAAACACCTGCATGTGAACCCTGATTATAAAAAGGTTTGGGCTGGTTGAAGAACAAATATTTCATGTGGCTTAGCATTCAGAGCTATCTGACTTTGCATTTCATGAGTTTCTGCTGTTTGAGCAAAGGTGAGGCAAAGCCAAGGCAATTCGTGGGGTGAAGACCTGCATGGAGATTTCGTGGTGTAAATACTAGCAAGTACAGACCCACTGAATGTTCTCTCTGAGCTTTTCATCCATTCTAATTGGGAGAGAAATGTATGCCAGCCTGGCATTCCACTGTTAGCTCAAGGTTTTAGTTCAATCCTACCTTGGATTTTGAAGAATGACAACTGTGCAAGCCAGAGAAGGCTAAAGAACGAGGCTGAGAAGGCCTGAGAGGGCAGAAGAGAGCAGCAGGAATGAGTGAAGGCTCAGAAAGAACAACCACATTGTACTTGTAGGCCATTTTCTGTTTCCCAGGGTCAGGTGAAGCTGGAAAATCCTCAGGGTGGGACTGAGTCAGGGCAGAGTACGACTGCTGTGAAAAATAAAACCCCCATGTGGCAGTAGAGCCTTTGCTAGGAAGTGAGATATAGAGGCAACTCTAAATTGTTTCGTTATTTTGTGCCTGTAATACCAGCCCTGAGCCCGGACCCAGGTGATAAGAAGAGCTATGGTTTGATAGCAGCAGTTCCTCCATGGCAGACACAGGGAGCTTTGGTCCCAGTCACTCACAGGAGAGATGAGGAGCTGGGTTTTCTCCAAAATCCTTAAATGAGCCAAAATTTTGCAGACCTCAGCCTACTGACCCTTTCCCAGGGCAAGAGCCCTCTCCTCCTCTCCTCCAGTGCACGCCAAATGAGGTCCTCTGGGCTCAGAAAATTGTGGGAATCACTTTCCCTTCCCATTACATCATAAAGAAGCAACCTCCAGTCTTCACAGAGCCTGTGCTCCGTGAGATTTCGCTCCTGCCATAACTTGATGTTTCCTTGAATAAGGGAAACGTGTGTATTTTCCCTTATCTGATGTACCATTTGATTCCTTTGCAGATATAACTCTGTCCATATAGGAACTTTCAGGTTTTCAAAGATGTATGTGAAAGATACACATGTTTGAAGATAAATCAGACTTTCTTGTCCTTCCACATGGTGGTGGGCTTGCTTGGATCTAATCTGTTAATATTGAATTAAGCAAAGTATTTTAGCTTTCAAAAAGGTCTAAAAATCCAGGGCCATTTCTGAGAGTCCTGGGTATTATTTGCCTTTGCTTCCTGCAGCTGCCAGACCCTTTTAGAGGTCTGAACCGTGACACCTATGTTGTAATTTAATGTTTCATTCCTGTGAACACCTTTGGTTCCCAGGAACGCTTTGAAAGGTCCAAGGAAATTTTTAGCAGGCCCTCACCTCTGTTGCTGCATACAAACATAAAATTAGGTATAAAAATACAAGAAGTCCTTGAATAAAATTATTTGGTCATGTGCCACCAAGGACACAACACCTTGTGGCACCTACTGTGGGGTGGGGAAGCTGTGGCTTTCCTTGTTTCCTTGAATTGCTGTGTACAGATGTCTAGGATACTGCTGTACACTTACTTTTAAGGCAGCTCCAATGAAAGTCAAATAAAAATGAACCTCAGAGCGGAACATTTTTCTTCACCATTCCTAATTTTGCTCAGAAATATTAGGAAGTTGTACACACAGGTGGCAAAAAAACCTCACTAAAAATCACTTTGTGGTACAATCCGAAGTCCCACAACTTATTTGCCACACCTTTAACTCCCAGATGAATCAAGAGAAGAAATGGTCTTGTTCTTATCCTCTGGTGCTGCCCAGCCACTCCCAGCAGCTTAATCTCTTTCACACAGAGCTAAAATAATGCAAGTGATAATGTTGTGTTGCTGAATAACCAACAGGTACCTGAACGAAGCACACAGAGCAGAGCAGAGCAGCGATTACAGCCCCTTCTGCTGGACTCACTGCAGGAACTGAACCACTGCTAAAGAAAGCCTTCGACACCCTCTCCCCAGGCTGTTGCTTCCTGGAATTTAAATTTAAGATTAAATTTGAAATGTGTAATTAATTGGCTAAAAAAAAAAAAGTCTTTCTCTACAATAAACACCAGTCAGCTGGGCCTTTTCTGCACTGCTGCAGCTCTTCTGCCTTTATTTTGGGATAGGTTTTAGGACCTTTTGAATAGATCCTTTGCCAATATCCCTGTGTGCTAATAATAGGCATTACATTATTAGCACAATGTATGGATGGGATATTCAATGAAAGTGGATTTTACGGGGATAGAAGTCAGGAGGAAGGCTCAAAAATAGTTTTAACTTTTGGAAAACTACCTAATAAAGCATTTTTTTTTAATAGATAGGGCAGAGCTTCATTGGAAACTTGACTTGTAACACAGAAGCTAAATCTCTATGTCTCTTTTAAATGAAGTTCAATATTTGACAAAAAATGTGCCACTTGGCAAAATTCCTCTACAAACCCAACCATTTAATTTTGGTTGCAAATAAGACGAAAATCAGAATAAATAAAAAAAAAAGAGTCAAATTTGGGGTTTTTTTGAGAAACCACATAGAAAAAAACTGTGAATTTTATGCAGATTCATCCCTGGCCCACAACAGTTCTACCACCCACATGCCACCTGCAGGTGGTCACTTGTTGTTCCCCACCTTCCCTTCTTGCCCTGCCCACATCAGTGCTGGTTGCACCTTTTTGGGGGCTAAACTAAACCCTTTCAAGTTTACTGAAAAGACTCCCATCGAGTTCAATAGGTGTGGGACCAAGCTTCATTGACTCCTGCTGTCACCGAGGCAATCACTCAGCGGGAATGAAGGGAGGTGATCCTTGTACATATGGTTTATAACTCTTCCGGGGACAGGGAGAGCAATTACACGTAGTTCAGCCCGGTGAAAGCCTGGGCAGTGAACCCACCGCAAAGTGCCTCAGTCTGAATATCCTCGAACAATTTCTCCTGTGCCATTGAACATCCACCTTCCCCACTGCCCAGGATAGGTAAGGATGTAGATTCCACACCCAGCCTGCCCTGTTGTTAGATGGTCTGTCAGCTCCAAGCGCTCCTGTTCACTGGAGCAGCCCGTGTAATTATAAAGGAAGGGTAATTGAAATAAGGAGAAAGTAACACTTGAAAAGGAAGCAAATGATTCAGAACATGCAGAGCCATCCACCCACATCAGCAGGGTCGGGAGGTCTATCAGGCTTGGAAGCAGAAATGCTTTTGTCTGGAAGGAAAGAAAAAGAAACCCTAATAGAATGCATTTATAATCTGAAACTTCTAGTTTTCCTTTTTTTTTTTTTTTTTTCCTTAAAGCAATCCCTCTCACTTGGTAAGATGAGAAGCAATAAACATGTCTGAGAGAGGAAAAGCTTAAACCAGGAGTTACAACAATTCTGGACAACACACGAGGGACCAGGAGAGGGGGTCTGGTGCAGACCACCTCCAACAGGTCTGTCTCTGCCCAGCCCTCCTGGCTTTTAGATAGAAACTTAATCCTCCTCTTTCTCCCCCCAGCTAAGTAAAACCTGGTCAAGAAAATGTCTTTCATTCTGTCTCCCCCCCCTAACAAGCAAGAGCTGTTCCTTCAGGATCTGCAAGCCAGGTGTCCCACCTCCCGTGCCCTGGTGTGCAGACTAAGCAGGAGCCTCAGAATTTGCTAACCGGCATTGAATCTCTTGATTTCAGCACACCTACACCCACCTGCACTTGCAGGTGATCTGGACCACTGTTTTCCATACCCATTTTCCCCTCTATTGCTTTATAATCACACCCATGCCAAAAATATTTTGGTCTCCTGGTCTGTCTCTAAAAGATTTGAGTGCCACAAGGCCCCTCCATTATATACAAGTGACACTGAGATCAGGGGCAGAAGCCGGAGAGATCCAGTTACACAGACGAATGTGGCAATTCCAGGAACAGCCACAGACCTCCCAGGTCCCAGAGTGGAATGTGCTTCATAAACTCTGCTATATGCTCGTATTTATTTGAAATTTTTTTTGTTGGACCTTCTAACGTTGGTCTATTATTAGCTGCAGATTTAACCAGAAGAATTAGCTATGAGTCTGATTTGCTTCATTTTGACATCAGAATTGAATCCCATCCCTTCAGAACACGGAGGGAAGGCTCCAGAAAGTAAAAGTTCAAAGGTAAAAACCTTTGAAATACAAAACTGCTAAGAGACAAATCCATACCGAACAAACCTTGAATTAGGAGTAAGCTTCTCCGTGATTTTTAACATCTCAGCTCGACATTTCCTCCTGATCGCAGGTTTCCCAGACAACCTTGGATGGATTAGATCAGTGTGCATCCTTACCTGTACAGGATCATCTCTTCTCTCTCCACGAGATTCCACATGTAGGACAGTTTTCTATTACATACAAATACAGAACCTGTGAAAAAATTCCTTCTCAGGTAGCACTTGCAAGAAGCACTGGTGTAAGGAAGGGTTAGCAAGCATTTTTGGTGCTCTGTGAAGTATTTTATGTACACCAGAAGTCTTCCAGCTTTCCAATCACACCTTTTTCATAGTCTGGTAGTTTTCACTTTTAAAAAGACCTGATATTCTAGTAACATTTTTTTTTTCTTTTTCTCACTTCAGCAATTTTAAATATATCTTGTCACAGGCCAAATATTTTTTCCTTTTTTTTTAATAATTTGACAGATCTGGGGGGAATTTTGCCTTCAAGTTAGATTATTTGTCCTAGGAGTAAGGAAGAAAACTAGAAAAAACTCCTGTAAACAGGTAATTTTTTCTGCCTAACTGTTTTCCTGGCTGACACCACTTGTGCTCATCAGCCCCTTAAATCCAGGTGGGGATGGCCAGTAACCTTATAAGCAGTCTGGAGGGACAGGGAGTAGCTGTGTCCTTTGCCTGGGCATTTTGTTGAGTGTTTTTAGCTTTATTTTATTTAGGATTCTGTTTTCTGTTGGTGGTAAATTTTAGGACCTTCTAGGAGTTCTTTCCGTATCTTTTAAGGAGAGTTAGGTTGCCTGTTATTAAGTTTATGTCTCTTATATTAAAATTTATTTTTCTGTCAGGTTTTAGCCTGGAACTAGGAAGTGCTTTATATAGGCTGTGTTTTGTAAGGGCTGTAAAAATCTAGGGTTTGCTGGAAGAGGGTTCTAGGGAACAGGCAGTGGGGAAAAGCAGTTCATGGTTGTTCCTATTTGTTTCACTCTAGGGGCAGAATCTGAGGGATCTATTAAGATGAGCAGAGAGGTCTGTTAGTGCCTGAAGCAGTGCTAGACCAGGGGCTTTGCTAGTCTGTATTTTCGAGCCCATCGCTAGTAGAGGTTGCTGGTTTTCCTTAGATTTACGATACTTTTAGTACCTGTTCTGTGTTGTTTGGGTCGTTAAGTTGTGGGCT
The DNA here is from genome assembly GCA_013396775.1 of Cephalopterus ornatus. Taxonomy (NCBI): domain Eukaryota; kingdom Metazoa; phylum Chordata; class Aves; order Passeriformes; family Cotingidae; genus Cephalopterus; species Cephalopterus ornatus. The sequence goes on from VZRE01009605.1 coordinate 223,386, forward strand.
GCCAGCACTTCCCAAAGAGCAGCTCCTTCTCCTCGTGAGGCATCTGTCAGTCTGCTTCCAGAAAGGTGAGTAGGGAAGTGCTCCCAAAGATGTGCCTCAGGGCTGTAGTTTGTTTACTTTCTGGGACTCTTCAAGAAGGAGCAAGACTGTTTTGAGATGAGTCCCTGCCCCAAAGAGCTGATGCCTAAAGAGAACTCTCTCAGAACTGTGCTGAAGGGAGGAGGCAGCAGTGGCACAATCTCACCAAATTATATTGATAATATGTGGTAATTATACAGCACTTCACACGATCAGAGCACTTTACAAACATTAACTAATTTACAATTTACTGAAAACAGATGTGCCTTTTCTGGGGAAAGGAGAGAAACACTGACTGTGCTGGCAGAGGGGAGCAGGGCCCCGCTGGAGCCTCCAGTTTGGGAAGGAGCTGGATGATGGTTCAGGGCTCTGTGGAGGTACCTTCCAGAGGTCTTGTAGCTGTTTCACCTCCATGGCAAAAGGGAAAACACCTTCTTCTGTGATAGTTACTGAGAATGAAGGGTATTTTTATTCTACTAAATGACCTTTTAATGGCCTAGAAGAACAAGGGCTGCAGTTGAAGGCAAGCAAACTGCTCTGCTGTTGTCATCATCAACCTCTGATAACCTTGGAGCAAGGCAGCTGATGGCAGCAGCATCCTGTCTCCTGTGGAGCAACGGAAAGGTAGGATTGCCTTGGTGGAACTAAGGCTGCATCCTGAATTTGGAGTCTTGCGTTTGATTCCTTCCTGATGTTCTGTTTAATGTTCTCCGTGTATCTCAACAGCCTCGTGTGCTTTTAACACCACCAGTTCCTCTCATGTGGTGCCTGTGAGTTTGCGTATTGGTGTACTGAGCAGCATTATTAATGCAGATGTCCTATAGACAATAAGGATGTTACTTGGACCCTTCACCATGTGTCGGGTGTTTGGTCTTCAAAATGAGCAGCTTCTACAGGGAATCATTTTAGAAGGTGCTGAAATTAAAACGCCTGCAAGACATGGGTGTGAGAGCACAGATACCCAAAGTTCCTGTGGTAACTTCCTTTTCCTGTGATCAGCTACTGTTTGCTTTGCCTCCTACTTTCTTTGCAGAGTAATTAAAAAAAGCTGTTTACATGGATAAGTATTTTGCTACCAATACCATACATATTAACCTTATAAATTATCCTTTTATGTGGTACTGTATCAAAAGGCTCTTCAAGTCTGATTGAATTATGCTTTACTTCCTCACCCTGTCCCTTGTCATTGTCACCTCCTTAAAGAAATTAATCAAGTTTGTTAGGCATGACCTCCCTTTAGTAAATCCAGGATGACTCTCTAAACAATCTGTACTTGCCAAGTGTGCTCTGATGTTGTCCCTGAGCAGTGAATTGTGTACAAATATAGAAATTTTAAAGCTGTGCTCAAGGAATGGAGGGGAGGGGTAAAGGTTTTTGTGGGACTGGAGCGCAGGACCTGGCAGAGGATGAGGGGTATATTGAGGTAGGAAGGGAATCCTTGTAGCACCACAGGTGTGTGGAATAAAGAGAATAAAAAATGATCAAAAAAAGCTGTGGGATGCCTCAGAGGTGTTACAGGCTGGAATTGAATGGGAAAAGCAGAGAGGAAAACAGGAAGGTTGATGCTCCAGGGCTGGGCTGTGCCCCAGAGCACAGGAAGGAGGGGGCAAAGCCAGAGGATTTTGCAGCGCTGCAGGGGGAAAGCTGGATCACAGGGCAGGGATGTGGGAAATGGGGAACGATACAGGGCTGGGCAGCAGAGCAGCAGGGCCTGGAATGCTCCAGGGTAGGACAGAGCAGGGAAAAGGGCTGCGAGTGCTGGTTTCTGGCAGTGCTGCAGTGCAGAGGAGCTGAGCAGAGCCGGGGGAGGGAGTGCAGGGAGGGAGCCTCGGGTAATGATGCAGTGCAGAGCCAGGAAGAGGGAAAGCTGTGCTGCAGATCCCAGAGCTCAGGTAGGATTTGGGGAAAGAGCAAGGGCTGTCTGGATGCTGTAACACTGTGGCACAACAGCTCTGGGCACTCACTTGCCTCTACCTGACAGAGCAGGAGGGAGATGTTTTTCAGGGCAGGCTCAAAAATAATTTATTTTATAAACTAGTCTGTATTTTTGAGGTTTTTTTAATAATTTCCTGGGGTTTTTTCAAGATTTTTTTCCCCTCCCAGAGAGGGCAAAATCTGATTTAACATGTGACTCTTGTGTCATGATAGGACTCCAGGAGCTGGGGCTTTAGGAAAAAGATGGATGATGGGATGTGCAGATCTGAGCTTAGGAAGCAGTCACAGTGACAACAGGAGCAGAACTGGGCTCATTTGATACTTGAGTAGCAACTTTCTTTTAATCTCAATTTTCACTTCCATTGTGTGTTTTGCTCAAGAAGCCCCTCTCTTTTTTTTGCCTGAATTTGCATTCACCCAGTCTTGCATGTGATTTTTCCATTTCAGTGTGGTGATATAATGGATTTACTGGACAAGGGAATGTTCAGTTTTGCTACAGAAATAAATATGGGAGGCCCTAATCAAGCAGATTTTTTTCCAATTAAATATGTATTTGTTTTGCTCGTTGTATGTTCTCTTGGTGTTAATGCTTGTGAGGAACTCCAGCAGAACTTGCAGCAAACCTTCTTGAAGTCACGATGATGTGATTATCCTTTTTCTTTTGATTTCGGTTTCATTTCTCGTCTCTACAGTTCTTTCTTCTGCAATGAAGACCAGTGGGTTACAAATTCCAGTTTAGGAGAAAGGCTGTGCTTGAGGGACAGGAACAGATTTTGAAGCACAAGTGTGCTGCTTCTTCCTATAGCACTTGTCACAAATCATGACGTTCACTGAACAAAAAAAAAATGCTGAGGCTTGGAAGTTACTTAGATTTTTAAACTTAGAAGAGAAGAATGTGTAAAAATATCACATGAGAGATCTGTGTGAGGATATCTGGTCGTGTGGTGGGCAGCAGCTCCACTGAGGATGCAGAAAGACAAGAACTGCTGATGGAGCTGGGACTGTGGGCATCAATTCCAGAGTGGCAGTTAAACACGTAGCACTGAAAGGACTCATCTTTTCCACATGTCCCAACAGATTCCAACCCATCCCAGAAATCCCAGTTTGTACCTGAAATACTCCACAAGATTTTCCGTGGCAGTGCCTAGCCTTCCTCAGTATGTTTCTGGATACAAAATGGCATTATCCCCAATTAATTCTGATGGCTTGAAGCCGGTTTATAGTGTGCTGATATCTGAGATAGTTTCGTTAGGAATCAACACAGATGTAACTCTGTTCAAGCAACATCCTTAGGAGCAAACCTGCACATTGCCTGAGAGCAGGTCTGCACAACCAGCTGGGAAAAGTGCTGTTATTTGCTCTCACCTCCCTGATATTACAGCTGGAACTGTTATTACTCCCCAGTACAATGTCCTAGATTGTCAGAGGGACCACTCCCCCAGAGCTCTAAGGCTGCTCTTCAAGGAATTAAATATTGGACTCTTTCAACAGGTTGCAGTGTGAATCACTGCCATCTTACTTGACCCCTCCTGGAAGGGGAGCAGAAGGCAAGAGGAAATACTTAGCTGATTGTCTGGTTGGATCTGAAAAAAAGCAAGGGAGGCTGATCTCTGGTTGACTATTCCCTGGTTTAGACATTACCCAGGTCTTCCCTCTATTCAGCTGCCTGCCTTCCTTATTCTCTCCTCACCAGGATTAACAGATAAGAAGATGGAGTGCTCAGTGAAAACTGAGAGGTTTTGTTAGTAGATCTGTTCATCTATCAAAGTCCAGGCTGCAGCCTATTTTAAATTGACTCTGCTACTTTTCTTCTTTCATAAATTACTTTAAAAAATAGAGACAAAAGGCTGCCAACTGTGTTAGTTCCTGGAAAAATCCTTCTTCTGTTTAATATACAAGTCTTGAGAGACATTTCAAAGTGAGATGCAGCCATGTGTGAATGCCGGCATATACAGTGCCATATCACTCTGAAGAATTCCAGCATCTCACGTGCTGACTTTGCTGCAGATTGCACTTTTTTTTCCCCCCCAAAAAAGATGCCTGTTTCAGTTGTGGTCAGATCTTTAGAGACAAGACTCTTCAGTCACCCACACTGACTACATCATCTAGTGTGATTCAGTTCCCAAATCAACCCTCTCTTCCCAGTTGTCTCAGCTTGTTTGGCACAGAGATGTTGCCATGCCTGCAGCCCTGCGGTTTGTGGACTTTGCTAGAAGGACCAATATTCTGAATTTCTTTTCACTTTTATCTATTGCTATTTCCTAGATATTAGGAGCTCTGCAGAATGTTTTTCTCCTGTTTCTTCCTGCATGTGAAATCCTGTTGTGATGGGCACTTGCATGAACCACGCTTGTGGTTATGGCATTGGAGGTGTGGGTTTGCTGCTGCACTTCAGCTCACTTATAAATTGTGGTGGCAGGGAATTCAGGTTGAGAATACAGGAAGTTTCTCAGGGGAAACCCAGAGGCAGCTGTTTGTGAGAGCATGGGAAGTCTGGAGGGTCACTGATGAAAAATGCCACACATTCCGAATGTTTATGAACCACTTTAACCTCCAAAATATGACTCAGATTGGTAAAATCATTTCACAGGAGTGTGTTTTCTTGCTGTTTCCTCTCCGCTTTCCCCCCACTATTAAGCCACTACTGCTGTCAAAGCATCCACTGGGAGATCAGAGTACTGAATAGATCATCTCTCCTGAAACAGGTGGTGATTCACATTTTCTTTAAAACTCGAAGTCACTGTTTCTGTTTTGTCTTTCTCTGTCAGAGCAGTTCTTTCACACCTGGTATTTTCCTCTTATTCACTGTCATGGCATCACCTCTTAATCTTTTGGTTTAACATATTAAGTGTCTTTAGCTACTCTGAAAATAGATGTTTAAGTGAGTACTATGACTTCTCTGTGCCTTCTTCATTTACTGCTGGGCATTAACATGATGCCAGAATGTCAGTGGTGAAGCACCAGGCACATATAATTCGAGGCTGAGAGCCTCCAGGGAGGGCACAGATGAACAGAAACAAAAGTCTAAGCCAAAGTATTTGAGATTCTTGATTTCTCATGGAGTATGGAAGAAACTGCTAACCAGAAGGAAGCAGAAACAAGCATTCTCGGCGCCAAAAAACCCACTTAAAATATTTTCAGTAACTGGCAGAGCGGGTCCTAGGACAGCAGCCTGGTTTTTCCTCTTACTGAGCAGTGCCCTAAATTGAGATACTGATGCACATTAACTTTGAAATTTTTGAAAAACTGAGGCATGGGAGCACAGCCTGAACCATGACATATGATCTGGAACAAATGGTTATGTCCTCATGGGCACCAGCTTTGCCCCAGGACTTCAGCCCCTTTTCCCAAGCAGCAGTGGCAGCATGTTGCCAAGTGGCACCCGTGGGAGGCACAGCCCTGCTCAGCTGCCCCGTTGCAGCTGTGGAAAGGAGCAGTATTTGGGCTCAGACTTGACTTTGTTCTGATTTGGGACTGCAGAGCTAAAGGAATAAAACAAGCAAAAGGACATCAAGTATCAAAGGTGTCTAAAAGAGTGGGAAACAGTCAATGCAGAGCAACAGACGGAAAGAGAAAATTCATTCAAGACTGCATGTTTTGCCTTTAGGGTGATAAATGAGAGAGTTGAGTGCTTGTTCCCTCAAATTTGCTTTCATTAAAACCCACTCTTTGAGAGAACAAGATAAAGATTTAACCTGCAGTAGACACTCAAGAAAAGATTGGAATTTGAACTGACGCTCGCAGACTCTCCTTGTGAACACTTCACCAACAGGCTGAGATTTCCCTCTTCACGAAGTGCTTTTATCCTTCAAAACTGGTCCCTGCACTTGGAGGCAACTTCTTTCAGCCGCAGCTGCCCAGGCTCCTCTCTGCCAACCCTCCCTCTGTGATCCCTGGGCAAGATTGGGCCCCTCAATCACTCGGTGCCACTTCACCCCTCGCCCACTGCCACTGGGGAATGATGTCTGCCCGCCGTGGATTTTGTCACAAGTCTTGATTGTATTTTATGCTCCAGTGCACTCAGTTTACAAGGGCAAAAACGTCTCCTCTTGGCACTTTACACCAGACAACCTTCCCTTACAGAAATGGGTTTTCCAACAGGAACAAACAGATGCAAAGCCAAAGCTGTTTTCTATTCCTTGGAATGCAAGCAGATTTTTTTTTTCCCCCTCTCTTTTTCGCTCAGTGACAGACCAGCACAACTGTGAAAATGTTTGTTAGACAGTTTTGCAGAATATTGCCTTTCACTAAGCACTGAAAAAAATTGTAAAGGTGAGTATCAGAGAGGGGAACTCATCTGTGTTACCAATGAGGAAGATTCATCCTTCTTTTTAATTGTCAGGAAGTTTGCAAAGTTGCTTATGTCGGCTTTGGTTTCATTGTCAGATGACTTAGTTCCAGTTGAGCTCTTCCATTTAAGCTGTTAAACAAATGAAAAGCAAAATTGTCACTTTTAAATAGAGTCCGCACATAATCACATTTTGAAACGGTCCTCTGTGGTAGGAGCAGAAGTTGTGTGCATTATGATATTGAATTTTAAATAATATATTACACAAAATAGCTTCCAATTTGATTTGGGGGGGATATATTTTCATGAATTATTGAGTATTTGATTATTGTAGAAAGCCTTTGCTGTTCTGCACTGAAACTGTCACTCTCCCAGGCCCATGATATATGAGTTTGGTTATCAATATTTAAAGTTACGGTCAGCCTGGGTGCCTGGCTGCTGATACTGGTGACATGGACTAATCAGTAGTAATGTATATGTGCCTCCTGTCTCTTGTTTGCCAGGCAGAGCTGGAGCAAATTGAGTGCAGAAGATTCCCAAGTGATTTGTGGACTGGTTTGTCATGCTGAGCAGAGGCCCCTCTGACACCGCTGCATAGAAATAAGGTGAAGAGAAGTTTGCTGGGCTTTCAGAGCAGAGGTGTGCAGAGCCCAGCAGGCAGCAGATAGGAGGCTTTCTTTTCTCTGGTGATAAGGGCCAGGCTGAGCAGTTCACAGATATGAGTATTTAATGTAAAAATGAGAAATTGGCAAGTCAAGGGAGCCTGTGATGACCGAGGAAAAATTTACCGGCATCTACCAAAATATTCAGAGTTGTTGCGTATGAGCCCAAACCTCTTGGAGGGTTGTTAACCCCAGAGACACCTTGCAGACTTGTGTGCAAGTAGGATGCAGACTGGGACTGTTTAGTTCTTAAAAAAAACCCCGTATCTTTCTGTGGAGAAGCAGTTTGAGTGCACAGGAATTTTAAGTGTTGTGTCCATTCCTAGGGTTGTGTGAGGGTGACTGCTGGCAGAAATACTCCTGATGCACCTCTAGAGCATTATACAAAGCAAATATTATGCAGCAATGAAAAAATTCATCTGTTGAATAAAAACAAAGCCCAGTGCTGAGTGACCTGTCTCCTGCTCTGGGTGGTGTGGAGATGGCAATGATTGCACACAGGTTAATTAAAGCAGACCCAAACTGCTCCAGTGGGATTGCTGCGTGATGAATTTGCACCCAGAAGTTTGCAGGGTTGGGCTGTGATTGCAGACAGGAAAGAACCAAAATAAAAGAAGCACTGTAGCAGTTAATGTGCTGACTTGTACTTGTCTAATTAAGGCTGAATGTGCCAGTGGGTAGCAACAAAGCAGATGACAAATACTGTGCTAGTTGTCACTCCATGGAATCCCTGCAAGAATTGAGGAGCACTGTGGTTTGGCTTCCTGCTTCGTAAACTGGGTATTTAGCTTTAATTTGATGATTTGCCTGAGATCAAGGGCCAGAGAAGAACCAAATCATTTCATTTCTGTAGCTGTTGTATAAGAATGACTCACAGTTTTATTTTCAAAAGGGGAGAGGTAGGAGGAAGGAGAAGGAGCTGCTACACAAGTGTCTAAAAAGGTGACAAGAACAATACAACTTTGTTTCTTAAAGCAGGAGGCAACTCTTCTGGAATGGAACAGAGGGAGCCAAAGAAGACCCCTTGCTTGTCCTTGTATTACTCATGTATTTAGTAGATGTGTATTAATCATAATCAACTCTATTGTGCAGCACACAAACCCACCCATCCTGGGTGTCCTTGACTGTTAAATATAGCCTAATCAAAAAGGCAGCCTCTGGTAATCACTGGAGAGGTTGCACCTTGGCAGCTGCTGAAAGGTGGCAAAGGTGTCACAAACCGCATCAAAAGCCCAAGGACCACTTTTCTCCCCTGGAGCCTTTTTGAACATCCTCCTTTTATTCCCCAAGTCCAGGCACAGGCAGGAGGGAGGGAAGATCTCAAAGGAGGTTGTGCTCTTGCATTTGTGGACAAGCAGGGGAGCTGGGGCAGTGTGACAGAATTCTGGTCTAGTGGATAGTGATGGCTCAGGAGGGTGAAGGCTCGTTTTGTTATGGCTCCATTTCCCCTTCTTTTCTCTCATTTCCTTTTTGAGAGTCTCATCTTCTCCCCTGGAGAAAGGAATATCAGTTGGCAGAGCTGTAAAAGCTTTATCCTTTCTGCCGTCTCTGCCCTTCCCCAGAGATGTTTTCCCTCTCACCACTGATTGCAGTGAAGTTCACTAAAGTTGGACACGATGCAGATGAGGAGGTTTAATGACTCAGAAAAGCTTGGTGTGGTCAGAGGAAGGATTCTCAGGGCAAGCTGTACTGTATAAGCTTCTCTAAGTGCACACTTCCCTAGTACAGATCCCTTCCTTGCCTCCCCCTCCTTCCTTGTTATTATTAGACAGATTTATTCTGCGACTGGGGCCAGTTCTGGTGGCTGTGTTTGCTCCATTTGCATAAGTCTGCACTAAGGGAAGGAGCTGGCAGGGAGGTGTTCCTTTCTGTTGCTCTTACTCTCATAATTCAGCTCGTAGCTGTGCTTGGCCTTTGGGGATGGCAGATTTCCAGCTGATGTGCTGTAATAACATGCACACAGGTTTCATATTTAAAAATTCACAGAAGCTGAATAATTACGGTGTCCTGCCCAGCAGCATGGTTGGTGACACGTCCTGAAGAGCCTTGCTGACCTGCGATGTTTCAGAGGCCAGGGAAGGGCAAAGATGCCGTGAGCTTTTGTTTCCTATTAAGTCTGTGGACTCAGGAGAGGCAAGGTTGTGCCCCCAGGTGACTAGCAGGGCACAGTAAAATCTAGCATTTCTCAGTTTCCTTGCTCATATCCCTTATCTCCACAAAGGTTTTAAATAAGACCACCTGCATTTATAACCTGCTGTGGTTCCTTTCTGGCTTCATCAATAATGTATTTCCACCTGTTTTTCCTGACTTTGGGGAAATGTGAGATTTGCCTCTTGAATACTTGAGATTGGACTCATGTCTGGTTCCTAGACAAGTTCTGGGACAGCTTTTATCTTTACTTCATTACAAGGGTTGTCATTCATGCCTGAGAAGTGACAAAGCCATCCCCTTCAATTCAGCTGGCAATGGCCTCTGCTGTCAGAGTTTGCCCTGAGCAAACCAGCAGCTTATGTTAGGGGATGCTTTTCTCCCATGTGACTCTAAATAATTTTAGGTAAATTCTTCCTTCCCCTGCTGCAGTTTCCTAGGTGTGCCGAGACTACTGGGGTTAGTAAAGTTTCAAGAACATCTGAACAGAATCTTAGTCCTGAAGTCATGTACAAGGACAGCTCAGAGCTCCTAGAGCACCCAGGGACTCTGTTGGTTAAAAGGGCATCACTTGGAAGAAGACTTCATAAAGCTCTCTCAGGACCATAAATCCATTAACAATTTCAATCCATACACAAACTGTCCAGTAATGTGCTGATGTTGCTTTGTCTTTGAATATGGGAGAACTTGGGCAGTAACTTTGTGCAAATAATGTTGTCTTAGTGTTCTTCTAATCGCTGGTGTGCATTCAGCTTAGTCCTGTATCTATAAATATTTTAGCCCTGTTCCTCTTACCTGGGTTCATTAAGCACTTAAAGGCTCGTGACTGAAGCAGCAGTGAGGGAAGCAGACCCTTGTGCTCTGCACAGCACCAGAACTTGTGTGCTGCACCACAGCCTTCAGCAAATGCTCTGCCTGGCCGTGGAGATGGCAGTGGTTGAGGAGTGTTTAGAATATCTTAACTCCGCTTCTGTGTTTTAATAGATCTTGCTTTAGTGAACAATTTCTTGCTGCCTTAAGAGGATTTTCTGCTGTTCCTTTTCTCTTGACTTATCTGACATATGCGCAGCCTTAACTACAGCTTAACCAAGGCTTTTGGGCTGGCTGGGTCCCCAGCTTGGCTCTATTTCTGCACTTGATGGCTCTACAGAGATTTCAACATGGAAGTATCAGCCATGTTTTAATGCTCCAGGACCATTTCCTAGCAATTAAGGGAGAGAACTGAAGGCATGAGGCTTTTCCTACAGGCTGTTAACCACAGCTGCCCTTTGGCTCTTTGGGAAGCAGGCTGAGGTTGATGTCATTATTTGATCACAGCTGCAAAGGACAGATGTGGCAAAATAATTAGAAGAAATAGTTGTATCTCCTAAAAAGTTTTTATTGCTTCATTTGTGGATGTCTGGAGTGATGTTCCCTTAATGTAGGTTGAAGCCCAGGTGTTATGGATCCATTCTGGTGGAGGAATTTCCTCAGATGGTTTGGAGGGTGAGGCTGTTGCTGGATAAGTCATTCTGGTTATGAGGATGGTTCTGATGACTGGAAAAAACCTCTGGAAATTAATCACAGCTATAAACCTTATCTGTGTTGCACAGATCCCATGGGATCTTCCCCTGGGGAATCTCCTTTGGGAGACCAGGAGCAGGCCTGATGCTTTCCCTTGGAGAAGTGGCAGTCTACTGATGGCACAAAGTGTGGAGAGCTCTATTCACTGGGAAAGTGCTGACTGGGCTATCAATCAATCCTCATATAAGCCTTGAGTTATTAATAAAAAGCCTGGTAATCTAACACCTGCTCTCAATCTTCCTTTTGGAGGGCATAAAAAGCCACAAGATGAGCCTCAGCAGTTTTGTGCATCTCCTGGACTTGTTAAATCTCTCTCACTTCCTTTAACTCACTTCCTGAAATCTTAAGCATCGATGCTTTATGCTCTGGCTTGTAAATGAAGCCTGTTATTATCATTGAGATAGTGTTTTTATGGCATAAATAATGAGCTGAAACAGGAGAAGAGGCGTTGTGTGGAATTACTGCCTGAACTGAGATGGAAATAATCAATATGTCCTCACTTACAAATCTCATCTGCATGTCGACTCCATCTCCCCGCCTGTCTCACCACCAATTCATTGCACAGGAGGTCCAATAAAACATGCTGGTGTCATTGATCTGGTTTATTCATAGCTGGAGATAGAAATGCATCATTCAAAATTAATGGAAGGGCTTCTACTTGCTGCCCCATCCACATGGAAGTACCTGCAAACCCAGCTTGGGCTGGAGGAGGGAGGTGGGATTCAAACAAGCAGCATCATGTTCCGATCCTTTACAAGATTGGTGGGAGTCAGGGTTAACCTCTGGTGTTTGGAACTTGTGTCACCAGGTTGGGTTGTGTCATATGTGATAGAGAACAAGCAAAAAGGGTTGGTGGTTTTTTTTTATTTTTTTTTTTGTTTGTTTGTTTTGGTTTGGGTTGGGTTTTTTTAGGGCACTTCATCATATTCATCACTTCAGATTACCAAGAAGTTTGCAGTGGGACTTGTGTCTGCAGTTTTGGTCTGGAGACACTTGAGAATTAACACAGGGCAGGAAAACAATGGCTTAATTACGGTATTTGTGGCGTCCATGGGGAAAAATTAACTCATGATGTATTGAACACACAAAAAACCCAATGGGTATGGAACATGCTATTAGAGGAAGTGTTTAGCAAATAGCAGGTTTTTACATTAATAAGTGGAAGGAAAACCAGCACTGAAAATATTACCGAGGCAAAGAGGAAATCCTCCATCTCTTCACATTTGCAGCTCCTTCTCTGCCTGATAGAAGGTTCTTATTCTACATATATGTGAACACCTGGAGAAAGTCAGTAGTTTGTCTTCCTCTAGTGATAATAAGAAAAGCAAAAAAGGAGTGTGGAAATGATCATGTGCTCTAAATGACCCAATGATTCTGGTAGAAAGCCCTGCTTGGGGACCTCAGAGCAACATGCTACCTAAGTCTCTTGAAGAATTATGTGTCTAATTTGAAGTTCAGCTGGATGAAAAGGAGTTATTTGGGGTTCGTCTCCAATGGATTTAGGGAAAAGAGTAATTAAAAGGTAGAGAAACTGAGCCAGTCTCCTATTTCTTGCACAGTCAGAATGACTGATCAACCTGAAACACTGCTCCATAGGTTCTTTGGCAAAGAAATTGCCAATTATTTGCGGAGGAGAAACTATTCCTTAGAAAGCAGTTTTCTTTTTTTGGGTATCTCATCTGTGACCTAGTTAAAGCTTGCCTATTGATCTTGGAGGTGGAAAGCAAGGAAAATCATCTATTGGATCTGCTGCCTCCGAGGGGAAAGAAATTTGGTTAGCGAGTACAGCTCTGTAAGAGTTTCCACTCTTGTTTGCTTTGTCATCCCTTTTTCTGTCCTCAGCTCTAGTCAGTGCGATGCTAAATCCCAGGGAGTCTTTTTACTCTGATAATCCAATATTTATACAGAGAAAACATGGTCCTGCAGTATGTAGGATCTTCACTCACTATTTTGTCCTCTGCAGCCGATTTTGAGATGTTGCAAACCCGAATCTGCCCAGCCATAATAGTTTTACAAACGGAGTAAAGGAAAAAGGAGATCAAGGAAAAATGGCCGAGGAAAAGCCAGTTATCTCTTAATGATAGAGGTGCTGGATATCATTCAAGTTACTTTTCCATCTGAGGGAGAACGAGACCTGAAAATTGTTCACGGAGCTAAAGACTTGAGTCAGATTTACGGGGCTGCCAAGAGACTGTCACGGAGCAAAGCCTAATTGCACTGGCAAACAGTGCAGCCCATCAATGAGCATCAAGAGGACTTGGGTTCTTCACTGTCACACTGAAGCCCAGCCTGACCTGCCACCACAGAGCTGCTCCCAGGCTCAGATTTACTGTGGATCACTGTGGAGAGCTGAGCCAAGCCCTCTGGCTTGTTGGAAAACCAGCTTTCAGACACCAGTGGAGTTCAATAATTGCTCGACCAAGTGTTCTGTTCTTTAATTTACTGCACACACTATATATTAAGAGTATTTTAAGAGGTTTTTCTCTGAACATCTGCTTTATTGAGAGCCAAAGCACTGGGCTGCATGGTGATCTGAAGCCAGAAGGAAGCAGGTGACACAGCTCAGCTGGTTTCATGGAGAACGTGGCATGGGAAGCTGATAAAACATCTTGGTACCCAGGCAAGCTCTTGTTTCTTAGATTTCAAAATATTTTCTAGTTTAATCTCATATCCTTCAAGCTCCACTGACTTTGATTTCTACTGAGCTTTAAAATAAAATTAAAGTGAAAAACTAATGGTGAAGACTAGCACTGAGACTTTTCCCATCCCCATTGTCTCAGAGCTTAAATACAGCCAGGCAAGAGGAAGGAACAGCAGAGAAGGGAAGGGAATAACTGTTAATCGCAAAGTTTGTTCTTTCCTTGTTTTTCTTAGTGGTTGTCAGAGTAAATCAGTGCCTTTGCCAGGTCTGCTGGAAGGCAGCTCTGTTGGCTGGAGCCTGCTGCTGCTCCCTTCAGAGTGCACAGGATCCATTAAGGAGCTGAAGGACATGTTTTGAGGGAAGCTTCATCCTTTAACATGTTTAATACTGTTTTGAGTCACGCAGGAGAGCTGAGTTGGGAATCTTGCTGCTTTGTGTTGCTTTTGGAGCAATTTTCTCCCTTATTTCCTTATTTAGATTAAATTAATCTGTCATCCAGAACGTAGCCCACTGCCAGCTGGGAATTCATCACATATCAGGTGTGTATGCATTAGGTTTTTGAGGAAATATGGAAATATGAGCTTCAGTTCAAGAGTGTTTCATAGGAATGATGAAACAGTTAATTTTACGTTTTTTTTTTTCATTTCAACCAATTCTGTGTTTAGCTTTCACAATTTCCAAGCTTGCTTGAAATATTTGGAATCATAGAATTAATGAATGGTTTGGGGTGGAAGACAAGGGACACCTTCCACTGGATCACTCCAAGCCCTGTCCAACCTAGCCTTGGACACCAACCTGTGCCAGGGCCTCACCACCCTCACAGGGGAGAATTTCTTCCACGTATATTTAGAGAAATGAATTCTGGCAGGGATACTGTTAGATACTAGTGTGAATAGGACAATTAATCCTCTGGATTTTAGCCTTTCTTTTATAACCCAAGTCTGAAGAAATAACTTGGAAAACAAATCTTTTTGAATCATTTCCCTATTTCCCCGGAGTTCATTTTTAGTATTAAGAAAACTGCCTTTTATAAATGTTTGAGCACTAGAAAACATCAGGTGGGTTTGTAGAGATATTTTAAGTATAATCCTTTGGGTTATATTTTCTTCCATGAAGCTATCATAGCCCCTGTAAATGTCAGTGGAAATTAGGTATTTATATTAATGGCGGCTCCCCCCTCCCTTCTCTGTTCTTAAAGGTGGGATTTTTGCATCAGTGATTCAGAAACAAGACTGAATTTCATCAGCATTTCCTCTGAAGGAGGTTGTGCTTGTCTGAGATCTGCTGGCAAGCAGCAATTGTTTAGAGGGGCTCTTCAGAATCTAATTTACAATGAAACAAATTCAAATAATATGCAAAAATAAAATTAAAAAGTGTATCAATTAACATACAAAAGTAGAACCACAACACGTTCAGCTTGACAACTCCTCGGAGGGTACAGCAGCTCACGGAAGGGAAACAACTGAGCATGCAAAGTGAACAGCTCCATGGGGGGCAAGGAATGGGAAAACAAACTCAGGGTTCCTATTAGAGAGCCAAAACCAAGCAAGATTTTTTAGGCTGAACTTTGTAGGTGAGGGACAAACCCAGCCTAATAGTCTTCAAATTACGCTGTGCCTGTAAAAAGAGCTTGGCTTTAGGTTGGATAGACAGGATGTCATAGGGGATGTCTGAGGCTGTTACCAAGGATCAGCATCCTGTTGGCAGCTGAAATCACAGCTGAGTGTAGATCCCTTTGTGCCTCTGTTGTACAACTTCAAAGGCTCTGAGAAACTGATGGACTTGAATTTTTACATATTTTCTAAAAGCCAGTGTGAGAAAGATGTTACTATTGCCCTACTGCACAGATAAGCGGAGGAGGTGACTGGCCCAGAGCACAGACTTCACCTTGGAATCACAGAATGTGTCAGGTTGGAAGGGACCACAGTGGGTCACCTGGTCCAACCTCCCTGCTCAAGCAGGGCCACCCCTGAGCACGTGGTACAGGGTTGTATCTAGATGAGATTCCACATCCTCTCTGGGCAACCAGTGCTCAGCCACTGCACAGGAAAGAAGTTCTTCCTCATGTTCAGGTGGAACTTCCTGGGCATCAACTTCTGCCCTTTGCCTCTTGTCCCATTTCTGGGTGCCCCCGAGCAGAGCCTGGTCCATCCTCTGCCCCCTCCCTGACAGACACTGACAGACATGGATGAGGTCACCTCTCTGTCTTTGAACAGGCCCAGCTCCTCTCAATCCTAAATTAGCAGCTGTTACTTATCCAAACCTGTGCCATTACCATGATGCACAAAGCAGGGGTGTTGTGTTCTTCTGCAACCCTGTAATAGCAAGAAAATCCTGGTTTGGGTTGTATTCCCTCAGAAAACCTGATGATATGGTGGTGTTGGCCACAACTGTCTCTATAAAGCACAGAGGAGATATCTACTCAATGTAGCTGCAGGGCTACAGAGAATCCTCTGGAAAGGAGTGAGGGCTCTGGAAGATGTCTAAATGTGGGATGCCTGTGGAAATGTTGTCATCTTGGTGTGAATTCAGCTGTGTCTGCACCACCTCGTTCCAAAATGAACTGAATCCATCTCTGGGGTGGATCATCCAATTAGTCAAAAAATCCAGTGCTGGATTCAGGATTACAAGCGTGGGAGCACAGGATGGTTGGGTTTGCAATGTCTGGGGGGAAAGGGAAAGGGAGAGGGATTTCTCCAGTGTGTAGCCAAGCCCCAAAGGAAGTGCATTGGTGCTTGTCTGAATGTTAAGTGCTTGATTAAGCACTTTGCTGAATCAAAGCTTGGATCATTACTGTAGGCAAGGATTGTGCCTGCATTTTATTTCCGCACAATACGTTAATACATCCACGTGTTTCTCAAACTTCAGCAGGTATTTGTTGGGTGTTTTGGTATTACAGTTGCTAAGGCTCCTGAAATGTCCTGTGTACCAGTAACAATGTCGCTGTGGAATAGATACAACTTAAATTTTAAGCAAGCGATCATTAAAATTCCTACCATATTTACATTTCCTGCAGCCCCCACAGATTCCCCTGTTGTCAGCTCTCAAAGCAAGGGTGAGCCAGGTCAGTATTTAGGAAAGAATATTTAGAAGGGCACTGTGGGCAGGGGAGGGAGAAATAGAGGTTCTGGGCTTTTTCCAACTTAGTGTAGGGCTTACTAGCTGTATAGGAGTTAACAAATCCTTGCAGGTGAGATGTTCACTGGTGAAAGGTGTTTCTGAGTCTGTTCTGTGGCTGATGGATCCAAGCCAGGTCTTGGGGAGCTCTGGTGACTCAGGCACAGCAGGCTCGGAGCATGATCCTGCGGGCCAGGAGAGCAAGGGCTGGCTGTGCCCAGCAGCTTCCATAGAAAATTCCCTTTGCATTAATCACTGCTCAGCCCTGATTCTTCTGTGCCTTTATAGACCCTACAGTGACCACTTTAACCCAATACGCTTTTTTTAAGGCTGTAGGATCATCGTACTCACCGCCAGATTTCAGCTTGTTTTATTCATTTCTCCCCCTTCTCCCAGTGTTTCAACTCCAATCCCACTTTCCTTTTCCCCTTTGCTCTATGGTATGTACAGAAATGGGGTTCCTGCTTTACTCACAGGTGCCTGCAATTCACTGAATGACTGAATGGTCCTTATATAAAAGGTTTGCAGGAGGTTTTAGGATCTGTCTGCTTGAGAAGCACTCTGTATAGTGTGTTGTTATTAATATTGCTCATCATGCTGAAATAGTTACCTTTTCCAGATGAATCATCACTGGCATAGCATTATTCAGGATATTGAAACTACCAGAAAATAGTGTTTTTCTAGGAGTAATATTCCTTCAGCACATTAGTTAGTAAATGTCACACACAAATTGCTCATGATTTCCCTTAGATCAAAGGAATATTTCATAACAGGTGCAATATGATTTTTTTGCCTTCAAAAGAGAATGTGAGAGTCAGTGAGAGAAACATCCTATGGAAAAAGCTGTCTGGGATAAATCAGATTATTATGAGGGATGTGTAAAAGGAAGGACAGTTTCTATTTGAGATCAGGCATGTTGTCAGTGGTATTGAAAGATGAAATATTCTGCTCTGCTGAAGGGCAGCTGAATGCAGTGACTGCAACTCAGGAAAACAACTTTCTATCCACTTCACACCCAGTCACACACCAACACAGAACTGATTATGCTCTTGCCTTTTCCATTCCCCTTTTCTTCCTTCTCCCCCATCAACAGGCAATGCCAAATTGCTCTCCGTGCCACATTGTGGGGTGCAGCTGAAATGGGAGAACAAAAAAGAATTTTGTGGTTTTCATAGTGGTGGAGCTGGGAACTGCTGTGTCAGAGGGTCTTTAGAGCTGAGGATTTAGGAGATGGTTGTAGCCTCCATGTTTCTGTGTGAAACCCTGGAATACAAACAGCAAAGGAAGAACAACATGCTGTCTGGGTCAAGCAACGTCAAGACGTTTGGATTTATAGCCAGGGTGGATATTCCTCTTGAAAAAATGAAAGGTTCAGCAGTGCATTTGACAGACTGAAAAATCAGATGTAAAATTTCTGCAGGTGACACAATCTGGCCTGGGACCCAGCAGGACACTTCCTCCTTGGGCAGGATTTTTTGACATTTGCTCTGGACGAGGTTCTTGGCACTTCAGAAGTTTGGGGTTATTGCTGCCAGAAAGAGTGAAGCCAGGTCGGAGTGTCTGTGGTCCAGAGTGACAGTTTGTGTCCTTATGAGCAAACAGCAGTGAAAGCAGCTAATCTGATCATGGTCTGGCTTTCACAGGTGGTGAGACCTGAGTGCTCAAATTAAGACTCGTTCAAGGTTGCACAGTGAGGGCATGGCAGGGTGGAATGGAGACAGCAGCTTATGAGACCTGAATCAGCTCCCTCCTCCCACAGCAAAAATCTTCTTCCCCCACCAGTCTCGAAGTTATTAGCAGCTGTTTCCAAACTGAAAGCAGCTTTCTGAAATTGGAGCATAAAAATAATCTTTCTCCTTCTACTCAAGCTAAACACAAGCCTCTGAGGATAGAGGGGAATGGAGAATTAGGGAAAGCAAAATATTCCTTTTTATTTAATCCGAGCAAAAATACATCCTTCTTAAACCCATACAACAAACAGAAAACCTGTGCTGCCATAGATCTTACTGCTAAGAAGGAGTCTATCCCAGCAATCTGTCCTCCTGCCTTTCTTGCTGTGCTGGTACTTTTCTGAAACTGTTGAGTCTGCATTTTTATTCCTCCTCACACTCTTGTATCCAGAGTAAATGATGCCAGACTCTATCAGCTCTCTGGACATCTTTCCCATATTATTTTCAGTCTTGGCTGGGTGGGGAGAGGAAGGGGGAGTTATCTGCTGCAGTTTAAACACTATGAAACAAAACAATTCTCTACAAGGAAGCAGCAGAGATCATCTGAATTTACATACCTTGGATGGGGGAAGAATAACTTCAGTGTCATTGAGATTGCTTATTCTCCCTTCACACTTATGTTGTCAAAGGATCGTTTACCAGCTTAAAATGCAGGTAAAGCATAGAAACTTCATCTGAAAGCCTGGCAGGGAGGAAGCGAATATCACTGCTTATGTCTTGGTGTCTTCCCCATCCCCCTTCCTTATATATTTGCTTTGATTGTGAGATCCTGACAATGGGGCTGTTTATAGTGACTATCTTATTATTTAAAGTCTCAGCTCAATCCTGAGCAGGGCCTGGGAGCTGGGACTGTTATAAGCTGTAACAAGGTACCAATTGGACAGGTCATAGGCAGTTTTCTAGGCAAATGTTCTCTAGCACTGACAGAGAGCAAATAAGAGATCCTAAAAAATAAAGTTTAGCTTGTTTTCTCTGCAGAGAGAAGTAGAAGGTGAGATGCTGTGCACCATGTGCAGTATAAATAATGATTTATGTTCACTTAGTACCATGCTGTCACTGAAACTCCTGAACTTGATCAGCCTTGGATCCTTGAACCCCTGGGATAGCAGGAACCCGCTGTGTTGCCTCATTCTAGCCCCAAAATGTAAGACCCTGATATTTTACTGAAAGGAAAAAAGAGACAGTGCTTTCCTTTGTTTGAAAGCAACTTTTTAAAAGTTGCTTGTTTTGATGAGAAAAGGTTCTTGAGTGTGTAGTTGTCAGAGCAGTGTGCCTTTGTGGCAAGCAGGGCCTGTTTGTCTGGGTCACCTTTGTATTTAGCTGTTATTTGGTTGACAGCAATGAGGGAGGAAATTCAGAAAGGTCAATTCATAGAACCACAGACTAGTTTGGATAAGAAGGGACCTCAAAGACAATCTTGTTCTGCCTGCCTGCCATGGGCAGGAGCACCTTCCACTAGGCCAGGTCTGTGGCCTTCCAGTGGGCCAGTTGGTGACCTGTTCTTCACAAATCCCCACAAGTTATGAAATCAAGGATAACTAGAACAGCTTATTTCTTATTTCACTATAGCTGTTAGGTCTTTGGACTTTAGTGCTTTTAGTTCCATCCCTGGGATTTTAGCCAAGGGTGGGTTCTGTCTCACCTTCATGTGCCAGAACTACGTGATATCCTCTTGGAATTGAGACCGTGTTCCCATTCCCTTTCACACAGGGAAAAGCTCCCCATGCTGCCTCGAGTCTTTTACCAACTTATGTATAAATCCAAATAATATTTTCCTGCCTGCTAGTGGGCAGGTGGCACAATCTTAAGGAGATTAAAGGCTTTTTACTCCTCTTTAGAAACAGTAAACTCATTCTATTTTTAGAGGTGGGGGCCGTCTCTGTCCGTCTGTACCCGGAGAGTTGTCCTTTACCCAACGTACGTAAATAACAGCCAGTATTAATGTGAAAATAGAACCAAACCTCTAAAGTCCTGCACAACTGGGACATTTCCACAGCAGTGACCAAGCCCTGTGGTAAAGAGTGTTCTTTCCTCCTGGCAGGATGGCTCAGCACTTGGAGCATCCATCGTGTGCCGAGTTTTCCAGCAAGCGGGCAGCCCTTGTAGTCATTCGGCTCACACCACATCACTGTCTGGGAGTCCCTCATTTAGCAATTTATGGGCCATGTCAGCGTAATTTAGTGTCTTAATACTGCTGGTCAAGGACCATCAGCGTCTCCTAAACCTCCGTTGTCCTTGGCAGGGAATGGAAGCAGAACTCACTCGGAGTCAGCTCTCCGGGCAGCTGAGGGACAGCTGAAGGCAGAGCTGATATACATCCTTGGAGGTAAAATTATTTCTCTGCTGAAGGAAATGGCTTTAAAAGCAGCATTAAAACAAGTAGCGAGTAAGGATGAGCTTTGGAATATCCCCTCCGTGGGTCTCTGCTCTCCCCTGGAGGCAGCAGGGCTGGGGTGTTGCAGGACAGGCACACGAGCAGGTGGCTGCTCCAGGGCAGGGTTGTCCTCAGACCTTGCTCCCTGGCCACACACCCCAGCTGGACACTGCCTTACTCAAGGACAGGGAGAGAAATGTGTGCTGAAGTGCTTCTAGCAGCACCTGCACTTTGGGGTAAGATATTTGTGGTTTTATACTTCAGATGAACTCCTTCTTTCAAGGCAAAAAGCAGTCATATTAGTGATGCCAGATTTCTTAATCATCTGCATTCAAGCCTTTTGCAGCTTGCTGTAAGTATGGCAAAGAAAAGATATTCCCTGTAATTCAGGGGTCCACTCAGCAGGAAGGTTGGTGGTGGTGGTTTGCTGTTGGCACAAAGGCACAATATAAGAAGGATCCGCCTGAAAATCTCTAATAAGAAACAATAGTAGCTTAAAGAGGAGATTTGAAAGCAAAAAGTAGGGACATGATAGACTGGGGATTGCCTGAGTGTATGGCTTCTGTGGGGTACTGCAGGGGAAGTGACATTATATTTTCTTTCTGAAGGTTTGGGGGGAAGGTCTGTATCCACTTTGCATCACAGAGAGGAGTGTGTATATCCTGATGTTAGAGGTTTGTGCTGGTGGAGTCAGGTCCTCCAATCCTTTCTGTCAGCTTCCCGAGGGCAGGCTCTTCCCTCTCAGTGGGTTTATTTTTCTAAGTGGGTTTTTATTCTGTTCAGGTGCTGAGTGAGTTCTGCACAGGACGTAGCACAGTGGAGGCTCACATGAGATTGCTCCTATTGACTTCTAATAAGGAAAATATAATTATTGTCATTATTTATAGCAATAACATTCTGTGATGAAACCTTTTTCTGTCTAATCCCACTCCCAGCTCCTCAGGTCCTGTCCCCCGCTGCTACTCACAGAGTCCTCAGAGGGAATCACTTTGTAGAGATGCTCTACTCCTGTTGAGTGTTGCTCCTCTTCTGTAGGTGTTTGCAGGGAATCCAGGCCAAGGACATGTAGTGAAACAGTTTGTTTTGCAACCAGACTTCTCAAGTGGGGGGACAGGGAGAAAATAAACAACTCTGGCTTTGAAATTCCCCATGCAGCAAGAGCAAGGCTTTTTTTTGTAGTTTTCTGCCAGTAAGAAATTTTCAGGGAAAGGAGTGAGGAGCATTTTATCTTGCTGATAGGAGAATATTAAAAACACAGGAGGATGCCATGAGAATGTGTAACCTTCATTGCTCTGAACCTAAAGAGAAGCAAGAGATAAAGTGCCAGTGCCTTTGTCCTATTAGCTGGTCCTGTTTTCTCCACTGTGCAAGTCTGTTGAGGTGTTTAATGACTTTTCACATCACCATGGGGACACTGAGACAAGACAAGCATTCATTTCCAGTCTTCTCTCCTTCCCTCCTCCTTTTTTTCACTCCTCTGCCTCACTCTTTGATATGAGACACTCTTCCATGGTGTCTTGGCTGTCCTCGCTCACATGTAACACTTCTATTTGCTGCGTGTTTCTTGTAGGCAGCATCTCTGGGGCAATGGTGCAGGTAGGAGAAAGCAAGCAAAGGAATTGGTTCTAGAAGCCAATTTGGAAGCAAAGGAAATGGTGCAGGTAGGAGTAAGCAATAAAAGGAATTTTGTGATGAGAGAGTGCAGAGAAAACATCAGCTGGTGTTGCTGCAGCAGAAATATGGGAGAGAGATGTACTGGCAGTGCATCCTCAGTTCCTGAGGATTTCTCCAGTCCTTGTCCAGTGCTGCCATGCTCCTGGCTGAGCTGCCTGAGTCTGCTGGTGAGAGCCCCAGGCTGGCTGAGCTGCTTTGCAGTTTACAAACAGCTCTGCATTCCAAAGTTCAGCAGGATTTATAACGTGCCAGCGCTGTGTGAGTCACCAGCGCTGGGGACTGAACTCGCAGAACCTCTCGGTCTAAATCCAAGAGCTGCCACAGCCCGAGGTAAAAGGCCATGTCTGTGAGATGAAGGTTGTAGGAGAGCCATAAAACACTCTGTAGCCCCTCTCTTTGGTGTGGAGGACAGTGTTGGCTCTGCTGTGGAGGAGTCTGGGGGGCAGAACATCAGCAGCTGCACCGCCCATGGTCAGTCCCTTGCCCTGGGCAGCCCATGGGGCAAAACAATGACCAAGAGGGAGGAGAAGGGGGAATAGAGCATTCCAGAGGAGGTGAGGCACAGAGGTAGGCACTGTGGGAAGTTCTGTGATGGATGCAGAGGCTGGAGATAAAAGCCCTGGGGTTGTTGTCTCAGCAGCATGAGCTGTACGCAGGCAGGGCTCGCTCTCTGCACCGTGTGCAGGGCAGCACCCAGGAGCAGAAGGTCTGTAACACGTGAAAAGGGGCTTTAGGTGCCTTCTCATTACTGGCTCTTCAGTAGGTCCAGGCAAAATGCACGTGTGACTCAGTGCCTTTATCTACAGGCCCCTTGCTTTAGGGCTGCGGGTGAGGCTTGAATAGCAAATGCTGAGAAGGTTTTACTACAAAGGCCATTTTCTCCTGATAGCTCCCCCTCATCCTGCCCAAAACAGTGCTGGGGGCATGGAGACAGACTGCTTGGAAGTCAAGCAGCAGCAGTCTGTAGCTTTTAAGGTGTGTGGATGCTTCTTATTTTTCTGCTTTTGGATTCTGTCCCTGTGTTTAATAGACAGACTGGGGAGAGAATTGGGATGGGCAGTGAATAGCCCCTCTGTTTTTTCCCTCTGGGAAAAGAAAAAGAAAAGAGGTTTCTCTTTCCTCTCTCCAGACTCAGGATATCAGGGTTTGGAACTTTGTTTTCATTCTGATGCAGAGAGAAGATGGAGAATTTCCCTGGGGATGAGCTTTGCACGTTCATTGCCCTGGGGTGAAGCATCTCCAGAGCTGTGCACACATTTGCATTCCTGATGCTGAGAGCATCTCACATGTTTCAGAGGACTGATCAGTCCACCAGGGTCCTGCTGACTGTAGAAGCCCCATCCTTAACCTGGTGATCCAGAATTTTCCACTGGGAAAATCAAAAAGGTCTGTAAGAATGAAGTCATGGGGAAGTCCCTCCAGGATCCCCATCCCATGGCACAGAATCTCACGGAAGTGTGGATATTGCCAGCGTGTGTTATAGCAGTCTCACTGTAACTAAAGCTAATAAAACTGTGGATTTGACCCTATTGTCTTTCAGTCAGAGCTCAGAGCATGGCCAACATCAGACATACAGAGTGGAAGACAACAAAAACATCTTGAGGAAATAGTACGTGTTCCAAAAATTGTGGTTTTGTCAAAACCAAAATATTTAGCTGGAAGGAGTCTGTTTCAATGATAGTTCCAGCTGGGAATAGTTGAAACAAATCATTTAGATTTTGTTTTGATACCACTTCACTATTTTGATAAAACAAAAAGTGCCAACTGTATTTATTATGACAGTTCACACTGTAATAAATACAAATGTCTATGGCCAGTATTCTGTAATATGTTATGCTACTTCAGTGTAACCAAAATGGACCATTTTCCTATTAAAATGTAATGCTACAACACAATTGAAATAAAGTATTTTAAGTAACAAATCATCTCTAAAATTTTAGTTCAATGAGAAATATAAAAATTCCAACCTCTTTTCCTGAGTCAGATAGAAAAAGACAGACAATTTTCTGTATAATTCATCCTCCCACCCAAGTAATTTTGATCCGGAGAAAGAGGTGAGAAATACCCTACTTGACAATTCCGAAATAACTTATTCAACAGATTAGAAACTGATGGAATTTGTTCTTCTGTCAATTTTAGGTGGTGGGGTAAGGCCACATATGTGAATATGGGAATGGAAGTGTGTATTATCACTGACAGTAATTGAATCGGTGTTCAACCCCTTCTGTGCTAAATGTTGCACATTTCCACGACTTACAATCTCAGTAGATGAGGCAAAGGAAAGTCAGAGCTGCACAGCAGGTGTGTTTGTGACCTGCTTTAGGACACCTTTGCTAACACAGACTCACTATCACAGGTAGCAGCAGTGAAGACAGGAAAGCTTTGGCTTCAACCAGCATGTTGCCATTGAAAAATAAACGTATTGGAAGTGCTAGGGATGTGTTTGCTTGGCCCTTTTAACAGGTGGCAGCAAAGAGTGGAGCACTGGTGGCCTGAAAGCTCATCAGAACAAAAGTTGTCCTCACATCATCTTGGTATATCTTGGCCACAACATCCTCCCCCTTCATGCACACATGGTTAGAGGCTGCTGTTCTGTTAAATGGAATAGGATTTGTGAGTTGATTTCAAAAGCTGCTTTAAAATATTCTGGATTTAAATATCTCAGATTTTAATATTCTGGATTTAAATATTTTAAATATTTACGTATTCTGAATTTTTATGGCAGCACGGTGACAAAGTTGCAAGCCCTTGTCAAAGAATAACCACAGCACACGGCCGAATACAAAGGTTTCTAAGAATCACAGGATGGTTTGGCTTGGAAAGAACCTTAAAACTCATCTTGTTCCAACCCCCTGCCATGGGCAGAGACACCTTCCACCAGACCAGGTTGCTCCAGACCTTGTTTAACCTGGCCTTGGACACTTCCAGGGATGGGGCAGCCACGGCTTCTGTGGATGAGAGAGGAAATAAAAAGGACATTAGTCCTCCTGTGCCTCTGTAGAAGCACAAACTGTGTGTGTGTGTGCTGGCTGAGCTGATGGTATTCAAACATGAGTGTGTTTTGTCAAGTACGTTACTCGAAAAGGCCCTGAGTCAAAACATGAGTTATTTATGCATACATAAAATTAATCCTCAAATGATTAGCTCAAGAATGCATGTCCTGCAAGTAATCGTTGGTACTATTTTAATAATGAGAAGCTAAGTCGGGAGGAAATTCTGCTCTTAGTTATTCTGTTAGAGAATGTGGCTGCTAGTAATGAAATAATTCAGTGGGCTATACATTTGCTTTATTTATGGATGTACTCTTTACTTATACATATTTTTATTACTTAATATTTAAAATGCACTAAGGGCATGTAAGATGCAGCAGCAGAATCCTGTGCCATGATGCCGTGGAGAAACTGCAGCAGCTCCATTTGCAGAAGGGGTTGGATTCCCTGGATTCTTGTACCTGCCCAGGGGCAGCCTGGGAGCTGTCTGAGCGGGAATGATGGTGATGTTTTGGATCCCACTGGAGTCAGGAAAGGCCCAGATTATTGTCCAAAGTAAAGCTGCTTGTCTGGGCTGACGGTGACACATCCCTCCTGCAGCACTGGCAACCCTGAGCACACGGAAATCGTGATGTAAAACATCAAAATCGTGAAATGTACCCAAAGAAAAAAAAAAACAACAGCATATGGAAGAATACTTTTATTTGGCGCACTCAATTTTGTAAGTGTAGGAGCTACATTTTTAAACCTTTCCCCCTCCTCTTACTGAAGTGGGGAGGGTTAGAACTGTGCTCTTATTTTTGCTAAAGAGACAGTCAGAAAATCCTTTAATGCTTTGGTTTAAAAATACCGGGTTATTACCCAACATGTGGCACAAGAAGATATTTGTGTTGTCTTTTGCTCTTATTTGCACCTAGATGTACCTGAGTCTGTTTGTTCGAGTAGATATTCTTTTTTTTTTTGAGAAAGAAGGAGGTATAATCTATCTGCAAAAATTGATGGGAAAACAGACAACTCTTTTTCCTCTCTTTATTCCCCCAAGAGGTTTACAGTCTGGTCTCTGTGAAAATAAATGGGTGAGGCCAATAGTCTGAAAGCATTGCTGAATGATGCAATGATGTGTCTTAAAGCAGCAATATTTCATGGCAAATGATCTTGCTCTAAAAGAGAGACAAAATTCTTCTGTTTTTTCTCTGAACTGCATCTGTTTTCTACTTTTTTTAACTTTCTTCTTCCAGAAACCTGGTTCAAATCCAACCCAGGGCTTTGGGGGCTGTGCTGAGCTTATTTTGGAAAGTGGTTTTAGTCTTGGTAGCATAAGTCAGTGGGTTGTAGTTCACTTGCTCAATGGAAAGTCACTTATGGTAGAGAAGAGTAAAAACTTGGGATTTTGGATCCCAAGAAGCTTCTCCTGGGTGGATATGGCCTCAACAGCTGATGTTTGAAGGCACAACAGGGAGATCTCTGTTGCACAGGATGTCAGGCCT
This sequence comes from Cephalopterus ornatus, assembly GCA_013396775.1. Classification (NCBI taxonomy): domain Eukaryota; kingdom Metazoa; phylum Chordata; class Aves; order Passeriformes; family Cotingidae; genus Cephalopterus; species Cephalopterus ornatus. The sequence continues at coordinate 250,073 of VZRE01009605.1, forward strand.
GGCTGCTGCAGAAAAATTGAATTTAGGATGAGGAAGAAATCACAAATATTATTACTGATTCCTCTTCCTTTTCTCCTTTCTCCAATTTGGTCTTTTTTTTTTTTTTTTTTCAAATTGTTCATCACCTTCTTCTAAAAACATCTGTACGCTTTTTTTATTTCTTTTCAGTAATCCATTTTATTTTGAAATATTTGCTTTGGAAAATTACCCAGCTCAAAAGAATTGGAAGGATAAAGATCAGTAGCGATGACATTTTCTTGTGTAAATTTCTTTTAAACGCAGCCAAAAAAAAAAAAAAAAAATCCGAAACATTTTAGGGAAAAAAATTGCTTAAATAATTTTTAGCCTCTGTGACGGAGGAGGGGGAAAAAGGGAAACTGCCAGCTTTTGCTGATGGGCTTTTTGGTGACTCTTGCAGGTGGGTGATGAATTTTGGTGCATGGTCTCAGGAAGGCGGTACTGGCTGCTTTTCCCTGGGTTTTGCTTTCCTATGGCTGTGATTCTCACAGGGATAAAACCAGAGGCAAATCTTCCCAGTGCAAGTACAGCATCACAGCTGACTTAAGTGCATTAGGGGTTTATTTTCCCTTCCCCAGCACAAAACGACCCCGGCTTTCCCCGGCACCGAGACCCTGCACTGGACACACGGCTGTTCTCTGGCTCAAGGGTTGTCTTGAATTGCTCCAAACCTTCTCCTTTATTATTATTATTATTGCTTTTAGATGAACACCAGGTAGGTGTGTTAGGATGAGGCACTCCGGAGCAATAAATCCATGGGATGCAGGCTGGGAATGGGGCGACGGGGAGGAGTCTGGCAGAAGGAGAGCACAGCCCCTGCAGAGAGGGGTTTGCTGCGGGTGGATTCAGCACCAGCAGTGGAGGGTAATTCGTGTGCATATGAAATATTAGTGTACAATAATAAGTAAATATGAATGACAAGCTCCTCTTGGGTGTACCCAGTGCTGTGACAACACTGAGAAGTATTTGTGCTCTCTTTTTTTTGTCTTTTTCCTCTCTTTTCTGTGAGTTTGCTCTGTTGATTTGGCTGGTCCAGGGGTCCTGTGCCATCCTGCCCATTGTCATCACACCTTTCACTGCCCCACTGCCTCTGTGTGGCTGCCTGATGGCCATCATTCAACACTGGAAGGGAATGAGAAAAACCAACTCACCCCTGCTCTGCTCAAACATCGGGAGTTTTATTGTCTCCTATTTCTATAATGCTGTTTTTTAGCCTGAGTTTTTGTGGAGTGTTTGGTAGCCTGGGCAGAATGCACTGATCTTTCTGCTTTGAGGCAGTGGAAAAAGGGGACAAGCAGGAGGGGGAGAGCCATGGACCAGCCTGCAGTGGTGACTCAGCTGGAACTGCTTGGCAGGGCTGTTTATGTGCTCGGGAGAGGCGATTGCAAAGCACGTTTTAAAATGAAATTTGCAGGAGGGCTCCCTTTCAGCCTGGCAGAACTGTCACTGTGCTGATTGTCGTGGGGTTTGTGTTGGAGCTTTTGTAAATCTGTCTCGTCTCGGAATAGTCCAAAGGGTTTATTTCACCTCCCGCTCCAGCCAGAAGGGGTCTGGGTATTTGAGTGTGCACGTGTGTGTGTGTTTTTATCTCCAGTCCTGCAGCGGTTTTAAAAGCCGAGAGAATGGTAAACACAAATGCTTAAAAGGTGTTGGGATTTTTAATGCCCCTCTGGTTAAAAAAGAAAAAGGTAAATGGGAACAAAACCAGAATAGAAGAGAATGTTCCGTGTACATGGGAAGCAGAAAATATAAAGAAAATAAATGCTGAAAATGAAATGCCCCCAAACAGTTCCTCTGCAGACAGGAAAGTGTCTACACCATAAGCCTCTCTTCTTCCCTTCCTTTTTTCTTTTTGTTACAGAGTTGTTTTGTTTGTAGCTGATGGATTGATGGCCCATTATACTTATTTACACTCTGGCAGAAGGGAGGCAGGATCATTTACAACAATATCCCCATTAAAGGCTCTTTATCGAACCAGAGCAGTACAAAACGGATGTGGGGTTTCAGAAGGCTGCTCCACAGCCCCTCTGAGAAGTGGCATAGCCACTGTAACACACCCCTAAAATGTCTGGCGGGCCTCTTTGATGGCTCATTCCTGTGACTTGGTGCTGCTGCCTCCAATATTCATTGTGGTCCTTAAGATTTATAGATTTGAATAAACTTTGGGTCCCGATGCCCTTGAGTGTGGGTGGGAGAAGGGCTTGTCCACCTCTGGTTCCACAGGTCCTGGTTTCATCCCCCTACCCCATGGACCTGGGTTTTTTTCTCACCTGCTGAGCAGGCTCAAAGGCAATAATCTGGCCAGTGTCTCACCTCATCCTTTCCTTCCTTTGGTTTTATCTGAGGAGCCAAGACTCTTGAGTTCACAGTGCAAAGTGTTGACATACCTTGTAGACAGATTTGTTTCTGGAAGTCAGTTCATACAGTTACTGTACACATGACCGGGAATGGACCCATGACCCATCTATACAAGTTAATAGAAAAAAAAAAATGCCTTAGGATTTCACCTCTGGCATCAAAGAGCTCCATACAGAGCCATCACACCCTTTGAGGCACCTGTTTTGAGGCTGCAAATGGCCTTTCTGATGCTGCCTATGAGAATAATTTTTGCTGCAGAGCTACTGTAAAACGCTCTGGGGTGACTTGCCCACCTGTCTGAGCTGTGCTAGGAATGAACTGGGAAAAGGAAGAGCGGCATTAAATACCTCAGGGCAGGTTTTGCATGTAGGAGATGGCCAGGTCAGGATGTGGTTGGGCCTCCTGAGTCTTGACTGGCAGCTGGTGGCTGCAGGAAGGTGGTCCAGTAGCCAGGGCCCGGGGAGAGGGAAGCGCCTTCAGCAATGTTGTCTTTCCTCTCCAGCTTAGTGTACTCTTACAAGCACCACACAAGTCCTTTGCCATCAAAGGATTTTCTACCGCAGGGAAATCCCTCTGAGACCACTTTGGATGGGGTTAAGTCTCCTCTGCATTGCCAAGAGCACTGCCAAGTGACCAGATGGCACTAGAGAATCAGGCCTCAAAATATTAGTCAAAAAGCCCATCTCCTCCTCCCCTTCAATTCCTTATTTGGCTGTTGGCACAGGGAAGATTTCATGTTCCCAGAGTTGGACGCTTGTCAGCATCCTCACTGCTCACCCATCCACCCACATCCACCCCCCAGCCCCGAACAAGCTGCTCAGACTGCAGATGTGATGTGTCTTTAGCCATGGACTCCTCATTACTAAGGGATTTGTATTCAAGAGGGGTTAGGTTATGTATTTGTATTGTCTTTTTTTTTTCCCCCCTCTTTTCTTTAGCGTACCTTGTATTTAATTTGGCAGAAAGCTCTGTTGAAGCTGCTTTACCTTTACTACATTATTATTCAATTGTATTTCCCTTGATGAAAAGCCTGGCAGTCTGTTGCTCAGTGACAGATGTGCTAGCTTTGGTTGAATCACCACCACTAGGCTTATTATGGGTTTTACTAATGTTTGCTGTTTTACACTGTAACAGGTAGGGTGATTCATTCAGTCAAGGCAAACACACAGACACACATATGCATACACAGATTTGGATACACCCCCACATGCAGGGAGGTGAATCAGCCTAAAATGATCCTTTCTTTATGCATTTCTTTGACAAAATGTTCCTGGATCCCCTGCCTGTGTGTCTCTTCCTCACTGAGCAGCCACCCACGAGGAATTATCCCTGCCCAGAGGGGCAGGGCTGCAGGGGCTCTGCTATAATTTCAGTCACCAGGACAAAAAAATATCCTTACTAACAGCAAGCAGCTGTGACTAGTGGTTAGGTCACATATGTGTAAGATTAATGGAATGCTTCCCCAGTTAATACAGGTTGTAGAAATTCATATTATTCAATCCAGAAGTCCTGAGGTTGGTTTTAGCAAATGGCTTATCCAGCAGACCCGCTGCACGTGGGAGCTTCCCCACCCTGGCACGGGCAGCAGGGATTTGGGACTGCTGGAGTTAATTGTGTGGGTCCAGAGAAGTGTGAGCCTGAGCCTGTTTTAGCAGAGCAGATCCCTGGTCCCCTGCAGTGTAAACCCAAATGCCTCTGCAAACCTGTGTGTGCTGCCAGCCCAGAAACCAACTGGCCTGGGCTGCATCCAGAGCCCTGTGGGCATTCAGACCCCGCTGCAGAGCTGCCTCCAGCCCTGGGAACAGCACAGCAAGGACATGGAGCTGCTGGAGTGAGTCCAGAGGAGGCACCAAGATGATCAGAGGGATGGAGCAGCTCTGCTGGGAGGAAAGGATGGGAGAGCTGGGATTGTTCAGCCTGGAGAAGAGAAAGTTTTGGAGTGACCTAACTGTGGCCTTCCAGGACCTGAAGGGAGCTACAAGAAAGATGGAGAGGGACTGTTCACAAGGGTGTTAAGTGATAGGACAAAGGGGAATGGCTACAAACTGACAGAGAGTAGGTTTAGATGAGATACTGGAAAAACTTCTTCCCTGTGAGGGTGGTGAGGCCCTGGCACAGGTTGCCCAGAGGAGCTGTGGCTGCTTCATCCCTGGAAGTGTCCAAGGCCAGGTTGGACAGGGCTTGGAGCAACCTGGAATAGTGGAAGGTGTCCCTGCCCACGGCTGGGGGAGTGAGATGGGCTTGGCTTTCCAACCCAGGCCATTCTGTGATTCCATGATATGCCAAGGCCTCTGGGGAAGGTAAAGCTCCTAAATATGGAGCCCCAGAATCAGGCCAACCTTTTCCAGTCAACCATGTGATGAGTGTGCAGGTTCCAGTGGGGCAGGTGAGCCCACACTGCACCTCACACTCTGCAGATGTTTTGCTGTGGGTTTTTCTCCCCCAGGGACAAATCCTGTTCTGGGATCCCATGACAAGAACTTTATATAACAACGCTGACTGTCCTAAGTCTTTAAAATGCCCCGAGTGCCTCTCAAATGCAGGTGTTCTGGCTTCAGAGGAGCTCATTGCTGGTCAAGGGACCTCTCCCTGTAGGAGATGGAGTTGCTGGGGATCTGTGAGGAACATCAATCCAAACACTTCCAAAAGTGCCACCTCTGTTGCAATACAATTCAGTGCTCCAGAGAGCTACCGTATTTATAGTGATTTTCTCAACTTGCAATGTCAGGGAGTCTGAAGTGGTTGCAGATTTAATTCTACACTTCCACACACTGAAATCTCCAGTGTTATTCTGAATTATGTAAATCTCCAGAGGCTGCAAAACTGGGCCAGGAGTCTCCCAAGAACAGGTTTTCTCATGGCCCTGCACCCTCCAAACTGCTTTCTCCCAGCTTTCAGGGTGGAATTGGCCATGTGGTGGAGTGGAATGATAGCAAAAAGAAATAGTTTAAACTAGGAAAACTTTGGCTTCATATTTAGTGTGATATTAAGGCACAATATTAGGCAAAATATATAAACTGCCTCATGTCTCTAATTAAAACTCACTGGGACTAGTTGTAAAATAATGAATACCTCACCCTGCAGTATTGAAACCTCTTCTAATGATTTCTTTGCCTTGTCTGCCTCTGTTTCCACCTGACATCCTGTATTCATTCACAGGCTGTTCCTGTTAATGAAAACAAGGTCACCCTTTCAGCGTTTGATGCCCAAGAAAGGAAAAGGTGATAGAGCTGCAGCCTTACAGAGTGTGTTACGTTTCTTCCCTCCTTCCATAATTGCAAAGAGCTCCCATTGATGTTGACAGGGCTTAGGCTTGAATAGGAAGAGGAGAATAGGTGCCAGATTGGACCACAGGACAAATTGGAGTTCAGTCCAGATATTCAGTTTCGTACATTGATTTTCCACTTTTGTCTGTCAGTGCCGTATGGGACAATAATACCAGTTTGTATGAAGGACGCATTTGTTCTTCTCTGCTTATGGGCTGATGTCTAATGCTTATTAGGCAGTAATATTGATGTCACATTCAGAGACTAAATTTGAGTTCCAAACCTTGCAGTGCTGCCCTCTGTACAGAAACTTAATAGCAGAAGGTGCCTGTCCTGACAAATCGAGCAGCCAGAGTGCAGGAAGGAAAGTTTTCTAAAATTCCTGTACAGGCAGGGAACTGAGGACTTTTCCATGCTTATTCATAGGTCATGTGGCAACAATAGAGCCTGAATCCCTGTCCCACTGTGCCTGAGGGTACAGCCAGAACCAACTGGAGGCAGAGGTGTACAACTGAGCCAGAATTTTCTTGTCACCTCGTTCTCCAGGGTCATTCCTGTCACTACTTCTTGGAGCAGAGTTGCGCTTTGGTGCAGCAGTGTGCAAACACTTCCCACCACGGAGTTTCCTGGTCTCTTGTCTGTCTCTTTGGCCTCCTGTGAAGCTTTTGAGCATCCACCCAGACTGCTGCACTGTTGGGTTTGTGTTCCTTTTCCCACCTTCCTGTAGAGTAAAAGGTTATTCTCACCTTCCCACCCCAAGGCACCACCCTCAGAATTGTTTCCCTCTCAAACAGGGTGGGATAGTACCTGAAGGGAGCCTAAAGAAAGATGGAGAGAGTCTATTTACCAGAGCAGGCAGTGACAGGAGCAGGGGGAATGGTTTCACACAGACAGACAGGAGGTCTAGATTGGATATTAGAAAAAAATTCTTCCCTATGAGGTAGTGAGGCCCTGGCACAGGTTGCCCAGAGAAGCTGTGGCTGCCCCATCCCTGGAAGTGTCTATTCTATTGAAATAGAGTTGCCTTTTTCTCTCCATTGGCCTGTTTGTGAGAGTTAAGGCTTTTTTCTTACTTCCTTGGGAACCTGCGCTTGGAAAAGATTATTGTTTAGCATAAATCCACATAGTTCCCTGATCCAGTCCTAAGAAAAGTAAATGGCCCAACACATGTGACAGCCAGCAGGAAGAGCAGACCTGCACTGCGAGGTTTTTTCCTCCAGAAACAACCTGGCAGATAACTTTGAGCAGCACATGACACTGGGGAGGAGAAGGGGAGGAAAGGGGGAAATCACAGCCTGCTCACTGACAGCTCGCAAATATTACCAACAAAAAGGGGCAAAAGTCACAAAATTATTAATTATGAGTTATTTCCTGACCTCTGTGGAAAGAATACAGCTCCAGCACCTCTGTGAAGCCCCAACATGTATCCCCTGCCAAGTGTAATGAGTCTGGGATCTATTCTGTCCAGGAGGTGAGTGTCAATGCCAAGGAGGACACATCAGACTTTAGCTCTTAGTGACATCCACCTTCTGGGGACACTAAGCCAATTTACCTAATTCCAAGGAAATTTCAGTAATAAAACTAAAGCTGGCTAGCTGAGCAGAGGCTGGGGAAGGATTAAAGGCATTTGCATTAACAAATAGAGATGTTATCATGGAGAATTAATGTTCTTTGATATAGATCTTGGCAGCATTAGAAGATGCTAGGTACAGTGCCTCATTATCTCTCAGAGGTTCAGGGGTCAGCCTGGGACAAGGGGAAGTGATTTATGCAGTATCTTTGTCAGAGGGATGAGAATATGTATGAAATAATAAGACTTGCAGAGACCACTAGTAAAAATCTCCCTGGATCCCAAGGTCTCACATGGCAGTGGATTCCCTATCTCTGTGCATCATTCAAGCATTTTCTTCCTCAGCTGTGTCTCCTCTCTCTTACTCTTTTTATATCTTAAATTAGGGTTACTCCTTCCCCTTCCAGTCTCTGATAGGCAAACATTGTTTTAAATGGGCAGCTAATCCAGAAGACAGGGCAGAATTCCTTAATTTGAAAATTTCCTCCTTCCTTTCACTCCATAGTGACTTTGGGAGGTGACATTTAAATGAAAAGGACAAGTGAAGAGGTGAGTGTTGAATGGCTCAGGTATTAATTAAACCATCAAGGACAAATGAATGGGGCTGTGGATCTCTCCTGAGTGTGTGGGAACTGAGAATCGAGGAGGTGCACACTGTGGGGAATGTTCAAACCTGCCACCCCTTGGAATCTTGGAGCAGAGTGACCCATGGCCGGTCCTGGGTGTGTTGGAGAGCTCCCCTCTGCAAACACCACAGTGGCCACACGTCTGGGTGTCCACGTTTTATGTCACCTGAAGGATTTGCTGATAGAGGGAAGGAAGGAGCCCAGGCAGTGCTCACTATCTCACAGGGGAGATGATATCAGCCGTTCCCTAATCCTGCAGAGTACAGTATAATACAGCTAATGCACTCTAATATTCCATATATTTTCTGACAGTTAGAGAGGGAATCCTTCCAGGCACACAGGTGACTCCTGACATCTACTGAAGCTGAGCACCTCAGGCTGCCAAGCAGAGAATTCTCTGCCAGATGCTGCTCTCCTGCACAACTCAACAGCATCTTCAACCTGTTGGGGCTGAAGGGATTAGAAGGGATTTTCTGATTTTGGTTATCGTGTCTCTGCTGATCTCATGCAGCAGCATTTCAGAGAGGGTCACTCCTGATCCATCCCTTGTCTGTGACGGGAGAAGTCATGGGATAAGCAGTGAAGTTACTGGTGTGTTGTAGGTTCAGGATAGACCAAAGAGGAATGAGGAGGATGGGACTGCATTTAAAAAAGAGGTAAGACCACGTTTAAGAAAATGTTGCAGATCAACATTTCTGGCTGTAAATTCATCTTGGGAATCATTGAGAAGGGGCTCAAACTGACCTCCAAATTGAAAACAGCTTTTGGCCAGGGTGAGGAAAATCTAATGATTTTAATTCCCATATTGCAGGAAAAAAAAATAATAAAACATGAATTTTAAAACTTGTTTCTCAAAGAAAATGGAGCTTATTTGAGAGCATCATCTGGCCATTTGCTTCTCCTGATTATCCTTTGAAAGAGTCCCACTTAAAAAAAAATGACAGGAAGATGGGGGTCCTAAAAGCTATTGATTTTTTTAACACATTTTCTAAAAAGAAACAAGGGAGAAGAAGAGAGAGATCTAAATAAATGAGGCAATCTATTGATGGAGAGGCTGAAACTGAGCTCAGAGCCAGAGAATCTATGGGAAAGAGAGGAATAAACCAGTTGTCATCACTTCCACTGCTGTGGGAGCACTTGTGTGACACGGGTTTCCCTGAAGTGCTCAGAGCTAAGGATGCCCATTAAGGAAACATTCAAATAATCTCCACTTCTGGACTCAAGAGACACAAGAGCAGCACAGGCCCATCACAATCTTTCCTCCTCTGTGCTACAGCAAGAAGCCACGATGGACTTCAAGCACCACCAGCAGGAATTAAGCATTTAATTCTCATTTATATTCTAAGGGAACTGGGCCCTGGATTGCGCCAGCTGCTTTGAAGCCTTCTCATTTTCCCTCCTCTCACCTCTACAGCATGAGATTGTCAATACCTTTTCCTAACCAGAATCAGGATAAGAGGTAAAGTTAAAAATAAATTGTAGTGTGAGGGAAATGGGCGGAAGGATCCAATGAAATGTCTCTTTACACCTTTTCACATTTTGTTCCATTTTCCTACTCCACTTTCCCCCTACATTTCATGAGAAATGTAATGCTTTTGAGTAAAAACACCTGAACTTTTCATTTTTAAAAATACCAGCTCTGTGATCCCATCCCATCAGTGGCATTTGCTTATCAAAAGGTGTTATTGAAAAGGTGCTGTCCAGCCTTGTAAAAGTTATCATTTCTGTTAGAGACTATATTTGGGTCTGTCTTGAGCCTTATTTATGGACTCCTTGATTCTCAAAACTGAATGCTGTCAAATCAAGGGCCTTTTTACAGTCAGTGAAGAAAATGATCATAAAGGAAAATAAGAACGGAGGGTATTATAAAGTGAGAAAAGCAGAAGTACAACACGGGGCTGCTTAGGAGGCAGGAAAAAATACAGCAGAAGATTTAGTTAGAATATAATGAAAGTTTCCAATTCATTTGGGCCCAACCCATTTCTCATGCATGTAGGGGCTGCTTTGGTTTGTGTGCCAGTCTGGTGCATAGGAGATAGTTCATAGGAAATAGGTAATACAATGCTAGAGGGAAGGAAATCACACTCTCATAACTGTTTTCAAGCATAACTTTGTGCAGGAATGTGCTCAAGATCAATAAAAATGAGTGTAATGAGCAACCTCCAGTGCCTGAGCCAGAGGAAGAACTGTGTTACCCCAAAAGAGAGGATATTGGGTGAGTTTTATTCCTTGTACTGAGGGTGAAGAGGGTTTCCTCAGCTGGTTTATACACCAGTGTATCCCATCTCCAGACTGGTTTGCTGTGATGGAGCACAGCCCTCCATGGCGGGGGTAACACCACCTTGACTATTTGCTTCTTGTCTGCAGAGCTTTGAGAAGGCAAACACGCCCGACAAGGAGCTGCAAGTCTGTTTTCAGGTGTCCTTTGAACATTTGGGATCTTTAGGAGTTAAGAACTTCTTCTTTTAACACCCGGGGCTTTTTTGTCTGCTATGTTTATGTTCGATGAGCTTGTGCCAACGACCCAATTGCAATTTGCTTATCTCTCTCCCCTCTTTCTTCTCCACTTCTTCCTCCACCCCTAATCAGGGACACCTGGAAACAATGAAGAGTTGTTTGTTTGGTTCGTCCTTCTCCCCTTTATTTTCTTGTGCGTTTGATGTTGTGAAAGCAGGGCTGTTAGAGATCCATTAAGCAGTGTTTGTAAGGGAAGGGAAGTGTTCTATCTGGTTTGAGGCAGATAAGGCACATAAATCAAATTCCCCCAACATCTAAACATATCTGTAAATAGCTGAGGAGCGGACAAACACGGAGTCACTTTTACTACGTGCTTCATGCTCCATCTTGGCACCACTGGAAGCCAGGAGGGCTTGAGAACTGAGATCAGAAGCTTCAGACAAAACTGATGAGCAATTTTCCAGGCTGGAAATAGGTATTTACAATGAGGCAATTAATTTGTTTGCTGCTGCGTTGTTTATGCAAGGAGCATCCACCCAACCAGTGAGGCCATTCTGCAGTAATGATCCTTTTGGGAATTGCCTCCTGGGGGTTTAGGAAAGGCTCTTGAGTGCCAAGTGCCTCAATCATGGGGCTGCAGACAGCACAGCCCTGTCTTTGTTCAGAAAGATGTATGGAGAGCCCTTTCCACAGTCCCAGCAGTCACACCAGGTCTCATCTCAGACATGAGTCTTTCCTGCAGGAAATACTGGCTGTCAGGGAAAGAGATGGATCTGAAGAGGGATACACAGCCTAAGAAAGTGTGCTGAGGGGTCTGCCCTGTTCCTCCAGCTTCCCTGGTGTCTCCTCCTGTCTTGGGGCTTCCTCCAGCCCATCGTGAGACCCTGAGGCCACAGCAGGGTCCTTCACACACTGCAGGTGTGACAGGTCACCACAGTGGAGGGGCAGAGTCTCCTGCTCTCAGTAATCTTCTACTTTGTGTTTGTGTAGGAAACGTCCTGTGGGACGTCCATGCCGTTTTCTCTCTTTCACATATTCCAGATTTTTCTCCCAAGAGATATTCCAGAACTTTTGTTAATAATGCAGTTCACAGCTCATAGGGGAAGAGACACGTCGAGTCTTTTTTTAGAGCAGTTCCATCCCGGATCCCTTGGCTTAAATGATACTCTTTCCTTTCAGCAAACTTAATATGGATTGGAAAGACTCCCAGACAGAAAATGTATAAATTAAACTCTCCTGGAATGATCAGGAATGAGAATACTTATTCTAATTCTTGTCTCAACGTCTCGAAAACCCAGGTCAAAAAATTATTCCCTGCTCCTGAAGGAATGGAAGGAATGTGGGCAATTGCCCCTGACAGACAGCACCTTCATGACGTGAGGTCAGAACTGAGTCCCCAAGCAGATAAATCAGTCCCCTGCTAAGGGATAAATAGACCCTGGACTTAATCTGTAGAAGGGGCTTGTATGTAGTTAACAGCTCAAAGCCTCTCACTGAGAACTCAAGAAATATCTGTTTTTGGTCTTCTGGTGGAATTGTTAAAAGAACATATTGCTGTTGGGTGGGAAATTGGGTTTAACCTGAACTTAATTAGGGACTCCACACCTAATCCTTATGGAAGCACAAAAAAGCTGGAGGGGAATGGGCCAGAGCAGAATGAAGCCAGACTAACAGGAGTCCTCTGTGGCACTGATGATTATGCTTTTGGACTTCCACCTACAAGTTCTTCTGTGTTCCTCTCTTTAAATATAGTCCTTAGTGGACTCCAGTGGTCCTCATCTGATCCCCCTGAAAGGCAGAAGCCAAGTTATCAGAGAATCCCCATTGCCAACTGCTCTGTTTATTAATATGTAGAAAAAGATTCTGGAGGGAATTCGACTGATTTTTTTAAAAAAAATATTTCAGCAAAAGAAGAAAGAGCTTGAAAAGCCAAAAGAGTTCATTAATCCCTTCCCAAAGACAGTTTAATACCCATTAGGAGGCAGACACGGGGTGTATTTCCCTTCATGGACACACAGACTTGGCCGTGGAGTTAGAGATGCCAACTTACTCTTGCAGGGACTGACACAGAATATAGGAGCCCATTTCCCTTTGGGGTGTAATTTCTTAATATATTAAAAACAAAAGACACATAATGTTAAAGATGACTTTAAAAATGTTACTAATAACTCCCTGGGGTCAAGAGATGTAGAAGCACTCAGCTAGCTCTGACTTTGAGCCAGAACTACCAGGGTTTTTCACTTTAATATCTCTGCTCTCTGTGGCTGTGATGTGCTGCCGCTACTTGAACAAGAGATTTTGACAATTTTGCCCTCTGAGTCTTACAGAAATCTACTGTCCCCGGGGAGCATGGCCTTGCAGAGGGTTTATATTTAATTTGTTTTTCTCCTTAAAGAGAAACACTTTCTCATAGACATTTGCTAGGCAACCACGGCGTAACTCTACTTTTCTATAGCACATTTCATCTAGGCCTGCTTGAAAAGCTCTAAAATCCTGTGAAGAGACACATTATGCTGCTGTTCCATAGTTTACATGGTGTAGGTCTGTGAAAATTCAAAATTAAATGTTACATACCATTTTGAAAAGGGAACTGAGGAAAGTTCCAAACATCATGTTCCTGGGATATTTTCCCTAGTTTTGAGATCGTTGAATTGGTCTTGTGCTTTTATTTTTGATAGCTACATGATTTATTTTTTTTTTAAAAGGTTTCTACCAAAATTGGGGATGCAATCTGTGTGTTTATTTTATGCTGCCCTCCAGCTTTTGGTATCAGCTCCAAACGATATAGCAGCTCTCACTCCGCTGCTTCCAAATCCATATCTCATGGAGATGATCCATTTTCATTTCACAAGAATTTTGCCTGCTGTTTTAGGATCCATCTCTCTAAACATCATCTCTGCTTGTATGATGCTGCTGAGCTCAAGCCTGGGTGAAACAGCACAGTTTTAAATCAGATCTGTCATTTTAATATAACTTGGTCCATTTTAATGTTCCCATTAAAATGATATTCTTTATAATTAAAGATTAGTCACATCCACCAAAAAAAAAAATATTTCCCAACAGATTATGAGTTGGAGAGAAAAATTATAATAAAAAATGTGGGGACTTTATGCTTCTCAGCTAATTTATATGTCAAGAAAGGAGATTGTTTTTAGATACCTCCATGGACTTTTTTTCCTCTTAAAATCTTGTCCTGGACATTCTGTATCCTGAAATCATGGATACATTCACCTGGTCAGTGCTAAAGATGTGGAAAAGTAAAAGTTGCACCAGATTCCAGAACCAAGGACTTCATTTCAGATGTTGTTCTCCTCGGGGTGGTGGTCCAGCTCTGAGGGTTCCCATGGGAATTCTTGGTCGGGAAGGCCAGGGAGAGTCTTTTTTTCTATAGTTGCTGTCTCTAATAGAGACTGAGCAAAGCAGATTCACATCATCAGCCTCCTGCTTTGTGTCTCCACTTTCCTGAGTGCCTCCCTAAAGGGTCGGGGTTACCCTGTCCAACGAGGTCCCTTGAATCCCCAGCAGCCCAATGTGAAGGTTATTAATGGGCACCATCCATCAAGAGGGAGACTCGAGGAAATGAGACTGCAGAAATACACCTTTATGACTCGTGGAAGCTCAGTTGGCTGTTGACAGGGCTGAGGAGTCTTAATAAGAGGGGTAGAAAAAAAAAAGGCCCTTTATGAGGAATTAATTTCCTGTCCCCATTATGGAGCGCTGGGATGTTCATTTCGCATGCAGTAGGTGGGTGTTAAGATTAGAGCTGTGGAGGAAATGGATATAGGAACGTGCTAAATCTTCCTCAGTGCCAAAGCAAGAAGCTCTGAGAACATGTTGATGATCCTTCTTCATTTGAGCCAACACTAACAGTATCTTCCTGGAAGCAGGAGGCCAGTTGTTTCCATTAAAACCCATTCTTCCCATATTACAAGCCCTCAAAATAGATGTAAAATATGCCAAGACCAGAAGAAGAGACATTCAGATGAGAAAACTTTAAAGAAATCTTTCCAAATCCTTCCTTGGCACTTTGGGATTCACTGTGTTAGGTTAAACCTGTATTTATAACTTCGTTAGTTATTACAGTTTTATTATATTGATACATTTAGTCTTTAAGTAAGGAAATAGAGGGGCTGAGTGTGTGTTAGAGAACTTCACATCTGCAGCCCTGGGAGCACTTGAACAGAGCTCTGCTCATCTGGTCAACAGACCAAAAGCTGATCTGATGTAGCAGACTTGGTCCCAAAGTGCTTTGAGAAATCTTACTCGAGACAGGATTTCAAATAGAAAAAGTGTCCTTGTTTTCCTCAGGCAAAAAGAAAACAAGTTTGTGGTCATCTCATGGAAAGCCATAGGATGCTTAGCACTTTAATTTCTTTCTGGGTGCTGGAAGAAAGTCAGACTCATTCAGGTGAGATGTGAACCCAGGGAAAAGACAACACAGTTGCACATGAAGTTGATCTTTATGCAGGTTTCCAGCACACAGCCTTTCCCATCTCTTCAGTCACACTCTCTTTTTTTTGAATACAACAGCATTCAGGGCTCAGCTGGTGTATGAACACAAATATCACCTTCCATGGCTGTGGGGACAGTGTTTTCAGGGACTTTGAGAGCACTCTCAGTTCTCAATGGACTGGATGCTTTGCCCTTTGTGAAACACTCCCCTCCCTCCATAGCCAGGGCTAGCTTCTGCTTTGGCTTTTTCAGGAAGAGTTGGATATCCAGCAACTTTAATGTCATCACACTGCTGTTTCGGACTGTCCTTTCCGTTGATATTCATCCACTGGGAGAGTTTAGATATTTAGGGAAAAAGCTCTTCGGAGCAGAGCACATTTATTCCAGAGTGCCCTTACCCAGCACCTGGCACAGTCCCGGGTCTGAGCTCCCACCTCAGCAGGGATGATAACCAAGAACATGCACCTTTATGGCTGCTGTGACATCTTGCTGCCACCAAAGCCCCATCCCTCACATCCCATGCAGTACATTCACTCTCTCTTCTTCTCCCCCTGCAAAACAGACACCGTGTTCGGTGTGATAATGGAACTTAAGGTCGTATTTTGCCTTCAGCCATCAGCATGTGTGGATGCTCTATGACTAACGAGCCAGTCCCTAATGACTACCCTGTGCTGTTTTTTCTACAAGATGCTTTGTTGTGTTTGCAGTCCCTCCTGACCACTGGTGAAGAGCTGTCTTTTCCCTGGGCTTCTGACTTCAGTTCCAAATCCACGGCAGTGTGGGTTTCTGGCCATAAGGGACTTCCCTCCCTTCCTCTTCCAAAAGAAAAAAGTGCTAAAAGGAAAATCTGCCTTTTGGCTTGTCTGTCTTGCTTTCAATTTGTTTACAGTCCTTTTTTTCTTTCCTTAGGGGACTCTTTTGCCAGCTCAGGGAAGCTTTGTTCTCTCTAGGATGTCAGATGGTGTCTTGGCCAATGCACGTGCCAGGGATGAGAGGGACAGACAGACGTGGAGAAAATGGGACAGTGGCAGGATTGGTGCATGGCCACAGTGCTGAGAGATGGAACAAAGTTCTCCTCCCTAGTCTGCTCTTTCAGGGGCAGAAATGACTTAGCTTGACACCACGGAAAGCTTTCAAGAAAGTCAGGTTTAAAAATGATGAATTATAGCACACAACTCATCAGCGGCTCAGTTTGTCAGTGTTCATCCCTGGAATTCTGACCCTTCCTCTTCTCCTGGATTTCTAGCCCAGGACCATTGCTAGGGGTCAAAGGAGGAAATGGACAATATTTTCAGACACTGTGCACGCTTTTGGAGAGTGGACTCCAAATGTGTCCTAGAAAAAAGGTGATTTTGAGAAGGACCTGCCTTTCAGGAAGCACCGAGTGTCTTCTGATCTGAAAAATCAGGTCTCATTGAGGATGTTCACTTTGGGCATCCTCAAAATATGAAAGTTAAGGAAAAAAAAAAAAAGGGGGGGGGGGGGGGGGGGCTGGCACAGGTTGCCCAGAGAAGCTGTGGCTGTCCCATCCCTGGAAGTGTCCAAGGCCAGGTTGGACCGGGCTTGGAGCAACCTGGGACAGTGGAAGGTGTCCCTGCCCAGGGCAGGGGGTGGAATGAGATGATCTTTAAGGTCCCTTCCAACCCAAACTATTCTATAATTTTATGAAAACTAACTAACTTCTAACTCAGCTCTATTTGGAAAAATATCCTAGGGAACTGCAAGGGGCTTTTCAAAAAGTTTTCTTAGAGAAACCCCTGCTGGGTCAGACTGATGCTTCTGGCACACACTGACCAAGCAGCCAGGTAAACTTTCCCTTTCTCCTTTTATAATGTAAGTTTCAAACTTTCTTTCTCATTCTGCCTCACATTTCCACAATTTTCTCCGTCCCTGACACCCAAATCCACACTTCTGCTTTGCTCTGGAGGGACAAAAAAAAAAAAGCCTTGATACGATTTTGTTTTGATTGGACTCCTGACCCTCTCTCCTCATCTCTTTTTTTTTTTCCACGTTGAAGGGGATCCATCAAGATAATTTCCTGTTATTAGGTCTGAAGTGTTTTGAATTTGAAATGGCTTCTCACTTAGAAAGAATTGATGCCTATAACTTGTAATGTGTTAGCAGTTCCATATAGTGTCTGACAGCCCAAACTACATTACAGGGAGCTAATCCCACTTGCTGAACTCCATTAAAGCCTAGATCGTATCTGTTAATACAGCCATGCAGTTTGGGTCATTGTGCTGATGTAAGGAGCACAGCTGCCTGGAGACAGATTATGATGTGAGGGGACATCTTTATTCTATTTTAAACTGAAAAAAAATGTATGGGAGACACACTGGTCATGATTGATTAAAGATATGAAAAGGATTTTATGAGCTTTCTTGTGCACTCTGTGTTTGTCATTCTGTTTGTCATTCCTCCCTGTTTGGTAAATAAATAAACACATACATAACCCCAAACCTTGAGGATAATAGCAAAGAGAGAGACTCCTCGTGTTCAGTGGTTTTTGTTATAATGGGCTAAGGACTGTGAGTCTCAGGAATCAATTCCCAGCTCCTGCACTGATCTGTTATGTAGTCCTGGGCCACCTTTTCCCCTTATATCTTCTCCTACTTTTATTTCACCATATCTGTTTGAAATTATAAATCCAACATGACAGTGACTCTCCTATCCCTTGTGTGTGTGCAGACCCTGTTCCACTGTTGGTCCAGTCCCTGCTGGCTTCTCTGTGCACCACCCAAGCAATCTCTCATTCCCCATCTACTGGCTTTCCAAGCCATGTGCCATTTTGCCAAGTAAATACTGATACCTCATTTTCCAGCCCTGCTTATCCCAGGGACACTCTCTCACCTGAAGTCTTCAACCTCCTTATCTTCCTTCTCCTTACATTATCAGTAACATCCAGGGTTGGAGATCCTCTGCACCTGGAATTACACTTCTGTTCTTCATCTCTCTATGTGTTGAGAGATTCTGTGTGTTGTGCTATAGCTGGTGCTCACCTGACTCCCTTATCTAGGCAGAGGCATAAACTGTGCTGGCTCTGGCTCTGTATCCATCTCACCACTCTTGCCACGGCTGCTCATGTCTGAGGTTGTACTCTGACAGCACGATGCACTCCTTGGCAAGCTTGGAAAAGAAGCAGCCTTATAAAAAAAAAAAAATCACATTAAGCATAGCATGTGTTTCATGCTCCTTTAGCATCTTATCCTACTGCAGAGTGTTGTAATTCCCCTGGCTGCTTTTGAATTTCATGTCACACTTTTAGATGTGGTTTGGTACATTCTCTACATGCTCTGTCGGTAGAGTTCTGCCAATAACCTCAGCACATGAGCACTGGGAAAGCAGCTACAGGCTCTGCTTCCTCGCGTGCTGAAGTGTGGGGATGTCACAGATGTAGGTATGTGTCACATGGGAAGAAACTGGAGTCACACAAGGAGCCTCTTTCAAGAAGGCAGGATTTTATGAACTCGGCCACTCATCTGCAATTGTGTCCTGAGCAGGAAGTAACTGTAGAAGACTCCTACAACGGGATGTTTTAGTATGTTAGTTTGAATTAACTTTTAAAGCAAACAAGTCAAAACTTCTTGTAATGGTCTCAAACATTCTCACCATGAATTATATAAACTTACCTTAACCTTGAAGAAGGTTTGACAAATCCTCTTCGAGAGTCCATTCAAAAGGAATGTTCAGGAGTGTCTTCCATGGAGACACAAAAACCTTGGCTGTCCATAAACAAGCCACATCTTAGTGATTACATCTTTGCTGGGAAACAGGAGAATGGATGACTGGGGAAAGCAACCTTTGAAAACCCTGAGTTGGTGGAGTTGGGGTTGTCCACTCAGACCAATGGCAAGACACAGAGACAACTGGGATCTTTGGGAAAAGGTGGGAAGGAAAGGGCTAAAAGGTGCATGTTCTCAGCAAAAGGTAAGGGTGACACAGCTCTTGTATAAGAGTAATAATGTTTAGTGACTTTAGCCCCTCTTCAATAAAGGGTGGTATTTCTGCTTGTTGTCTCACAGCAGCCTCAATTTTGTATTTTCTGCTCCCTCTGAAACTTATTCACCATTTATAGGCACCCAATGTGCCAACATATTATTGCTAAGTTGGTCACATAGGTATAAAGGAGACAAATTCAACTCCCCCCTGGTACTTAAGTATATATTTGATTTGAGGACAAGTTAAAGGCCAGATTTCAGAGCAGCCTTTCAGACGTGCATTGGTTCTTTAACCCAAGGATCAACAATCAGAAACAGTTTGCCAAGAAAGGCAGCAGATACTATTCCGAAGCAAGAGTAAATGGATTTTTAAACTGAGAAGTTTTAGTTTAGCCACAGCCGTTCTTCAGGGCAACATCACAGCTGCAGATGCAGTTTGGATACTTTGAGGTGTTTGAAAAGATTAATTAGCTGCCTGAATGGGAGCTGAGCTCTGATGAAAGTCTGGCCCTTGTGGGCACTGAGCCTCGGGCTTGGTATGCTTTTGACAAATCTCACCCCAGAGGACTCAGTGGATGCACTTTCCTGACCTGAGCTCATGCATTAGGCAAGAACCTCAGAGTTATTTCAGTGCTTCCAGGAGTTCAGGCTCATTCGTTAAAGTGAACAACCTCACGCTTCCCGAGTTCGCCAAGGAGTGGTGAAAATCCCCGGAGGGTTCCCTTTTCGGAGGAAGTTCACTTCAGGCAGCACGTCTGGATAGACAGCAGCCTGTGTGGGTGTAGGTGTGGGTTTTAATAACTACAATAGTGGGAATCCAAGCTACAGCACCTTCCTTTTACTGCTGCCCACCTTGCCCCTCCCTGCCCCACCATAGCCGCCCTTTCTCCCTCTCCCTCGCCTTCTCCTTCTCCCTCTCTCCCTGTCCCTCTCCTCAGTCAGTGGTGGGAGTCGGGCTCCCTCCCTGCCCATCTCCCACCCTGCTCCTTCTCCCTTCCCTGCACCGGAGCCGTTTTCCCGCTGCTGCTGACTTCGTGCGTTTTGCAAACTTGCAATTTCACGCTGCATTTGTTGCCACGGCAACATAAGGGGGAGTTCAAAGTAGGGAAAAGATTAAAAAAAAAAAAAAACACCAAAAAACAAAACCACAAAAACTCCTGAATCAGCCCCCTTGTTTTGCGCCTTGCCCGTGCAAAGTTGGCCACGCAGCTCCATCAGCAGCGGGGTCTGTCAGGAACTTTTTAATACCTCCGGGGCCTTCAGAGACCTCACTGGGAGTCCAAATTGCTCACCCTCCCCTCTTCCCCAGTCAGAGCTGCCTTCTGCCACCTCTCATGTGTAGCCAGGACACTGGTACCTCCAGCTGTATCCCCAGATCCTCCTGATCTCAGCGGCAGCTTCTTCAGAGCCCTACTTTGCAGGGAATGGCCAGGCACTTGGGAAGCTGGCACCAGCCTCCAATAGCGTGGTGACAACTTAGGCACTGCTCAGCGGCAGCACTGTTTTACCTTTATCTTTCATCCCAGCAACAGATCCGCCAGCAGGGATGATGGAGCACTGCCTGAAGCTCATCCACATCCCTCCACCCCCTCCTCTTCTCAGTCACCACGGCTAAAAGAGCAGCAGCCCTTAAATGAAAACTTTATGGCAAAGAGCTGCTGACACTTCTTCATGCTGAAGATACATGGGGTGGCTGGTAGCTAATGAGTGTCAGCACTCAAAAGGATAATCTCTGCTTCTCTCTGATACAATTTAACATCGTATTTTCCTAATTTGAGGCTGATTTAGTCGCTGGGGTATTTGGATGCCTCTTCTATGGTGCCGATAGTTAATTAAACAGATGTTGCAGAGGGAATCATTAATTTTAGTGCTGCAGATGGGAGCGGAATGACTTTGTGAAGTTAATGTTTCAGCAAAACAATAGGCTTCTGTCATCAGTTGCTATAAACCGAGTAAATTAAGAGAACAAGTAGAGTAAAGGAGATAGCTTTGAAAGAATATCAATTATTCATTTTAGAATTATACTTTCCCCCCATAAATCATCGCAGGAGGAGAGGAGGGGAAAAATGTGCAAAAGCTGGGAAGTGGGAAAGAGAGGAATCCCCAAGTCAGCAGCCTGAAAGGAGTTTAACGCTGTTCCCACTCTGGAGCATTGCAGGGTCCTGCGGGGGCCGGGGGCTGCAGCAGCTGGGACAGCGCTTGGCTCTGACCCACAGTGCAGCTTTGGGCACATCCAAAAAAATTTTGAAGGGCGCCGAAGTCACATCAGTAAAGACAGATTCTTTTTTTGAAGGCTGTGAAACTTTCTTCACTCCCGTACCTGTGGACGAGGTTTCCCGGAGCAGCGGGCTGGATTTTCCAAAGCATCTGGGTGTGGTGACAGTTTCTAATCACAAGCTGACACGTTTTATACCTTTCAGAAAACCTCAGGAACAGTGCAAAAAAGCCCCCAAACACTTCTAAAAAACCTTCTCTGGGGTTGCACCTGTGGATCAGGTGCAGCTGTTCTGCCCTGCGAGTGGAAAAACTTTAAAAACTCGAGGTCTTGACGAGTTCGTTGCTGGCATTAAGTGCCACTAATTTCTGTTGAGCAGAGCTTCCTATTTTTGAACTGAACAGAGGGAAAGTCCAGCTGCCTCTGTACCATAAAAAGGCAGTGGCAGAAGAGGATCAGGGAAACAAATGAAGTCCATCCATTGTGCTGGAGTGAAAGCACTACTGACTGCTTGAGTGCCTCGCAATATGAAAATTAGGTTTCTTTTTTCAGACAGATGAGTCATTTGACCACTCAAACTTCTACATGAACACATCTCTGTCCATTTATATTATCTCTCTCATTCTCATATGTGCATGTTTTTTTCCTTATTACCAGCTACTCCTTTCTCCAAAAACAATAATCAGTGGTTATTCTCATTTATTTGATAAGGCCAAACAATTTCAGTGCCCAGAAAGTAATTATGAATTTGGCAGTTCTGATTAATAAATCTCCCATGAAGCATGCTGCATTTTGTCCATAAACAGCATCTTCCAGAGATTCATTGAGAAAATATGAAGTAATAGAAAGATACAAAGTGGAAAAAACCCCACATTCCTCTTGGCAATAAAGTCCTGAGCTCAATCTTACACTTGTAAGGTGAATTTCACCATTGGATCTACTCCTTTAGCACTCGGTCTGTACTCACCCTTTTATTTTAATGGACACTCTTCTTGTTTTATTCTTTTCAGCTTTACAATGCCATATACTATGTTAGATCCAAATCTAAATGTCCTAAATTATTTTGAGGACCTGATTTCTGTCCTCAGACTGCAGCATCACACAGCTCAAAGTCCTTGTCCCGTGTAACAACTGAACTAGTTTTTTGCATCAAACACCCACCAAACTGGCCAAGCACTGACTGCTTTCAGCTGGCTCAGAAGAGGTGTCCAGGATACTTTGAGAAACCACCAAGTGCCCCAGATAGCTGTTGGGATCCAGTCTGCTCTTGGTCCTGTGCTGTTTCTGCCAGCCCCATGTAGGTGTTTAGGATTTTGTAGGATCCCTCAGATGGTGCTACTAATGCTCTTTTCAGCCCTTGGTCCCCTTGGGTCTTGCAGAGGAGTCTCTGTGGTACAGACATCAGCAACAGGCACTGACGTGACTCACAACCAAAGAGAATAAAATCAACACTTCCCAAAGTGTCCTGCAGAAAGACACAAGGAAGTCTGTGATTTTTGCCTGGCAAAGACAGAGCATGAGGGTTCTGAGAATGCAGGATCCTGAGACCCAGCCGCTGTTGCAATATATTACAGGGAATTGAAGGACTTTGGCTGCTTCCTTAGGAAATATAATTCTCATTAAAGGCATGAAATTGAGCTCCTTGGAGACCTAAGCTTCGGTCTGCTGAACAATCCGAACATAAGTTTTCAGCAATACCAGCTCCTCACTGTGTGTGTCTGTGTCTCAACACTGTGCCGTGGGGATTTGCTTCTCAGAGACAGTCCTTGGGCTTGTTGTGTTTGTTCACTGGCATCCCTTCAATGCCAGCTCACTGGGATGGATCTTCAAGCACAGAATTCTCTGGAGATCTGTATCCCAACCACAAAAGTGCCTTTGTTTCCCTCTCCCCTAGGACAGGTCACCAAGCACCTGTGAATAGTTTCTGGTCTATCCCGATCCTGCTTGAATAAGGAATGCCGAATAAGGGTGTCCTAAAGGGGACTAGATCTCACCACAGTTGTGGGAAAGGGTGTTCACAGAGCTGTCTGTCAGATGTCTTTACCTCCTCCTCAGGCCCTGGAGAGAAGAAGCTCCCTAGGGGTTGTAAATTCTCCCCAGGCACAAGGGCACCCCCAGAGCAGGGTGGTTCAGCAGTGTTTTCCCCTGATCTTGTCACAGAGTCACAGTGCCACTTCGTGGCAAGCTTCCTTGGAGCCACCAAGAGTATGTGACACACAGGGCTCCCCAAGGAGCACAGTGGCCTCTCCCCCATCAGGGAGCCTCAGCATCCTGCCACAATTCCTTTTCTCTGCATGGCATCACCTGCCAGTGGTGTCTGCTCCACAAGAGGTAATTGATTCCCTTCTCCTTTCGAGCCCTAATTAAAAATGCACCGTATTAAACCTGAAAGCATTGGAAACAATTAGCTCCCTCTTTTGTCTCCTCATTTGAGCCAGCAAGGCGAGGCAGCCAGGTGTCACGTCCAACAAATCTCCATCAAGTGATTTCTCTGGAAGGAAATGAAGTTTGAAGAACTCCTTTGCTGCTCCCGACGCTTTGGCTCTGACCTTCTCGCGCTCTCAGCTTATCTCCATGGAGATGCTCATTTTGCAGATTGGCTCCATCTTCTGCCAGCAGCTGCATCGTGTGGAGGCAGGGGCTGGGCAGGAGAGAGAGGCTGTTTCAAGGATTCACTGCTGCTCTTTTTCAACACTACAGCACTTTAAAATGGACACTGGTACTGATTCTCCTGCAGAAGGATGTGTCCTAATCACGTGGCTAGTTGAGACCCCGAAAGAGCTTGAGGTAGAAGCTCCCATGGTGTGTAGAGTGACCCTCATGGCCTCAAGGACAGGTCTTAGGGAAGCCTAATCATGTCCATACTCTTCCCAGGGCTGGGAGAAAGAGGGTGATGTCTGTTCTGTCCCACAACCACAAGAATAACTCGTGTCTACAGGCACAATGCACTGTGGGAGGAACATCATCACCACCAGGATTTGGGACACAGGATTGCCTCCCCCAGTGGAGCTGGTTGTGACATGAAGATAAAAAATAATGTTTGGGGTAGAGGGAACAGTAGGACAAATGATAATAATAGGTTTATATCTGCAGAAGTCTCTGTAAGATGAGAAGCCTAAGATGAGTGTCTGCTCTCATTAACCTGCTCCAAATCCTGTGTAGCTCAGCTGATATCCACAGCACAGCTCCTGGGAAGGCTGAGGGGGTTCTGCACCCTCCACAGGGAAAGGAAGTATTAGTAGGACTATGCTCTCAGTAAAAGCACTTGTTGGGAAATTTCAGCAAACCATTTTTCACGGGAAAATGCTGATTCTTTGAAACAGGCTTTCTGTGAGAATAAAAGGGCAATTTTTCCTCATTTTAGAGACTCTAAATATTGCGGCAGCTCTAAGTGAGAAAAGAAACCAAGAAAGGCCCTGTTCAAAAGTTGGATTTTTTGTTGTTTTTTTTTTTATCCCCTTGTTTCAGGTTGTAACTTTATTATGATGAAAACCAAAAGAAAATCAAAACAAATGGTGTTAAAGAGAAAGGAAACTTTTAAGACTGCTGTAAAAATAAAACCCATTGATCTGACTAGAGGTATTTTTTCCCCAGTGTTTGCTCCTACCATTTTTATTTTAACTTCAAGTACTGGAGTGAGGAAAGGGATGGTGAGATCCCAGGAGAACGGGAGAAGGCTCCAAAGCCCAGCTGAGCCTGTGGGCCAGACTTTGTGTCTGCAGCACTGAATGACAAATTACAGCTTCTCAGGACTTTGAGTGTCAGAGGCAGAATTCATTTTGGGGCCAAACCATTCCCTGGCTTTCTTGGGAGCAGCTGCCAGGGGGGCTGGGGTCAGCGGTGCCCAGGGGTTGTTCACCGGGTTCAGCTGTGGTGTGTCCTGTAACGTGGGAGGAGGGAGAAGGTGGTGCCTGAGACTTTGCCCAAGTTTCCTCTGAATTTAAATGCCAACTCAAGTGCCAGAGTACTTGCCAGCCAGATGGCAGCTTCTGAAATTCTTCCACCTTCAACCAGGCTTCAAGGGGTGCAGTGAAGCTGTTTGCAGGCAAGTGTCTCTTCCTTCTTTCCTCAGTGGCTTCACAGCCCTGCCTGCAGTTTTGTGCTGGAGTGAGTTGAGAGCTCCAGGGCTCTCACATCTCCTTTTCTGTTGGCAAGGGCAAGTCTGAACATCGACACGAGGCTCCCTCCTAAATGCAGAAACCTCTACTTTTTTTCTCAACACCACTTATGCTTCCTTCTGCCTTGCTTGTGCTGTCACATCAGACATCCCTTAGGGAGTTAAAGCACTGTCTCATCTCTCCATCAGTCCTGTGCAGTTGTTGGTGGAAGCAACAAGGATTTTCCTTGTTTATTTGTTCTGTGAAGTTTATTTGGAGATGGGTTTGTTGTTGTTGGTTTTTCACAAGGACTTATCGAAGAAAATGAGTTGGAGTTGGAAATGTGTGCAGCAAGGGGGAAACTTCATTTCCCAGGTACTCGGCCTTTGGAATTAAGACACTGAGTAGTAATAGAAAAAGCAGAATGTGTCTGAACCTTTAGGATACATAAGGACTGGAATGGTGAGAAAGGAATGGAAAAATATGCCCATGCCATGGGGCTTGGAGCTGCAATTCAGAGAGAGGATGGAGCACTGTGCCAGTGCATTGCTGCTTCCCCCTGCCCAGCCAGCTGAGTGGAGAGCAGCTACTCAGCTCAGCAAGGGGACTGTGTACATGGGAAAATGTACATGGATTGTGTGTGTGCACAGATGTATGTCCACAGTGTTTGCACACATGGCTGAGCTCCAAACATCAGCTCCTCGGAGAAGTAAATAGGCTGTAATGTGAAATGAGGCCCAGCCTCAGCCCTTGCCACTCAAGTCTGTCAGTCCTTCTCCAAGAATGGTTCTTACTGCCCAGTGTGATTAGTGTCTAAAGGGATCAGTGAGAAGGGCTCTCATTCAGTACAATCCAAATTCAAATTTGTTGCTGTTGTGCCAGGAACTGTAAGCTCTGTCTGCTGCAAGTCAGCTCCAGTTCCTACGATTCCCGTTCTTCCGGCAGTTTCTGATCCCACACAAAGCTGAGATCGTGGCTGCAGTCTGCAATCCCCACTGAAGAAGTTGTCTCCCTTCTTAATTGCCTTTTTTTATGTCAGGACAACATGGGCTGGTTGTAAAAAGCACGGGAGAGATTCTTCTTGTTGAAAATGGTGATGGAGTAAGTTGAAAGTTGGAGAGGGATGGGAGGTGGGGGGGACTGAGTAGGAAGCAGAAAGATCATGCATGAAGAGGTTGAGAGATGCAGAATTCCAGTTCTGACACTGAGGAAATGTTGGCTGGGCAGGCAGCAGAGGGGATGAGCCAGCCCTTGTTAAAGGTCTCTTTGTGAGGGTGATAATTTGGAAGGTCAGAGCCTGGCAGTGGAGCCTTGTCTGGATGAGAGCAAGATCATGCCTTTCTTCCCATTTAAAGAGCAGAGGGAGCCACAAAGCAGCCATATGGAGTTACAGCAGTTTGCCAACACCTTCTGGTTTCTGAGGGTCAGAACCAATATAAAGGACATGGTTAGGCACAGTTCTATTTTCTTTTTAAGCACCTGAAGCGAACTACGTGTTTTAGAATTTGGATCTAAAATATCAGGGCTAAACCAGGAAACCTGTGAGCAATAGTATAGAACATGGATTTCTGATGAAGTTTAGAGAGTCCAAAGGCCTCTTTGGCAGTCACACTTGAAAGTGTTTGCCAAAGCTTTGTGCAAGGCTCTCTCTTTTTGTCTGAAACAGCTACTGCTGTAGTGTGCGTGAGACCTTCTCCCTGTTGGAAATATTCCCCTGGGAAAAGGAAGATCTTCAGTCCCATTCACCAGACCAGGTGGAGGGGTGTCCCACCAGTACCTTCTCCCTTGCAGGCAGGATCCTGGGCACTGTGCAGAAGCTGGAGGGGAGACTCTCCATCCTTCCTGCTGAAGCCACAGCTGATGTGCAAAATATGTGTGAGTGAGGGGCTTCAGTGAGCCCTCACAAGAAGGACTGAATTACTTAAGTCATGCAGGAAAAGGACAGGTGGATTCTGGGCTGTGCCTCGTGAGTCAGTTATTCATTTTATTTTAGGTAAATATTGAGTTAAACGCCATGTCCTTCCACCAACATAGAGACAAGGACTCCCAGATCCCACCCCTTTACCTGGTGGTGTGGGGAGGAATTTGCAACTATTTCACAGGCACTGCACTGAGACAACGAGCCCTGTGTAATCCATTTATCACAAACAACCGCAATTCCTATCTTAAGTAAGAGAGGAGTCAATTAACAAATTAAAACAGAGTGCCAAAACCCTCTCTCCATTTAGATCACAAACACTCCCTAGCAACACGAAAAGAACATTGTTTTCTCAGATGTGAATTCGGAGATCACAGAAGAAAGTAACACATTCTGAGATTCAAGCTTTGAAAATGGACTGTTATCTTTATGATGAGATTTCTCTGCTTTTGTAGCTCCATCACCAACATTTTCTGGCTTCGTGGATTTGTCTGCCCAACAGATGTGACGGAAAGAAATATTAGCTTTACAAATGGGGATAAAAATGACATGTACTGAAAGCTAAAGCCAGTTAATGAGAAAGGATTTTCAAAATGTCACTCATATAGTTTCCTACATTCAGTTTATATTTCCAAGAACTGGTATTTTTCCCCATGAAAAGCCCATTTTCAACTAAACTTCCTTCCATCGACTTCTAACCAAATAATTATTAGTTTCCAAATTAATTTAATTTGTTAGTCAAATCACAACCCAGCAGAAAGGAAACCACAAAAGTATTTATGGCTTTATTTAATCTTTATTAAGACTAACAAGGTTTGAGCAGAAATGATCTCTTGACAAAGCCATTAAGAGCCCAGACAAGATCACAGTCTGTAACACATCTGAAAGGGCACAGCAGAGAAGTCAAACGTTCGTCTTCTGGGAGACAGTCAGAGCAAAATTATGCTGGAATTAAGGAAAAATATAGCAACTGAAGGACCAGTCCTGCAATGGTTTGATAATTATTCGTTGCTTTTTAAAAAAAGCAATAGATCTTAAAGGGATTTTGTGTTGGTTGGTTTTTTTTTTTTTAAGAGTGATGACTGTGACCATTTCGAGACACAGAGAAATTGTGTAAATCATAGAGTCACAGAATGGTTTGGGTTGGAAGGGACCTTATTATCATCTCATTCCATCCCCTGCCGTGGGCAGGGACACCTTTCACTAGCCCAGGTTGCTCCAAGCTCTGTCCAGCCTGGCCTTGGACACTTCTCTGGGCAATCTGTGCCGGGGCCTCACCACCCTCAGGGAAGAATTTCTTCCTAATATCCAATCTACACCTACTCTCAGTTTGAAGCCATTCCCCCTTGTCCTGTCACTCCTTGCTCAGGGTACAGGGGAAGTGAACATTGCTACCAGAGTGCAGCTTGTGGCCATGCCAAAGCCCAGGGGTGCCCATGTCCCTCTGTGATTTGGGCAGAGTGGCACCAGCAGGGCTCAATGTGGGAATCACATCCCCACGTGCGGCACCAGATGGAGGAACCTCCTCCAAGCTCCAGCAAATCTCCTCCCAGCTCCGTGTCTGAATGCACCAAGCATTTCTGGAGCCACCCGGGCAGAGGTCTCCAGGAAGGGAGGTGCACCATTCCTACCCCCAGCTAGCTCCCTGGTTTTGGTGTGCACAGCCTTGGCTTTGAAGCTTTGAGTAATGAGAAAAGCTGCCAGCGGGAGTCTGGAAACAGTGGAGTTGTGTTTGCACTGCAGGCTCCTCCCAGCCGTGTTGCCCTGGCCCCATGTTGCCCTGTGTAAAACTGAGAGGTGACTTCAGTGATGTCATCAACTGAACAGCCATAAAAGCTGCTGATGTGAGCACATTTGTGGGCTCTGAGATGCCATCTGCTTAGCTGACCTGTCTTCAGGGAGACATTAACACAGCCTGAGGGCTTCCCTGTGTCTGACCTCCCTTCTCTCTGCACATAAACATGGCCTTTGGGCATCTCTCTGCTGCCTAAGTGTAAAATGAAACGAAATCCAGAATGGAATTGGAATGGAAATTAAGCAAAAGCGTGCAAGCCTCCCCTTCGAGTGAGTCTGAATGTCTACAGAGCTCAGAGAGCCTTGGCTGGTGTGCCTGACAAAATAACCAGCAGGTTATTGCCTTTATCATCACAGGAACTCATCCTCTCTGCACGCTCTGGTGCAGGCCAGTGAGGATGGGGAGCTTCACGGGAGCATGTAAGGGCTCTGCAGGCCCACAGGGAGGGCTGGAGAGAGGAAGGGATTTGGGAAGAGGCCAGGAATGAGCATGGGGGAAGGTTTGTGGTGCAGGCAGGCAAGAGGTCAGACCAGCCAGAGCAGCCCCTTGTGTGTCTGGCTCTTTTTTCTCCCTTGCTCTCTCTGCAGACTTTCACTCTGAAAGCTCCAGCTCTGCCAGCTATTCAGCAGCCTAATCTTTTTTCCAGTCTCAGCTCTTGCCTACTAATGTGTTTCAGGCACAGAAATTTCATTAGGGCAGCACTGATGTCCGCAGGCTTTAGCCATGGACTTCATCCTTAAGTGGGTTTCATTCCAGCTGGTGCACAAATTAACCTCTGCTCTTGGGTGGGAGAGGAGGGGCTGGGGGTACAGGAAGTGCACAAAGAAAAATCCTTTCCATCCATCCAGGGTTGATATTGAATAGCTGCCCCTGTCCTCATGAAAACAGGTGCACAAAGATGAAGGTGAAGCAATAAAGACACATTTCATTAGTGCTGGGGCAGTGATTAAGCAGAGAAGAGGCAGAAATGCTGCCTTGGAAGTGCTGCCTGTCCCCGCTGCCCTCAGAGACCCCCAGCTCCCTCCCCCCTCTCTGCCTCCACCCCAGGTGCTGACCTGAATGTTTCATTTAATTGAAAACTCAGTTCTCTCGTTCAGCTTTGTGAAGGCTTTAATATGGGGATTATTTAGCCATTAGCTTTGGCTCTCAGGTTTTTTCTTCTGGATTAAGATTCCAATGAGCTACTTGTCTGATTATCCTCGGTGACATGGATGGACCTGAGCAGCAGAACTCTGAGCTGGAGCCAAACTTATATCTCTCATTTGGGGATGTGGCTGAGTTCTTCCATTCTGGCCTCTGTTCAGACCCTCTGGCACCAAAAAACAATCTGTAATTCCCATCAGCTGGTCCCATCTGCCTAGAAAAGGGAGCTCAGAAAAGAAGTCTTCACTGCCTGGAAACAGCCAGGAGAGGGTTTTATGTTCCCCCAGTGACAGAAAAATTCTTCCAAACGTCGTGGAAGAATGCCAGACATGCAGGTGAATCTACAGCTCATATCATATAAGAACATCAAAGGTGTCTGCAAGCTTATTCTTAGGCACAGTCTTAGAAAAATTCTTCTTCCCTCTCACAGAGTCTGCCCGGCATCATTAATTCAGGTGAGGACACTGCTGGATTTGGTGCTTGTGGCTCTCTGCTGTGGCACACCGTCTTTTGTATGAGAAAGGCATAAATAATGTCCTTGGAAACAATGGCAGGGTAGTCAGTGATCCCAAAGCAGACACTGGGTCAAGGGTGGATGGATGCTGGGAAGGGATCCTACGAGAAATATGGAGAGAAACAGTTTACAAGAGCATGGAGTGACAGGAGCAGGGGGAACGGCTTCAAACGGAAAGAGGGGAAATCTAGGTTAGATATAAGGAAGAAATTCTTCCCTGTGAGGGTGGGGAAGCCCTGGCACAGGTTGCCCAGAGAAGTTGTGGCTGCCTCATCCCTGGAAGTGTCCAAGGCCAGGTTGGACAGGGCTTGGAGCAACCTGGGATAGTGGAAGGTGTCCCTGCCCATGGCAGGGGGTTGGAATTAGATGAGCTTTAAGGTGCCTTCCAATCCAAACCAGTGAAACTTCACAGTTCCTGCTTGTGTGGATGCTCCTGATTCCACACCCAGAAAAAAACCCCAAATCTTATTAGGGTTCATCACACCCAAAGCTAACTTTGAACACTTTTGGAAAAATGCCTTAAACCTCCTCTAAATTTGTTGTTATTCTGAATTTAAGTTCCAACCATGGTTTCCCAAACAGTCCTGGGCAAAAAAAAAAAAAAAAAAAAAAATCATCCTTTCCTTCTTACAGAAGGAGATCTGTTCCCACACGGGGTGTCCTCAGCTGAATCTGCAGAGCTCTGTGTGTTCACTACGTGGAGGGCCACGGGTGACAGGGAGCATCTTATTTGAAGCTAATCAGAACAGCAAGCAACAAAAGGAGCAGCTGTCATCTTTTCCTTACCCTCAGCCACTGCTTGATGGATCAATCAGATCAAAACATTTTCAGAGGGGTTTTTTCAGCAAGGATTTTTAAAGCAATTTCTTTCCCTCTAAAATGCTCCCATTTAGAAAGGAAATATGTAAAACTGAAATATGTACTGTAGGTTTGCAACAGAAATAAACCTCATTTTTCCCTCTGAGAGGACATACATTTGGCAATCCATGCAGCTCAGCTGCAAGAGACAGAAGCTTTCTAAACATCCAGCATGAAATTCTTCCAAAATTCAGACAGCATTAAACCACTGAATTCATTTTGCTCTTTGTCAGTATAATCCTGGTTGCATTTCCTCAAGTGTTGGAGCTGCAGAGCCCTCTGTTCATGACCAGACAGACTCAAAGTGGATTTTGGCTGCTTGCTGGGAGCAGGACACACCATGGCTGTGGCCCCTATTGCAGATAGAAGGTCCTGAGGTCTTTGGGTCATTGTCCCACTGGAGAGGCTGGATGCACAGACGAGGGCATCTGCTGGCTCTGGGATCTGTCTCTCCTATTGCTCTGTTTAAGCCCTCAAATACACTTCAGAAAAAAAAAAAAAAAAAACCTGTTGCCTTTTCCCAAACTCAGGGTCTGGACCAGTTTACTACTTGATGTTTAGTTTTTATTATCTGATCACATGAACTTTGCTGTATCTGCCCGTTCTGTGGGCTGAGAGGTGCCTGTTGCTAATTTACAAACTGAAACAAGTAACTAATTTAACTGAAGTCATTCCGGCTCTCCGGGCTACCTGGTGAGGTGCAACATCCCTGCAGTGTTACAGCCTGAAGGTGCCACTGTGCTAATCAGTTCCAGCTGGAAAAGAAACAGGGAATCTGGGAGTCCTGGGTTGGCATTCTGTTAGCTGGCACTGGTCTCACTGGAAAGGAGAAGGGGCAGACAGTAGGGAGGTGATGCTGGAGCTGGGGATCTGCAGGGTGCACTCAGGGAGGAGATGGGACCACCCTTCCAGCATGAGGAAAGGCAGCAACCCAGCTGGGATGTCCCTGGGCACTCCTCTCAGCATGAGCAGCACAGGATCCTTTGTGTCTGTCCAGCAGCTCTGGAGAACAGCAGATAAAATCCCTCAGGATACTCCAGTGCCTGCTGCCTGTCATTTAAATGATATTTGACCTTATACTACAGTCCTTATACCATGGTTCTGCTCCCTGTGGGCCCACAGGGCTCCATCCCTGCCCAGCTCTGACTTGCTCTGTTCAATCCATCAGGATTTTGCCTGTCTGATGCTTCTTTGCCAGTTAAAGTCGCTGTCTGCAGTCGTGGGCCGTGTTACCATTGATTCTTCCAGCTGCCAAAGCAGAGCACAGATTTTGCTTGAGATGTTTCCCCTTCACAGAGTTCCCTTTTCACGGAATTATAGCAATGGAAGGAGAGGGAGACTGGGGGAGAGAGGGAGAAAAGGAAAAGAAATGAGCAGAGCAGTGCTCGCTGTGGATGGCAAAGTGTCAGACGGGCTCTTCAGAGCACTGTCTAATGTGACCTACTTCAATCGTCTGCAGAGAGGTATTTGTCTTGCAAGAGCTCTTTTTGGAGGAAAACAAATGATGATCTCAAGTAGCTCCAGAGTAGGAGCCTGGTTTCCAGTGGAGACTCTGGCTGTTGCTCTGTGTTCAGCAGGGAAAGGAGGAATCAAGGCTTATCCTGCCATGGGGGGCTGTGACCACCCTCCACCATCGCTCAGCACCGCAGTGACACGCACTGGGATGCAGGAATTCTCTGGCCAGGATATATTCCCAGTGCAGTGACATTTTTGAGCCACTGAAGTTTTATAATCCACAGGCTGTGTGTGCATAAAGGTCTCATCTGTAGAGGGTCTGCCCAGTGACCTCAAATCTCTTCCCAGACGAAGACAAGGTGCAAACTCTGGATTGGCCGGAGCAGTGACACGTTCTTTTGTGTTTCCAGGTGAGGAGCCAGAGCAGTCTGGAGACCTGGATGCAACTGGGAATTTAGCAACATCACTGTCTTTCTATCCTCCCTTCAAAAAATACAGGGATAGGGAAGTGGGTTTTCCCTGACTCAGAATTTTAGGGAGATGTGAGGAGCACCCAGGAGTACAGGGCTTGTATCTGGGCATGGACAGCCCTGTGAGGCTGTGGGAACATCACTGAGAATCTAGATCCTCTTCAGCTGGGCAAAAACTCGTGGCAGATGTCCTGGATCCAGCAGGATATGAATCCCTCCAGCTGCCAAGTGATTTTGGCAGTGCCCCTGGCCAGAGATTTATCTTAGCCTTTTAATACTTTTTGCATAACGTTTTGTTACTCTTCTTCTTCTCTTCTTCTCTCTGTCTGTCTCCTTTTTTTAATTCTCCTTTCCTGGAGCACTTTGTGCTGTCTGAATATAGCTCCACGCAGTAAATGGCAACACCAGACCGATAAATTAGCGTTGTGTTAGAGCCTTGGATTAGCTCAGGCCAGCAATTTAACCTGATGCAGGAGATGTTTGCATTTGTTATGTTCATGCAGCAGCAGATAGCAACTACCCCAGAAGGCTGACACTTGTGGGCAGTGCCCTCCCCATAAAGCACCCCTGTGGCAGCCCACAGTCGCTTCCTATTTGTCTCACCTCGGGCCGTGCCGGGTGAGCCGGCTTCGGAAAAACCTTTTAAGAGGGGAAAGAATGGGAAATGAAATATTTACTTTTTGTTTTTACTTGCTGGCGGTGGAAGGATATTGATGTGGTGTAGATGGAACATTAAAATCAGAATTATGCTGGGGAATAAAAAAAAAAAAAGGCAGGCATAAATTAGCAGTGTTTGCTCCCTCTGTGGTTTAAGGGAGCTTGCATTATGCCAGTGCCATATAACATAGAGAGGGGATGTGTTTGGGAGCTGCTGGGCCATAAATCACAGGAGGCATTTAAACTGACAGGAGGAAAGGCCACATGGAGATGGATGGATGTCCAAGGAGGGGACTGTCCAAGGGGCGGCCGTAAACACGTCAGGAGACGAGGCACTGGGGCAGGAGGGAGTGGGAAACAGGATCTGAGGATTGAAGGCTGAGCGCTGAGGGCAGGGGTGAATGCTGGCAGGAGAAGTCAGGGGACAAGCTGACCTGAAAAGCCATGGGTTTGGAGAAGTGGGATGGCAATCCTGTGTTGCCACACTTCAAGACTGCTAAATTACTTTTAAGTTTTTCCCCTTGTGAAAAAGCAAAATGTTGTAGCATTCATTTTTCACTAAAAAGGTCAAGTTTTGGATTCTGCTTTTTTATTCTGTCAGGAACTGACCAGAAAACCCAAGACATTACATACTTTTGCAGGATACCTTCATCTTATCTGAGATGTTCATACAAAACCCTTTGCCTAAAATACTCTTTGCCAAAGGCTCTGTGATGAAGTCCCGTACTTAGTGTCAAACCAGAATGCCAGTCTGTGATCTTGAGGGGCGCTGCATTCACCCTAAAGAGGACAAGTGCCTTTTCCTCACCTCAGCCTGTCCATGGGACTGTCTGAAGATGTTGCTGTGACTCTGGGCACTGATGGACTCCAAGGGCTCTGTTCAAGGTGCCCTGTTGACTTTACCAGGATTATTTCGGGAGCAATGTTGTGAAATCACTCTCTGCTTTCCATCCCCTGGAAATCACAGTTCAAATGTGCCTGCAGCCAAGGGAGAAAGTTCTTGTGTGACAGCAGCTCTTTTCCATGTTTCCCTGCACTGTACAAACTGCCACAGAAAGGTTAGTGATTATGATTTTTTTTTTTTTGGCATGGTCACCACACACTTTCTCACACTTCCAATAACAAGAGAACAACAAGGGCATTTGCTTTTTAGTGAAGTGCTGAAGTCGTGCTCTTTAGAAAGGGGACCTGAAAAGAGAGTGTGATTCAAGTCAGGCTTAGGATCAATACACGGACTTGGGGTCAGGGCTGGAGTAAAACTGGGTGATGGAGAAGGAAGGAAAAGTCTTAAGGAGAAGGAATTGAAGGACAAGCATAGAGGGTTCTTCAGAGGAAAAGTGAGGTTTACTGGCAGAGCTGTGTGGGCTGGATGGGTAGGGAGTGAAACGGGCTCAGGACGGGGACAGCCAAGGTGGGCTCAGGTCAGAACTGGAAGTGTTAATCCAGTTTGGAAAAAAAGCTTAATCCCAGCAGCTGGCAGCCTGGAGTGTCTCAAACTCCAGCACAGCTCTTGGCTTCGAGGTTTCCCTCCCGCAGGAAAGCAACTCCCCTGCTGCAAAGGCAGATGCACAGGAACGTGTTCCAAGAGCAGGCGGCTGTCAGGACAAGGCAGCTCCCTGAGCAAGGGATGTGTTAGATCTCCAGAGGCCCTGCCTCTCTGCACAGCAAAAGGCAGAAACTGCTTGATAGAGTGACTAATTCATCAGTAAAACATTAATTATCCTAATGACTCCATTCATTAACCTCTGAAGTGAGAGGAACTGGTCCCTCTCCATCTCCAGGGAAATTTAGCCCCTTCCAGCTTCAACTCTGGAGTTCCATTGCTGAAAAATAGGTACATGAACCTCTTAAAAATGGGGCAATCTGGGGAGCAAATGTCCCACAGGCCGGATCATGCCCAAGGCTGAAATGTCATGCAGGCACCAGTGCAACACCACTAATGTCAGCAGAACTTCTGACTTACCCAAACGTCTCTGAGTCTAGGTCTGAACACCAGGCCTGGTCTCCAGCGTGGGTGTTTGCACAGAGCAATTGTGGTTGTGATTCCCCAATTCTACATGAACAAGAAAAAATCCTGTGTTTTGGCCAGCAGAATACATGGTTCAGTCCCACTGGGCTTTCAAATAATGTGCTGTTTAAGAGTTGGTCTGCAGAAAGGCTTAAATATGTGCACCAATATTTCTTTGGCAAGGAACTTACGCTGTGAGGGCAGTTCATGTGTGTGAGCTGATCCTGCAGTTCCCCCTGTGTTTGTAATGACCTGCATCTGTTGATAAACTAGCTATGAAGCTTGGAAAAGGATCGAAAACTCCTCCTCTTCAAAGAGGCTCTGGTGCTGCTCGTGG
The DNA here is from genome assembly GCA_013396775.1 of Cephalopterus ornatus. Lineage (NCBI taxonomy): Eukaryota > Metazoa > Chordata > Aves > Passeriformes > Cotingidae > Cephalopterus > Cephalopterus ornatus. The sequence continues at coordinate 286,225 of VZRE01009605.1, forward strand.
TTCTGACACTGGCTGGCTCTCAGCTGGTCCTGCCTCCTCACTGTGCCTGGGTTTGCTTCCATGCAAACTGCTTTATGATCTCTTAATGAGAAGTGCTGCATGAGAGCTGAAAACCAACATTATTTCTGGGATGGAGCCCACCTCTGCCCTTGGGAGACACAATGACTGCTTCTGAAGTCATGTGCTGGTTAAATTAAACTTCATGATCTGCTCAGGTCATGAACGAACCCAGCCTGCAGTTCCAGGGAGCTCAGGAACGTATTTTCAGGTGGGGCTGACACTTCACACTCAGTTTCCTCTTAGCTCCTCGTACCTGTATATAGGTATATGAGCCTCACAGAACGGTTTGGGTTGGAAGGGACCTTAAAGCTCATCTTGTGCCAATCCCCTGCTCTGGGCAGGGACACCTTCCACCAGCCCAGGTTGCTCCAAGCCCCAATCCAACCTGGCCTTGGACACTTCCAGGGATGGGGCAGCCACAGCTTCTCTGGGCACCTTCATCATAAAGAACTTCTTCCTAATATCTGATCTAAACCTGCCCTCTGTCTGTGTGAAGCCATTGCCCCTTGCCCTGTCTCTCCAGGCCCTCGTAAATCTGTCTGTATTCTGGAAGATCATCACTACTCTTGAGTTTGGCCAGAGGGGATGCAGTGGAAGTCCCACATGGATATTCCTTCTTGGCACTAATGTCACAGTGGGATCTGCTGCACACTGTGTGTCCACAGTGTGATCTCCTGGGCTGGGTTCTCTCTGTGTTGAGTGCCAGCATCCCCCACCATCCCCCTGCTTGCTGGATTGCTGTCGAGTTACTGGACCTATGACAGATCTCTTCTAAGCACAGGATCTGAACTGGATCCATCCTGGATTTAAGATCCTTTCCAGAAGCCTTAGAAGAGCCATTCCAGAGTCCAGTAATTTTATTTTTAAAAAGCTTTCAATTTCTTTTGACAGGGCTGGAGTGTTTAAAGATGGCAAAGTGAAGGAGATAAATAGATTATTGATCGGACAGTCTTGTAATTCCTTAGTGAATTGGATTTAGCTCCTTCAGTGAGATCAGGTCTCTGCCATAAATCTCCCAAGGAATCAATAAGATGGAGAGTGCCTGGTGAGCAGTACTCTTTTTGCTACCATCGCCACAGGTGGGGACTGGGAGCGAGTCTCCCACGGGAGTGGAGGGCAGGAACTCGGAGACACATGTTTCTGCTGAGCCAACCTTGGCACAGGGTTATGCTGGTGGCATCAAAGCATTAACTTGCACACACGGGCTGTCTCTGCCATGTGGAGATAATGCCGGGTGCAATCATTGCTATCATGAGTTATCCTGGCATTAAAGGACAGCTCAGCTTCCAGGGCTGGAGGTGGGAGTGTGACCTGGCTTCCTGGTGGCAACAGGATGGAAAACTCCCGTCAGGTGCATGTGCTGTCCATTCCTTGTCACCTCCAGGCTCTGAATGCCAGCAGGAGCTGTGTCCTTGAGTCCTGTCTGATTTGCCTGCACACTGGAGGCAACTTCAGAGCCTTCCTTGGCTGGGCAAGGATTCAGATCATGATTAGAGAGACAGCAGGAGCTGCCAGCAGCAAAAACCACCAAACCCCCCAAATTCTGTTAAGTCCTGATGTAGCTAAGAGTGCCAGGCAATAAAAACTGTCTGCAGCCCATCAGTCCCTCCCAGGGGTCTGTGTGTTCTCTGTCTCTGTACCTGGCACCAGCACAGCGTCCGTGGCTGCCCAGAGCTTTGGGTCAGAAAGTGTTTTTTTATCTGGAATGACAGCAGGGTTAGAGCTTGCAGCCTGGAATCCATAAAAGCCTTCATGGTCTAATGTCTTCAGCTTACTGTAGTTCTGTGTCTGAAGATTTGTGGATACCCGGATTGGGGATTCATAAATGTCCAATGCACTGTGTTGGTGTATAGGTCAGTCTGTCAATCCTCCTGCACTCTGTTCCTCCTCACCCCCACCAGCAAATTCAGACCAGAGAGACAACCATGACTTTCCTGAAATCATTCATAATCAAGTTTATGTAATCAAGTTTATCAGCATTCACAGAAATGAGCTTGAGGATGAACTTAGGAGAATATATAAATTCAGAGCTTCCAGACTAAATTTTTTTCCAGTCAGCTGTACTCTCTTCCAGTTCCCATCAGCCCTGCTTTACTCACACAGCTGAAGTCTTTGGGTTCTGTGTGACATTTCCCAGAAGTTCAGCCACTCTACAGAACCCCTGGAGCCTCAGGCCTTGACAAAGTGGACTGGAGGTCTTCCAAAGCCGGACTTAGCTGGGAGGCTTCCAGTGCTTCCTTCTTCCAACTGAGCTGGCAAGAGACAAAATAGCTTTTTTCACTCTATTTCATTCCCCTTCTGGTGCTGGCTACACCCCAAAAGGCAGAGACAAAGAAAGGGATAGGAGGAAGAAATCAGCTGCATCTTTTCAGTGCTGAGGAAAGAACCTGTGGGTCCTCAATTTGAGATCCAGTATGGGCCCTGTGGGTAAGGGGTGATACCCACCCCTCTCATTCACTTGTGGAAACCAAGGGGAATTTTATTTAGAGTAAAACTTGTTGGTTTCCCATCTTCCATGGAAAACCAATGTAGAAACTGGTTGTGGCTTTTTTTAGTTTCAAGAAAAAAAAATCCCCAGGTCTGTCATCAAAAGCACTTGAGGGAAGGGGGCAGGACGAAAATCTGCCTTGAAGCTTGAGCTGAACATTGCATTGATTTATTTTATTTTAGTACAACTAAATCCAGGAAGAGATTTCTCCTTGAACAGATCTGTTTGCAAACTTTTTATCTAGTCAGAAAATCCACAACCAATGAATCACATTCTCTATCACGAAAACTTTTAGAAAACATAAGCTGCTCAACCAAAACTCATCCTGTTTGACCATTCCCAGAAGCGAGCGATGCAGAAGAATCTGAGCTACCTATAGCTGCAAATCCAAACCCAGTCCAATTTTCTCGTTGTGTACAAATCACAAAGCTGTCGTGTGGTGTAATCCAAGCAGGCATTGCTTCCAGCTCTTTTAGTTCACCCAGTGGAAAGTCATGTTTGCATCAACCACATTCAAGCTTTGCTGTGGGGGGAAGAGTCAGGATCAGTCAGATTGCAAACTCTTTCTGCTTACTGATGGATCAGGTGAGATGGACTCCAGAGCTTGGAGTTAGTCGGGGGTTACACAGCTATTGCTGGCTCCAGGAAGCCCTTTCCTAGCCCAGATTCCCGTATCAGCAGCAGCAAGGCGCAGTGGGAACAATGCAGAAGCTGGCTGAGGAGGCTGGTTCCTGTGAGAAGCCAACAGGGAAAGTCTGAAAGGGGCCAGCTGGGTTCTTCTGCTTGCCCTGGGCAAAGGAGGTGCAAAGGGAGGTGGAGGCAGAGCTGCTCAGGAGCAGGGATTAGGGTGCACATGTGGGTTGTGTACACTGGACAAAATTGAGGTTTACTGACATAAAGGGGAACTGTTCTGCCCTTCCAGGTTTAATGGTCTTTTCTAAAGAGACAATCAAAGAGGCCAGAAGACTTCAAACAAGGCAGCTGGGCCACCACGGGCTCTGTAGGAGCTCCACACCAGATGTCAGTGTGAAGTAAGCCCTGGGATCCAGTGCTCATGTGTGTCTGTGCTCACGGGAAATAAGAGGTGGGAACTTGGAGTGTGCAGGATGGTGTTGGTGGGGGAAGAATGGCTTCTTGCTTGGGAGAGGTTGGCATGAAGCAACATGAGACCCTCTGAGCTCTCCTGGGGGCTTTGTAAGAAGAGGTGTGTACAGTGAGAGGGAAAGCTGCCAGGCTGGTTTCCTTCCCCAGATGGATTAAACCATTCCCAGGGCTCTATCTGAACCCACACACTGGCCAGCCCCAGCTATCAGCCCCCACTGCCACTCCTCATCGTGGGAGCCAAAGCAAACATTTCCTCCACTAATAAGACAGGTTTCCCAGCTCCTGAGGATTCCTGGCTCTCCCGAGCTCGCTGCCATCCCTCCCCTTGTTTACATATCTTCATTTGTCAAGCACCACCTGAACACTTCCTGGGCTGCCTCCTCCCTGCGCTCCGGAGCTGGGAAAAGGTCACCTGTCTAACAAGGAGAGGTACTGGAAATAAACTCACATGTTTTTGCTCTATTCAAACATCTGACGTGACATGGGAAGATGAACCAGCTGCCAGGAACCCGCCTGGCACACAGGAAGCTGTGCAGTGGTTTGTCTGGGCCCTTGCCTGTCTGCCACAGATCATTAACTGTTCCTGTTTCCAGGCCGTACCTCTCCGTGCTGTCTCTGTGCTGTGGATGCCTTATTTCTCCTGGGAAACAATTTCTGGGTGCATTTTAAAATCCCCAAAGAACTTCTGAACTCCCAGCTTCTGGATTACCTGGGAGATCTGAACCACAGGTGAGCACATGGAAGGAAAAGAGGGCTCCCAAGATCTGTTCCTGCCATGGAAACTGAGGTTGCTGAGCTGTGGTGCTGTCTGGAGAGAAACCCCCATGACATGGAGTAGCAGCTCCCTGCCTGCACTGAGGGCAGCAAACCCAGCCTGAACTGTTATCTTCATGTGTGCTGTCATGGCTCCAGGGACTATGACCTTGCTTTGAAAGGTATTTAATGTCTACAAGGAAGATACAGTCAAAATAATTCTCTTCCTCCAAAGTGAAACACAGCAGAAAAAGAAGTGAGGAGAAGGAGTGAGAGGAGACTGGGCAGTATTTCAGTGATGCTGAGGAGCAGCTCTTTGCTGTTTTGAGGGAGATGTCTGCTCGGGGCAGCTCTGGGGACTGAGCTGGCCCCGGGTGCTCAGCTCTGGATGCTGAATCTGAGCATCACTTGGGATGGCACAGACGGAAATGGATCAGGAGCCAGAGCTTAGAATGGATGTGGGTAGGCTGGTGGTGGTTGTGGAGTCTCCTCTCCCTCCTTCACAAGGACATCCCATTTAGTGTTTTCACAGTTCCCATGTAACACTGGGACAAAGCCTCTGTCCTCTCTAGCAGCCCGAGTGACAGGCCTTCCAATGCAGCCTGTCCAGGTGGCTTAGAGTTTAAACAGGACAAGGGAAAACATGAATAAAGCACACCTGAGACATATAAAGCAACTGTCCAAAGCTATTTGAAGCTTCTTCACAATGTTCTCCCTAAGATTCATCCTTTCCTCCTTTGGCAAATGAGTCTGGGACTTGAATCAAGATTCTGTGTCCAGAATTGAGAAGAAATATTTTAATTTCAAGAAAATATGAAACTATTCAAAATACCTACGTCTACTTAACAAAATCGAGAATCTCAATACTTTTGTTAAAGTATTTAACTTCAAAATTTTAAAGACTTTAACTTTTGTTAAAGGTGGAACAACAGCATTTTGAACAAATATTCCCTTGAAAAACTGACTAAAATTATTCTGCTTTTAAATTTAAAACAGAGATCTAGTAGAAGCAGTATTTTCCAGAAGAAGGGCAATACTTGAGATCATTTACTTTGCAATGGACCGAGAATCTGAGCAGAACTGGAGAACACAACAGGGAAACTGAGGTGCAGCAGAAGCCACAGGACTTGTCAAAGACACAGAAGAGCCACAGTGAAAATCCATGAGGGTGTAACTTCCAGAGCTGCTCTGTTGACTGGGACATGCCAAGTAGGAGCTGTCGCATCTGGTGCCCTATGAAAGACCTTCAGCAGTGCGTGACTTGTGTTCCAGGGTGTGAGAATAACCTCAGGTTTTTAACAGCTCCTCGCTGACCCGAGTCCCACAGGCTTTTCCTGTCACGATTTAGCTGCTCGGCTCCCCCAGCCCGAGCAGCCTGTGCCAAGCACCCTGAGACGAGACCCTCAGGCATTGACTCGAGGGGGAGCTGTTTGCCTGGAAATGAGCACAGGGCCCTCTCTTTTTTTTCAGAGACTGGTGAATCTTTTAATCTGGTTTTTCCCCTGTATTTCTATGCGCAGTTCTGCCATTTGCCAGGTTAGACGTTGAAATCTGCCCCATCCATGTGGTGCCTCTGGCCACAGAGATTGGAAGAGCTGGGCACACCGAGCTTTTAAAGATGGAAAGGAGTCTGATAGATATGTGAGTCCTTGACTGTTTTCCCTGGAGAGGAATTGGGTTAAGAAGTGAGGGAAGAACTGGGGCTTCCTGGAGACCTAGAGATATTCACACAAGCTCCTTAAACATCCATGCAGACAGACATCCACAGATGGAGGTAGATGCACTGTTAGGAGATCAAACCCCTCAGACCCACTTTCCACCTGTAAGGGAGCCCCTGAGGATGGCCGGAAGGTGAAGTTCTCATCCTTCTGTCCAAACTCCATGTGGAGCTTGATGACCCATCTGGCTGCCATCCAAAACTGAGGTTTTGGGATTCCCACCCCAAGCCCTGAAGCCATTTCATCTGCCTTTAAATAGAACAGGACTTTGAGGGAAACTGGAACTGGAACAAAGCTCTTTCCCACTGTGGGGCCAGCGGGGTCGATGAAGAAGCAGCTGAGGGTGAAATCAATTAATTCATTCATTACAGAGCTACTGCAGCCACAAAGATATTTCAATTGTGCTTGCTGAGAGGTCCTCTTGAGAGATACATCTCATTTTCAGAGAGGTCCCTAAGGGGAGGGCAGAGTCAGACAATTTTGTTCCTGCTGACTAGAGGGTAACACAGATGTTCTGGGGAAAATGTACCCTCTTGTCACCTCAAATGTCACTCCAGAATAGGCAAGAGTTTGAGTGAAATCAGACCCCATTTCAACCCAGAGGGATTTGTGACAGAAAAACCCAAAAACCTGGGCAGAGAGGAGGTGGTGAATGCTATTTTGAAGGTTTACAGAATGAGAAAGTGAGGATGGAAGTACATTTCCCATGGGCAGAAAAGTTTGCCGTCAGGCTTCTGTTGCTGGGCAGGATTTCTGAGATGGTTCAGCACTCACAGGGAAACCTTCCAAGCCCCTTAATCTTGATTCCATCAGAACCACATGCTCTGGTCCACAGCCTTCTGCCCCAGATTCATCAATAGTGGCCTGATGAGCGTATCCTGCAGCTGTATTTGCATCCATGCCCATGGTAAGGCCTCCCTGTACTGCACATCCCCCTTTACTGTCTGATCTTGTGAGGCAAATTTAATGATTTTAAATATAAATGTAGGTCCTTTAAAAAAGACTGCAGAGGTCTGATCACTGAACAGCTCTTATAACAAGGTATGGCACTTTTTTCATGCACTTCTGTACCCTAAACCAGAGAGCAGGATGTCAGTTGCTTAATCACAGGCGTGATTTCAAACCCTTTGCTCCTTACAGAGAGATTTTTCAAGAGTCCTACAATCAGTATCTCAAAATCTTCCAAAGATATAGCTATTTATCGCAGGATTTAGCTGGGTAATGTTTCAGAGAAAAAAAAATGTCATCCTGTCTGAATATACCGTGTTAGCAAGAGAGAAAATGTACCTATTGACAGATGAATAGACAAAAAGAGCCTGCAATTCTGGAGAAAAACCAGAGCTTTTCAATCATTTCTATCTACCTGACAGCAAAGTTCACCTGCAAAGCAAGGGCAGAGTCTAAACACCTACAGCATAATCCAAAAAACACTGAAGTGAGCAGGGCTGTGGAGTAAAAGCACTAAAGTGCTGATGAATCCAGTCCATTCCTTTAATATATTGAGGATCCAGATGGCACAAGCAGTCCCTTCCCAGGCTGGGCTGAAAGCAGGAGAGGAGCGATGCATCACAGGAGGGAAAGACTGAAATCCATGGGAGGTTCAGTGACAGCAAAGGAGCAAAGTAATAACTGCTTCTCCTTTCTTGTCTTTCCAAACAGGGATCATTCATAAAAAGGAATAAGCTTTCTCAGTTTGGAGGAAAGGTGGGTGTATGGTAACGCTGGTTTTAGAGAAAGTTCTGATACCTGATGCCAACATAAAGTGAAGCTTCGTCAGGAGCTTGGTTAAGTGGGTTGTTGTGAGATGTGGCGTGTGCCATACCTGAAAAATTACTTGGGTTTCTGAAGGGATAAAGACTCAGCAGAGTCTGGAAGTTTCATGTTTCCATGTCTAACATTCAAAGCTTTTTTGGGTTTTTTTGGGTTTTTTTTCAGAGCTCTGATACTTATATAGAGATATTTTCTTTCTTCCATCCCCATTTTCAGTACCCAAGCAGGAACCAGAAGTGCTACAAATACTTCTAAGGGCTGTCTGCATAGCCAATTGTCCAATTTCACAGGCTTTAATGACTTCTAGTGGAACTCACACGTCCCTCCCTGTCTGCCATGCTCTCAACCAGACACAGCTAATGACAGCGACACAAAGCCAAGGTAAGTGGTCAAAACAAACCCTTTGATATAGAGGAGGCTGAAAGGGATCATTTTTTACTACTTAATTTTTAAAAAAAAACCCCAACTTTCAAGATATTTTATTCTTAATACAACTACTTTTTAGTGATAGAAGAAAAGACATCAAAAGTATGACACAAAAGTGGCTTTAGGGCTGATTTGAATAACTATTTAATGACATATGCCTTTGCATGCAAATCCCAGATGGTCACTTGCTCAGTTCACCACATTTGCAACATTCAGCAAGATAACAGAGGGAAAAAAGCCTTTCCCTTAAACTCTCATCATTTGAAGCTCTCACTGGACATATTTTTTCAGCTATTCAGACACTGGTGTCTCCACAGCTCCTCTTTTCCCCCGATACGTTTTGCAGTGTAAGAAAACTGTCCTGAGCTCTATCTGAGGTATCAACCCATGTCATGCCACAAGGTGACTGCAGTGGCATTTCTGCCACTCAGTTTTCTGAGTCTGGGAAATCATTTTGCTGGTCAGAGGAAGGTGAGCCCAGGATGGAAGCAGTGCCCAGTTCACCCAGGACTGGGGTCTGGGGTCCACCCTGCTGAACACTGAGGACAGACCTCCCCACGGGCAGCTTGAGAAGGAAAGGATGTAAAATGTGACAGCATTGAGACCCCTCAGTTGCTTAGTTGACCCTGACCTTTCACTACGACCTTGGGTACAACCAGCTTTCCATATTTTAGTTTGTCCATCTATAAAATGGAGACACCAGCACTGTAATTTTTTTATATGGGTCTTTCATAGTGAAGAAAAGCACATTTTGCCTTTTAAACCTCCCCATCCTGCTTTGTTGAGCAGCACAAATATCTCAGCCAGCTTGGAGTGGTGCAGATTTGTTCCACGTTGTTGTGAGGGGCACAAAAAGAAAGAATTTTGGGGCCTTGGGCAGCTGATCTTTCCCCTGAGCTTGGCTCATCACCAAACTTCCCTGTTTGACTTCTGATTTTCCAGCAGCATGGGGAAGAAAACCAAAAGAGCCAATTAACAAGTGAACCTGAGAAAGAAGGGGGCTGATTCTCCAACCCCTGTTCCAAGCCCATCCTACACTCCCAGTGTCCTGCTGTGGGGTCTGCCCACATGGGAAGACAAGTGGCAACTGCCTCTGAAAGCCTCCATCTCTATGTTTATTTAAGCAAAGCTTCAGATGGCTGATGGGGATCAGTGTAAAATGAATGATTCCACATGGCAGCACAGACATATCCCCCTGCTTCCTGTTTTTCTTTTTTTTTTTTTCCTTTTCTACGAGAAAAACGCAATCCCCAAAGTCTGTCTGCCTGCTGCTGCTTTCAGGGGGGTGGGTGGTTGCTCTGCTTAGTTCAACTCTGATGTTCTCAAACTCCAGAGGAAAAGCATAATTAAATTAACCTGGAAAGGCCCTCTGATTGCAACGTGTTGATACATTTTCTTAAGGGACCGGGTTACAAAAGGACTTATTTTCTGTGTTCCTGCTGCATGATTTAAACCCTCTCTCCTGGTGGGATTCTGCTATGCCCTGAAATCCAGGCTAATGTTCATGACATATTCAGTCTGTGCAGTGCTATCGTTGCCTTGCTTGGCTGTGCAGGAGTATAAACTGCAGGAATAGGAAATCTTGTTCCTTAGTTTCTTTATTCCCATTTTTAGCTGCTCTGATCCTTCACCAGCTTCTCTCTTTTTGCTCCTTTCTGGTTTGTGTGTGGTTGCAAGGCTGGGAGACCAGTGTGTGCTGGTCACACGGAGCCCGAGAGCACAGCGAGGTAGGACAGGTCCCTTTGGAACCCCAGGGCAATGTGGTTGTTCCCTCTGGCAGCGTGTCCCTGGGGGCTGCAGCACACAGCAACCAGGGCAGCCTCCAAAAAACACCCTGGGAGCAGGCCATGTGTCCAAAAAACACCCTGGGAGCAGAGCACGTGGCCACACGGTTGGCACTGACTCCAGAGAGGAGGGACTGCAGAGGCAGCTCCGCACCCTCATCACTGTCAATCCCCCGTTTTATGGGAATAAATTGTCCAGGCCCAACCCTCCAGCTAATGGCTAAACTGGGGAGTGTGAAACCTGCCAGCACAGAGAGAGAATAAAATCAGGGTCACAGGAATAAATTCAGGCAAGATAAGGAGGGGCAAATAACCAGAGAGGCAGAGTTCTCCTAAAGGTTTAAGAGAGTTCATCCTACGCATTTAGAACCATATAATAATTGGGGTTGGAAGGGACCTTTAAGGATCATTTAGTCCTACCCCCACAATGATCAGGGGTATTTAGGACTGCCCTGGGCAAGGCAATGGCAGGGCAGTGTCCTGTTATGGGTTGTGCTTGCAACTTTTCCCATTGAAATACTCTGCTTTTGACTGCTGGTAATTCTCTGGGCTCTGGTGTGTCGTGCCGAACAGCTGGTGCAAGTCAGGTTTTGCAAGAGCAGTTTTAGATAAAGTGAAGCAAGGTACTGCTCCCCCCACCACCACCTTGGAGATCATGCTCCTGTTCCATCCATTAAAAGAAAAAAACTGTGATAAAAATAGTGTGAGATTATGTCATTAAAAATTATCATAACGCATCTGGAAAGAAAAACCATTGGGGATACCTAGGTGATCTTCTATCTGACACTTTTTTTTTTTTACTTTTTGAAATCCCTGATTTATTAATTTTAACCTGCTTCTAGCAGGAATGAGGACGTGATTTGTATTTGCAGAGATCTGGCTCTAACCTGAATAGTTGTGGGAGAGGAGGTGGGGGAAAGGTGTGTGGTTCTTTGGGACCATTTCTTGTCCCTTTTCCTGTCCAGCTTTCTCACAGGGGTTTCTCAGGGGCGCAGAGTGCCCTCCTCGAGATGGGAAGTGGAAGCAACCACCAAAAGACTCAGCCTCTGTGCCACCCCCACATACCCTGAATGGAAAGATTAGCAGGAGTGAGGACAGGATGTCCAGGCAATTTATATCCATCCTGCACCGATAACATCCCTGCTTCCCCAGGAAGGTGCCATTCCTGTGCTAAGAAATAGCCTAAGCTGGTGACTGTGCAGCATCGTTTCCTCCTGAGGAGCTGGGGCCATTCCAAATGAGCATAATAAACGATATAAGGAACAATATAAGCGGTGCTATAAATAATAATGCTGCAATTCCACTGATGGCTTATGGTGGCATTATAAATGATCAGAGCAAAGTCAGGAGGTCTCCTCACACCACCAGAGCCCCATGGTAGAATTATAGGTCTAATTTAAGTGCATTTTGGAGGTAAATTATTTATTAAAGTGTAAAGCTTATGGAGATAAATGTCCAAGTAGTCAAGACTCCTGGACTAGGTGAGCATTCCTGGTCCTAATAATTACAGGTAGGATTTGCTCCTGGGTAAAAGGGCTAGATCGAGATTTTAGCAACATTTTAGGTACCCACCATCCCTGCAGGACATTCCTTGGCACAGGGCTGCAATCTCTAAATGTACAATGAAATGGGCTCCTTGTACAGGTGATCAATCCAGAACACCAATTGCTCATAAACCCATTTTAATGATTAAACTGGAGTTAGAAGATGAGGGCAAGAAACTTTTCTCAGGCTCATGAAAAAACACAGGTTGCTGCCTTAAAACTTTGAAGTTTTCCTGCATTTGAGCCCTGAAAAGGAGTCCTGGTGCTGGTCTTTTCACCTCTTCCTGCTTATTTAATTCTAATTTCAGTCAGAATTTGTCACTGTTGTTAAACTAGGAAAACATTCACAGGACTGTGGCAAAATTTCTTCACAGAAGGGTTGTTAAGTACTGAAAGGGGCTGCCCAGGGAGCTGGTGGAGTCCCCATCCCTGGAGGTATCCAAGGAATGGACATGACACTCAGTGCTCTGGGCTGGGTGACAAGGTGGGGATCAAAGTTTGGACTCGATGGTCTTGGAGGTCTTTTCCAACCCTGATGATTCTGTGATTCTGTGAAGTTCTCTCTGCCACATACTTTTTGAGTGAAATCAGGCAACTAAATTAAGCCTCTCAAATAAAAAACAAACAAACAGTAGACTCCTTGAAATATCTAATCTCAAATTGCAGGGACCTCTCCACAGCAGCCTGACTGATCCCCATGTGCCCAGAGCACACAGATCCCAAGAGGCCAAGCTCATGGAAACATTCCCAAGCGGAGCCTGAAGTCTGCTTTCAGCATGGGGAGCAGAGGAGGAAGACTCAGCTTATAATCACTCTGAAAACTGCATTTTCTGGAGTCTTCTGCTGCACCAAATTAACCCATGGAGCAGGAGGCTCAAGACTCCTGCACCACTGGGCTGCAGAGGGGATAAACACATTAAGGTGAGGCATTAAGATACTCTGGTAATTAGGAGCCATATAAGTAACTTAGATATGGAATGAAGCTACTAATAATGCATGAATGCAAAGCCTTAAGAGGTTTCCTTCACATAAAGCACCCAGCTATTCGGTGGCTTAGCTCAATTCTCTGAAGCTACAAATTCAGGCTGCAAATCTTCCAAGGATACACTCTCTCAGGGAGGGGTTTTTTTTTCCCTTGTCATACTTAAAATATTGCTGAGCCCAACTTTTTTGGCTTATAGGCAGTGTTTCTCCCATAGCTTCCAGCCAGACTAGAAAACGTTGAAAGGCAGGGCAAAATGTATTTAAAAAAAAAAAAAAAGAAAAAAAAAACAGAAAAAAAGAAAGGAAAAAGGCATGTAAAATTAGGCAGAAGGCTTGGGGGAAGATTCTGATTAAGGGAGTGTATCTAATGGTCAGACCAAGGAGATGGAATCAGTATTCCTGCCACTAATTCACTGTGTAACCTTGTGCTGTCGCTAAGCTTTTTTGTGCTCTATTTTCCTCGTCAGTAAAATGAGTATTATAATAGTTACCTCCCTGATAAGGGTTTCAGTTAATCAATTTCTAAAGCCCTTAAGTACAGAGAGACACAAGATACCATATCAACAAAGTCCAGCATTTATCTGTGGCTGGATATTCCCTGAACTGCACCATCTGTGAAGGAATAGAACCTGATCTGTATAAACCAGAAAAATTCCCATCGACTTTGATGAACAAACACTATTTCTTGCAAATAATACCTGTGTGTTTTTGTCACAAGGCAGGATTTGCTGCTTAAAAATGTGTTTGAAAAAGCAAATTAAAAAGGTTTCAGGTAGGCTGGCAGAATTAAACTCCCCTGATGACTGAATTGCTTGCACAGTTTGCCTGTGCTGTTCCTCACCGTAACTCGAGTCAATCTGGTGCTGCTGGTGGTAGCAGCAGACAGAAAAAGATGGGTTTTGCTCAAAATTCTAAATTTTTGCCAAGGAAAGAGGAGGTGGAAATAATGAACTTCTGATGGGTGTTTTTCAAACAATAGAAAACTAAATTATGGTCTGGGAATGAAGATCCTTTCTTAGAAAAGACGACTAAGGAGCTTAGCTTTTTAGCCAGCAAAACTGAAGGGTGAAAAAGAGGAGGGGATTGTTGCATATAAGTAGATCAGGGTGTAGCAGCAGGGAAGGAAAAGAGCTATTAAATCAAGGGGGACAGTGCTGAAAGAACAAATGGGTATAAACAGGCCATTAATAAATTCAGGCTGTTAATTAGAAGAGTATGTTTAAATATCATAAGAGCTGGATTATAGCCAGGAACAGGCAGAGGTAAGATTTAAGCTGGAGCCACTCTCACATGGGCAGAGGAGTGGACCTGAATCTAACTCCATTCTTTTCTCATGCTGGAGAAATTGATTTCAGTATTTCACAGTTTACTGTATTTCCAGGAAAATTAGAGGGTAATCTTCTTTCTTCAAAGGGCTTTTTTACATGTATCTTGGCTGGATTTTAAACTGAGGAGGCAGCTACCACATCCCCACTGTGTCATACACAACTTTCTTCTCTTCTGCTCTTTGCTCCACAGGTTTTGCTGCCTTCCCTCACTTCTCTGCTCTTCCTGTCCAATCCTTATTTCCTCCCTTTCCTTCACCTTGCAGCCCAAACCCTTTCAGCCCTGTCATTCATCAGGGAAAGACAAACAGCTGGAGTTGATGGTTACAAGCACAAGTGGAGCAGCTTGAATTTCAAATGTGTTTGTTTCCTTTCTGGCCGTGCTCGCTTTGGGCCGTGGTGGCTTTTGCTGCAACAGCTCTCAACCTGCCCAAGTCCCAACAGCTCGACACTTTAATAATTTAAGTGATTTACATTCCCCAAAGTGCAGCTGAACAGATTTATTATGAGCATTTGCGACCTGTTCTTCTAAAGCACTTCTCTGATGTCTGTTCTTCACTGGAGTTTACCACCCAAGTCAGTTCACAGTGGTAATTGGAAGGTAAGTGCTGTTTCTTGATGTTTGTCATGGGAGCCAAGCCATTAAGGTGGGCTGATACAGGGGTCTCTGTTCATTGGGACTGCAGAATGTGCAGGTATAATTAAAACTAAACTTTTGGAATAAAATATTCTGATTTCTCCATGTTGAATTTCTGTCCCTCTAACAGGCAATTGAGATGCTGCCTCATGAGCTTTTGCCCACTTTTAGTTAGTATTGTTATTTATATTATTTATTTGTTTGTTTGTTTATTCTCTGTAAATCTGTCCTATTTACCAGAGCATGTAGTGACAGGAGCAGTGGGAATGGCTACAAACTGAAAGAGAGCATGTTTGGGTTAGATACTGGGAAAAAGTTCTTCCCTGTGAGGGTGGGGAGGCCCTGGCACAGGTTGCCCAGAGAAGCTGTGGCTGCCCCATCCCTGGAAGTGTCCAAGGCCAGGTTGGATGGCGCTTGGAGCACCCTGGGCTAGTGGAAGGTGTCCCTGCCCAGGGCAGGGGGTTGGCACAAGATGGTCTTTCAGGTCCCTTTCAACCCAGGCCATTCTATGATTCTGTGTGTCAGTGCATCCCTATGAATACACAAATCATCCTCTTTCTCCTTGGACCACTCTGGTCTCACAGAATAGGGTATCCCTTTCTCCAGGCCTTCAGCAGCTCCTACCCCATGCTGGTTTATCCCCCATAGCTGTCCTCTGCTCCCCTCCGTGCCAAGGTGGGGCCTCCTGCGGGTGTCAGACCAATTTCATCTGGCTGTACACACACAAGTTTTGTTCAGTTTCTGGAAAATCTTCTCTCTTTTATTTCTGACTTGTGTTAAGAAGGTATTAAGAACTCCCTCTAGGTAAATGCTGCAGAGGCTGTAGTGTCCAAAAAGCAAGAAAAGCATTTTTATATCTGTTGTGGAACTATGGCACTGAGAATGTCCTTATCCAAGGCCACATGGAAGTTTGTAGAAGAGCCTGGTACTCCAGGCCCTCTGTCCTGGGGTTCAGTCCCAAAGCTGTCCTTCCTTTTGAATTTTTACAAGTTCCTGGCTTGGTTTGAGTTGCATCAGTTCGCTTTGTCACATTTCTGTACTGTGTCGTCAAAATTTCCATTCTGTGCTTTCTTCCACCCTGTTCTTCACCATTTTCTTGCCTGGCTTGAACCTTCCCTGCCTCACTGCACTGCTGGGCACACACTTTTCCTGCTCTGCTTTGTCCATCACTCTGAAACTCCTCTCCCTGTCTGAGGAGTCTGTCCGCTCGCATTTGAGCCCACACCACTCACGTTAAACAGCAAATCAATCCTGCATTCCCCGTCCTGATGTGTCATATGGGAATCTCTCCGGAGCCCACAGTGAGGGCTACAGCTTCCCCCTTGACCTGTGCATTCTGTCCTGCTGTGGGGACTGAGCACCGGTCCCTCAGCCACTAAAAGAAGATTTCAGCCTCATTTTTCACTGGCAGTGACTGGGATGACCAATCTGCTGCCTGCTGGGGAGCAAAAGGTCAGGCCGAGTCCACTTTGTGGCTACTTGTTTTTCTCCACAGTGACCAATTTCAGGCGGTAATAGAAGCATCAATAATGTCTCTGTCTTCTCTGACTGCTTCGTTTCTTCCTTTTTTTTTCCTCCCTATTGATTGAAATATTGCAGCCTCCATTTGTCAGCTGGGCCCCTGCGAGGCAGGCTGAGGCACTCACTCACAGCACACATCTTCCCCATGAGCAGGACATGAGGAGCTGAACTAATTTGGAATTGTGGAGGTGTTGGCCACAGAATACAACTTGTAATCTCCTTGGTTTATGCTCTTTTGTGGCTGAGGTCTGAGTTTTCGGGGCTCTGGGGACTCACCTGGCATCTGAAATTCTGCTGAGGTGTTTGCATGCTGAGAAGTAGGAAGGGAAGACCCTTTCAAACTCTCCTCAGACCAGAGGAAAGACACTCTCCAAGGGCTGATCCCTGTCCCAGGCTCAGCTCCTGCTGCCAGAGCTGCAGGTGAAGCTGAGAGCAAGAAGGAACTTTAAGGACAGGATCTGTGTGGCCGCACATGTCCTCAGAGCCACCCCAGCTGTGTCCCTGCTCAGCTCCATATGGAGCATGATCCATCCAGTAGGAACTCAGTGGAAAACAAGTCTTTCTTTCATCTTGGTGGGGAGAGAAAAAAAAAAAAAGCCAAGCCAACAACAAGCACCAAAAAAAAAACCCAAAACACCAAACCACTCAGAGAGCTTCATCAGAGGTCGTGCTTCTTCCCTGTGGCTGGGTCAAGCCTAACAAATCCTTGAGCTGTGAACTGTTGAACTACTGACTCACTTTTCCCAGGATAAATTGATATTTAGCTCATTGCTGGTTTAGTTGCCTCCTGAGGCTGGGACTTGTGATTTTTGAGCTCTCCCCTCTGAGCCATCATTTCTCCTTGCACAGGGAGAAGGAAATGGAAGTTGATACCCTCAGTCTGCTCTAGTTTCCAGCGGACAGATCCTGTGTGAAGCAGGAGTTAGACCCTATTTCTTGCTGGTTTCTTGTACTGCTGACTAATTCTAATTTCTGCAGCATCTCACCCTCCAACAGAGCACCTCGTAACTGCCCCCACAGCCAGTCCCACCTTACCACAGACCTCGATGGCATCTTACTGTCATCAGGGGCACATTTGGAGTGGGTTTAAGACAAATTACTGCTCTGCAGACCATACACAGCCCATCGGTGCCCCTCTCTCTGATACAGGTGGTGCTCCTTGCAAATACTGATTGCTGTTGACAGATAAGAACTTGATGGAATTTGGTGGTTTTAAGCAAACCTGTTTCTGTGAGCACACTCTTTCGACTACAAGGGCTTTGTAGTTCAAACTTGCTGAAGTTAATTGGTATTCAAGAGCGATTATTCAATGGTAATGCATTCATAAACAATGTCACTGTTTGTTTGAAAAATTAAAACATTAATTTAAATTAAACTGTAAACAAGGGCTGTTGTATGAGTATGGATTGAGAAGGCCCTGCAGAACATCTGACTGGAGAGATGTTGTAGCTATATCTGCATGGGATGTGTGCATTTAAAATGAGGAGAATCAAAACCATTTCAGGCCCTATTTTCTAGCTCTTTTCAAAGTCGTTCCTGTTCAGTAAGAGGAGAAGATACTCAATGATCCCTGAGTCTTCAGAAACCTCTGTCAATGGTCTTCTCCATCAGCCATCTCTTGTCACTTTGTCTCATGGGGACGTTTGACCATCTGAGCTGGGATGTGATGGCACTTCTTCCCCACATAATTCTTGCTGGAATTAAAATCAGTCCATTTTGGCTGGAAAAAAACCCCCAACTGACCATTTTCACAACATTACCTGTATCATTTCCAGCAGAAAAGGTTTGTTGGGTAGTGTGTGGCATTTTGTGAGACATTCCCTGTACTAGTAAATCCCTGCTTTATGGATAGATAGGATGGGTTGTGAGCCTGGGCCAATAAAGGGGGTTACAGCAGTACATAGAGCAGTCAGTTAAATTTGGATGACCTAGGTTCAAGTTCCTGCACAGCTACAGATCCCTGTAATCTTGAAGAAGTCACCTCTTCTCTCTACCTCGTTTTTTTCTGTAACTTAGGTCTGTCAACACTTTCTTGCTTTGTGAGACTTTCAGAATATATATACTCTAAAAGTGTGAAGGCACCCAAATACAGGCGTAATGAGGGTCATCTAAATACCATACTTAGATAAATAAGGATGATTATTCTCCATCTCCTTTATCCCTGCATGATAAAAACGTTTCCAGAAACCATTATATACAACACATAAGCCAGAAGCAGTAATTCTCTGTCCTCAGCTATTTTTTTCTTATGAGGTGTGTATTTGGGTGGTTATTTTATCACAGAGCCTTTTTCTGCATATTGGTAAGTAGGGTGTGTTTTGCATGAGTTTGCTCACCACAATGCCCCTATAATATTAGCAAGTGAAAAATATGAAGTTATTTGCGGTGAGGGAAAATCAAACCTCCTCTCAGAGATTATTGGCTATAGAGGAATCAGAATTACTTTAATCCTGTCCAGTACAGAGAATTCCCTGTAGCTTCAACATGTTAGTCTTTTGTTTTCCAGGAGTTTGCCTTTGGTTCCCAGTGGATCACAGCAAACTTGATTTGGCAGAATCTGATCCCTGACATTTCTTCTAACACAGGCTCTCTATCAGATGGGAATCCCATTTTGTTAACTCTTATGAGTATAAGGCAATGAGATTGTTCCTTAAAATGGACATGAAAACCTGAAATGTCTAAAGCAGTTTTCATTTCATTGGAAAACGTATTTTTTATTTATTTATAGAAAGAATATAAAAAGCAAAACTCATAAGTTCTATCTTTATATTTACTAGTGAACAGCTAATTGTAAGTCATGTCCTTTCATGCCAGTATTCAAAGATCATAATTGTTTTTAAGGCACGATGTGCCCTATTTATGCACTGCTATATTCCATTATGCTCGGTATAAGCATTAAAATACTTTTTTAAAGCAAATGATTCAAAGCTGATAGCAAGAAATACTTTTCTTACAGAGCACATAATTAACACGTGGCACTCAATGCCACAGACATTATTGAAACCAAGAGCTTTGGAGGATGCACAAAAGGATTAGAGATTCATATGAATAATGAGAAGTTCTATTAGAGAAAATAAAAAATGTATAAGGGATGGAGAACATCATGTTTTGGGGTTATAAAGCAGCTGTTAATTGATGAGGGCAAGGAAAGGGACGTGCCCCTGTGGGCAGGGCAGCCCGGGATGGTTTGTTACGGGGTGTTTTGAGCAGCACAGCAAAGCTGGAGTGATGAAGGGTTTTTTGGGCTGCCTAAGTCTCTGTCTTCTTCCAGAAAGGCATCTCCTGTCTAAAGGTAACAACTGAAACAAACCTAGAGCCATCTATGGCTGAGCCATAAAGGTCTGGTAGCCCAGAGTCCAGTGTAAATGTGATTTTTGGCATTGCTTCCAACTGTTCCTGACTTTCCAGCAGTGCAGGGAGGTCTCGGGGCACCACAAGCTCCCAGTGCAGGGGGATGCAGGTGGGATGTCCCGGGCACCTTGGCATGGTGTGCTGAAACCTGTCCCATCTTCCCCATGTGTAACCCTAGAAAACAAAACCAAAAACCCGACTCAAAGCCAAAAAGTTGAATTGCACTTGGTTGCTCAGCCGATTTAAAATCACTCCTGTCTAGTCTCCACCTGTCTCTTTATCCAGGGCCTTTCACAGCCATGTTTGAATAAGTCATGCAGCTTTTTAGCAAACACCTCAGGTAGCTGACCATGTTTGCAGCTATTGAGCAAGCAATTATAGTTCGTTCAATCAAAGGATTTCATTTGATCCAGCTTCAATTAACAGGGAAGGCATTGCCACATCTGCCCACGAGTTCAGAAGTGTCCACAATTCCACTTAGATTATTGCTGTATTTCTGCAGCCTTTGATAGAGTAAGATTGATGACAAGGAATAAGAAAAAAAAGTGACCTTCCTCGGACTTTTCCAGTGGTATTTCCGTTAGTATTTTATAATCACTGTTTAACAGGGAAATTGCTCTCTGATTATTAATGTAAAAATTATCACCTTCTTTGACTAATAAAATCAATAAAGGCTCCTATGCTTTGAAAAGGCCAAAAACCTTCTCTCTGTTCGTAATTAAACATTTCAGCCTAATCTGGAGCAATAATAACCTTCAAAGTTTTATAAAATTCCTAATAATAATATCTTACAGAACACCTTTCTGCTCAGCAGGTTTCACAAACCACGGCCCAGATTTGGAAAGCATCTTTATGCATGGCTGGACTTGGATACACACGTCACTTTTTAAGGAGATTTTTGTGGAGTTTCACCGTCAGTGGTAAACATGCCTATAGGGTGTCTGCATGTCGCATTAGCAACACAACTAAAAGGATGTTGCTTCTGGGTTTGCCATAATTTTGGGACAGAATTTTTACCTGTGGGTGCCTGCAGTGAGGTATTTGCATTCTCTGAGACCACTAAGGAAATCATGGAATGGTTTGAGTTTGAACAGATCTTAAAGATCATCTTGTTCCAATCCCCTTCCACTAGTCCACGTTGCTCCAAGCCCTGTCCAGCCTGGCCTTGGACACTTCCAGGGATGGGGCATCTATGGAATAACCTGTGCCAGGGCCTCACCACCCTCGCTGCAAAGAATTTCTTCCAAATATTTAATCTAAACCCCCTCTCTGTCAGTTTGAAGCCATTCCCCCTTATCCTGTCACTCCAGGGCCTTGTAAATAGTCTCTCTCCCTCTTTCTTTATGTTCCCTTCAGGCACTGGAAGGCCACAATTAGGTCACCCCTAAGCCTTCTCTTCTCCAGGCTGAACAATCCCAATCCTCCCAGCCTTTACTCCTAGGAAAGGTGCTTCATCCCTCTAATGAACTTGGTGGCCTCCTCTGGTCTCGCCCCAACAGGTCGATGTCCTTCCTGTGCAGATGCTGAGCATTTATATATAACTTTTATTTGAAACCAGATTTTCTCAAAATGTTTCATTTCTCATATATATATTGGAACATAGTGGACAGAAGCACTTCTTGCTTCTTGTTCCAACGGGGTTAGCTATGGATATCAAGGGTTAATGAGCATAGTTGGGAAGGATGTGAGCACCAAATATCTCTTCAGCCCAGCCGGAGGTGTCAGTTTTAACTTACACAGTGGTGGAAGTGGGATCAACGTTCATAATCTCACATGGAGCGATACAGCTCCTGCCTCTCTAATTTCCACTGTCCTTTCCTGGAGTTACATTTCTCAGGATTACTCGCTCCTCAGCCCAGTTATCTCTGTCAGGCTTGAATGGCCATTCCCAGGGGCACCGGGAGACACCGGAGCTAATTAACCGTCATCCTGCATTTGATGATGACGAGCGTCCACTGAGAGCCTTCCATCCCAGTGGATCCCGTGGAGCTTCACATATTCAACAAACCTGCATATGCCAAGCACGGGGATTATCTCCTCACAAGTGAGTGGCAACCAGTTTGGAGTGGAATCACTCGGCAGTTTAACACTGGAGCTACACCCCTGTTCATGGCAGGGAGCGAGGAAGGGCCTTCGTGGAATGATTAACTTGTGTAGGAGAATGATGTCTCTGCAGGGCTTTCATTGCACATGTAGCTGCCACCAGGAACCCTGTAACTGAGCAGGTATGAAATATGGGCAAGGGGTCCCCTCCCAACATTGCCCCTGTACAGAATTCCTGCAGGTACCACAGGGATGTGTGTCAACTTAGATTTAGGTAACAATGACTCAGAATTCACTGTTTTGATCTAATCTAACTCTTTCTTAGGCATAAACATTTCCAAACATGGGTGTTTTCTTATGAAAGAATGTCCTTTCAGTGTCTGTCCTTGAAACCTGTTAGGCAGCCCCAATGGATGACTGAGCTAATGCTGTAATTTTTTAAATCCATGTTTAAACCATTTCAGTGAGGGATCTTAACTGGTGTTATGTAGCCCCGAGTTGTGCTGTATGGACAAGTCCTCTGACTGCCTCAGGCATTTGGGAAACATCTGTTTTGGGGTAAATCTCATCTGCAGAAGTTTCAGGTACTCAGTTTTGTTTGGAGATGGCTTGGCTCTGGCTTTCAGCACTACCCTCAAATCCTGTAACAACCAAAATGCACGTCTGCAATTAGGAGAACAAACAAAAATCCCCAAGGCCTTTGTACCCCCTCCCTTTCTCCATATGTGGGTGAAGATAATAGTTTGTGCACAATATCAATAGATGAAAGAGCTGCCTAAACACTGGGTGTTATTGTGAGGCAGAACTCAGCAGGTGTGAATCTGTGCAGCCCCACTGAAGAGGATGAAACTGCTGATTTCTACCTGCTTTGGACTCAGGCCCTTTAGCATTTATTACTGTTATCATCTGAACCTGAGTTGCAGCTCTTCTCCATGTTTTCTCATCACTGACCTTATCACATCCCCTTTCATTTGCTTCCTATCTGAACAATTTACATTTCACCCCCTTGGAGCTTTTTTTTTGGACGAGACTCCTTTCATCTCTCATCATAATGTTCAATAATGACATTTCCATTTGCTTCTCTTTTCATGAGGCTCCTTTTTGAAAACAGGATCTGACCTCTCTCTTTGTATTCCCCCATCAGCCAAGAATCACACTGTGCATGAATTTAATTGACTTATTGCATCTTTACAGAATGTGGTTACTTTAGGTTTGTGTGTGTTCTGTTTGTTTGTTTGTTAATTTCTGGGTCTTTGAGAACTAGATTATGCAATTTCCAGAGCTTATTTCCAATTACTATTGAATCTTTCAATTGAACTGAACTTCATTGTGAGATGGAAAATAGAATGAACTGAAAATTCAACTGAAAACATGTCAGTATTGTTGATAAATGCGTTAGTGCTATTATAGAATTTATCAGCTTATTTTCTCTTCTGGGGTTTTATAGGGAGGGGAAACATCAAATAAAGAAAAGAAAGTACAGGGTGGGTTTTTTTTTTTCTTTCACTGAAAGAACTGCCTATATTGCACTGAACAAAACCTTATTTGTCCTGTTTGGATGAACCCACCCCATCCCGTTTTTCTGTCCCCAGATGCAATGGAAAACTCCTTCTCACTTCAAGCCATCTCCAGCATCACTGTTACTTAAAGACCTCCTGATCTGGTGTAAACTGTTCCATCACTATTGATCCAGAAGGAATGAGACTGATTTTCCCTGTAGAGAATCTGGCCCGTTGTGATGAGCAGTGGCACTGATGCTGGTGGCACCTTTGTGGCTCATGAAAGCAGGTTGCTGCTGTGACAGAAAACAGCACAGGAAAAAGAGAAGTTGGTACAAAAACGTGTTTTAGATGTTTAGGTTGCATAACCAAATGTTGATTTATCGCTGGGATCACGGCAAGGTGCGATATTTCCTGGGAAGCAGAGAATGGTGCAGAGCTGGGTGCACTGTGGTCTCTCTCTCTCCTGCTTGCCTGGTACTGCGTCTGCTGTGCCATGTGACAGAGAGAGGGCTTCGTGTCTTTTTCTCTGATATTCCAGCTTCCTGCATTTTCTTTGCCTTTTTGAGCATTTCTGAGCACTAAACTAGCATTTTTATAGAACTAATCTCTTCCTTGTGGTGACCAGTGACAGGACCTGAGGGAATGGCCTGAAGTTGTGCCAGGGCAGGTTTAGGTTGGATATTAGAAAAAGGTTCTTCACCCAGAGGGTGGTTGGGTGTTGGAAAAAGCTCCCCAGGGCAGTGGTTACAGCACCAAGGCTGACAGAGCTCAAGAAGTGCTTGGATGATACTCTCAGGCACAGGGTGTGGCTCTTGAGGACAATTCTGTGCAGGGCTAAGGGTTAGACTCTATGATCCTTGTAGGTCTCTTCCAACTCAGCATATTCTGTGATTCTGTGATCACAACGACTCCAAGATCTCCTTCCTGACTGGAAATACAGAGTTAGCTTTATTTTCCCTATGTTACATTACTTAGCACTTATCAGCATGAATTTCATCAGTCACTTCATCACCAAATCGTTATCTCAGGAGTGTTCTGCCATTCTCTACTACAGTCAGGTTCAAATTTGACTATGCTATTTTGTGTCTTTCACTAACTTCATCTTGTTGTTATGAATCTTCTTTTCCAGCTCATTTGTGAATATGTTGAATAAGTTTATTCCTGTCCTTTTAAGTACTTAACAAGAAAACTTCTCCTCTCATCCCATTAGCTTAGAGCTGCTTTAAGAGCTTCGGGGTGTTACCATGAGAGGTTTATTTTGTTTTTCAAATCCTGAATACTGCATTGACTAAATCATCCTTATTGATATATTTCTGAATTACTTAGACCCCAGAATGATTTATGAGAGATGATTTCCCTCTACAGACACTGTATTGACTCTTCCCAAAGAATGAGGTGTCTACGTGGTCACTAATTCTTTTGGTTTAGTTTCTAATCACTTGGTCAGGTGCAGAAATCAGACCTGGTGATCAGGGCTGTGCCACCAGCTCCAAAAAGTTGTGGATTTCTAGGCTGGAACTATATTTGCCAGTTTTCCTTCTAGTGTGGCTTTCTGCCAAGGTCAGGAGGTGTCCAGCACAACTCTGCATGATGCCAACCACGGAAGGATCAACATGGACTGGCAGCTCTTTGTTTCAGGCTTTGAAGTCTCCCATTTGTCACAATCTACTTCCTCTTTGTCCTCATTTTTAGGGTTTTGGGGGCAACCTTTTCAATACATACATGGGGGTTTGTCACCGAGCCAGGCAAAAGTCGTATTTATGGAGTCAGAGCACATTGAGATCGAGAGGCATTTGAAGGATAAGGTTTTGCCTGACAACTTGGAGTCTGAACAAGCAACACCTGTGCTCGAGGCTTCCTTCTGCTGGAAAGGGAAGCAGAGCTGTGAGCAGCAGGAGCTATAAGGGTCCTCCAAATCAGACCTGCTTCACTCCCTCTTCTTCCTGCATCGTTTGTCCAGCAAACTCAAGAACCAAACGCATGGGGATTATCCTCCAGTTGAAGAGGATTTTACCTTTAGCTGGTATAAATCACAACAACTCCAGGGAAGATTTTCTTTTTTTTTTTTTTTTTTGTTTTTCTGAGCTGAGGATCTGGCCACTTTGACACAGTCCAGTTATATCTGTGGATCAATAAAAAAATTGAAATTGTATTTTGTTTTTAAGTGACACAAATCCCACAGCTCTGTCAAAAAGCTTTGTATCATTCCTGCAACCTCAGCCAGCCTTAAATTTGTGCTGCCCATCTGTCTTTAGGAGAGGTTTGTGTGTTTTTGATTAGTAGGTTTGTTTTAAGGCTGAATAAAATAAAGAAGGCTCAATAATGCCCAGGTGGATCAAGGTATGGTCAAAACCCAAGGAAAAGTATGGCCAGTTCAAATGGGCATAATGATCTTCATGTCAGTAAAATTCTCACTTGTGACACTGAATGAGGAACAAGTCTCTTGGCAGAGCAAAATGTTGGAAATTGGCCCCAGTCTTGTCTATTTTCTACTGGTTTGGTGGATAAATTGGGGCCCGCTGCCTGCAGAGCTGTCCTGCCCCTTTTCGCCAGCACGTATTTCCCCTCCAGTACTATATGAGCTTTTATTTTCTTAATATATTATATAGTCCTTAAATGAGAAGCCAAACTCTGCAAAATTGCTCTTCCCTGTGGGCCAGGATTGGCCTCAGCAGTCCCTGCTACCCCATCCTGCTTCTCTCCCAGCTGCTTTAAAGTCTCATCACTCCTGAGTGAGGAGCCTTAAATATTTCCAGTGACATTTCCTTGGCCTCCGGTGATTTAATATTATTAACCTGGTGTGCTATTAAAGTGACAGGAGATGTCTCCCCTTCGCAGGTATATTTTTCTGAAAACTCATTTGAATTTTTATTACTTGATTTTGAGGGGCAGCTGGTGGAGCACAGAAGGGGCAGGGAGGGCACAGGAGGGAAAGGAGCATGGTCCTGGGGATGGAGATCCTGTCTGTGTGAACATTACAGGTTCTGCTATAGCTTCTTCCACCACAGTTTACTTCAGATTTAAGTGCATTTCTTAGTCTGAGCAGTCAAACTAGAGTATTTCCAAGAAAAATGTCTCTTTCCTGAGACTGCAGGCTGTCTCAAAGGCATCACCTGAGGGAGAAATGGGCTCTTATGTGCTTTGCAAATCCCACAAATTTTATACTTTACCCAGATCTCAGTCCAAGTCTGCTTAAAGTTCCATCTTAGAGCTGTTGTTACTGTAGGAAAAATCTAAGGCACACAGTGAAAATCTGTAAACTTTGGACAGTGTAGAAATAAACTGGGATTCTTAACCAGCATAAATCAGTGGCACTAAAATAATTTCAATGGGGTTGTATTAGTTCCCTCTTACTGCACAAATAATCCATAGGGCTTGGGTTTACATAAATATGAGAGGGAACTGATTTCAACCACTCAAAAAAAAAAAAAAAAAAGAAGTAGCTCCATAATGAGATCTCTGTTTAAAGAAGGTCCATAAATTTTCAGGAATCTGTTTTGGAGGTTTTGTTCACTTTCTTTATTTTTTTTTTTTGTGGGGAGAGTGGCTCATTAAACATACAGGGAGACACCTGTCAGATATAAAGTGTTCTTTTTGCTTCTAGAAGTGAAGAAAAGATGAGCTCCTTTCTAACCACTCACCCAGAAGAGCCGGATTATTAGACCTCCATCAGCTGCTGACACTTTTGGAACTTAATTTTATCATGCTTTTTTCCTGCCTTTCCGTACCCTGTCCAGTCTGTCATGCATAATTTTTAAGGAAATTTGGACAAATACCTACGTCTCCAAACTGCTCACGAAACAGCCCCTTTGCATTTTCCAACAGGTATTTTGTTCAGTACTTTGATCCAAGCCCATCTCTGTGCTTTGTTCATTAAATGACGTGTCTTTGAAAGGTTATTTAAAGATATTTCCTTTGTCTATGGCTTATCAGCTCTTTTCCATCTGCCTGACTTGAGAGCAGCACATTGGTGTTTTAGACAGTTCACTGGAAACTTTGCAAGCTAAGAAACGATATCCTATCCTGCCAGGGCTTCATTCTTAAACAAGGCATTCATGACTTTCCTGTCAGGCTTTAAAACTGGTTTTGCAACAAAACCCTCCCATTCAGGTTTATTTTTACCTTTTCCCTCTATATAATCTTCAAAATCACTTCAGAAAAATACTGTATCAAAAGCTGATATTAAACTCACAAGTGCCTGGCGAATGATTTAAAGCAATGGCTCACACTGGGGTAGACCCCAGAGATTTCTTTTGTAAAGTTCCACCTACATAATCTCTTAGAGGTAGATTTTTAGAGCTTACTATTTACTTTAGTCTGGAGACATTTCTGCGCTTTTATGGCTTATCTGCTTTCTGTCCACCAGTTCTTTTAGATAGGAATGTTGCTGTTTTCCCACTGTTTAATCTTTTTTTCTCTTGCTTAGCAGTTTCCTTTGCTGCCATCCATCCCCTGCACATGCAAAGCACGAGCAGCCCACCTGCTCTGTCACTGGTGGCTGGAGCAAAGGCTGGGATGTGCAGCTGAGAGGGAAGGAAAACAGAGCTGGGAAAGGCAGGCTGGGCAAGGCTCGCTTCACTGCAGGCTTCAAACCGACAGAGAGGAGGTTTGGATTAGATTTTAAGAAGAAATCCTTCCCTGTGAGGGTGGGGAGGCCCTGGCACAAGTTGCCCAGAGAAGCTGTGGCTGCCCCATCCCTGGAAGTGTCCAAGGTTGGATGGGGTTTGGAGCGACCTGGGCTAGTGGAAGGTGTCCCTGCCCCTGGCAGGGGGTGGGACTGGATGAGCTTTAAGGTCCCTTCCGATCCAGATCATTCTGTGGTTTTATGATGTTGGTAGCCCAGAGCAGTAGGATGGTCTGATGAAATCTTCCTATTGGTGAAAGGGGAAAGTGTCACTGGATTGACTTGCTGAGATCTCCTTGAATTGAGTGTTGTTATATCCTGGCTCTGCAAGGATGCCTGACACAAGGTGCCCTCTGTGACCTGTGCCATCCTCCCTGTCTGTCCTCCTCTGTCTCACGAGGGACTGAGAGTTGCTCCTCTCCCAAGCAGCCATGGGAAGCATCATGGTCCAGGGCTCCAGCAGCATTCCAGTCACTCGTCCTCTCCAGCCTGCAGCAAACAGTTCTCTATAATTCATGGGATAACCAGGAATAAAACAAATGCCATGTGTTGCCCTGTGGAGGAGTTACAAACTGAACATCAGGATGGTTTTACATGTGAGAAGAAGCCCAGGTTTTACAGGCCTCACAAACCCAAACTGCTATCACAGAGTTCTGCTCAAGAACAAGGGTTGGGGAGTTAGGGAGGGAGCAACACTAGGATGTATCATGGAATTGTGGTGTAATCTTTCCTAAAGCATTTATGTAACAGGGATTGCTGATACCTGTGTCTCTATATCAATGTGGGAAAGTTTTACTGGCTATTTCGGTTACAGTGAGCTAAAATATAAGAGCCGCCCTAACTTTCCATCAGGAACAAGGTTTTTATCTCCTCCTGAGAAGAGATAATGGTCTGTCTGTCTCCTGGACCAGTTTCTCCTGACTTATGCACAAACCTCCATGTCACTGCAGTGAGGCAGCATTTATTACCTCTCACTCAAGACTTCTCAGTCCTCATCACCTCAAACCATGGCTTGGACCATAGCTCTTCAGAAAAGAGACAGAAGAGGGGGTGTTTTAAATTTATTCTTTTCTTTTCTTTGGGTTTAAGGAGAGGTTACAGAGTGGTTTGGGATCTGTTTTGTTTTTTCCCAACTTGATTTAAATTCCTTTTATAGTGAAAAAAACTAAGGTCTGGAGTAAGTAAAGTCCATTAGATGTTTACATCTTTAAAAACATTCTATATTTAAATGAAAGCCTTATGATTGAGAAAATGAATCTTTAGCAGGAAATTCTCGTTTATTTTTAATGCCGAGTCCCTAAAAAGCCAGACTTTAAAAGGAACTTAGGACTGAGTGGAAGTAGAAATGATATGTGTTCTTTCTGAATCAGTCTGATGCAAACATCAAGAAATCCCACAGCCAGTTCCAAAGAGACCTGTTCCATTCCACAACATGTGCTCTCTGGAAGCAGTTCCACTTGGCTTATATTCCCCTGTATTTTCTGGGCTGTGAGCACGGATGGCCAGGAGCCCTGGCCTGACCCAGTGGCACACGGGTCCTGTTGGAAAACCCTTTTTTTTCCTCTATGATTTTCCTCAGAGCAGCAGGTCTGTAAGAGGAAGCCTCCTCTGGGGACTGGGACAGATCCCACAGAGACTTCCCAGGACAGGAAGCCCTCACACCCTCAAGTGAAGGACTGGTTTTGTACTGGGAATCCCTCAGTGACCCTTTCAATCTTTAGGTGAAGCAGCATGAGCTTCTGGGTGCCCCAAGGGGCCTCCCCTGTGTGGGTGGGTGCAGCTTCGGCACATCTTTTTTGTCCACGTGGTAAAAATACCCCCAGTTTGTACACCAAACCTGAAACCTCTTACATGTCATTGGGACGTCATCATGGTTACACCCCTGTTTATTAGTTTTGGCCATTGGTTTGATTGTCAATTAGTTTGTCTGAGTTTATCTGCATGAAACTGTCTCCAGGCACCTCGTGACAATGAGTATTTGTGCACAGTAGACCTTTGCCTTGCATGCAGTGTGAGCAATTTCTCACCCCACCTCTTGCTCAAATACACAAATAACTTGCACACAACTCAGCTGTGAAGGTGCATCACCTCCCTGCTGCTGGTTTTACACCCTGACTCCTTCCACAGCCACACAGCACGTGTAGTATTTCCATCTCACAGTACACGCAGTATTTCCATCCCCTTACGGCCTCTCCCAGTCCTGGCACAGACAAGCTGTTCAGCCCCTCCCTGCTCTGTCCTGCACACACTTTGGCTGCTCATTCTTTATGTGGTGAGCATGTTCACCCCCCTCCACCAGGTGCTGATTGCCTCCCCCATCCCAGAAAACCACCCTTTCCAGCTTTCCCCCACGAGCAGTGGGGAGGTGCAGCCCCCCCAAGCACATCAGTGCCACTGCTCAGCACCAAGCGCAGCACCTGCAGCCCCCAGCCACACTTTCCTGTCTCTCCTGCTTCACTCCACCTGCTCTTCCCGACTCCCAGCCATCCCTGTGGCCCATTAAAGGGATGCTGCTGTCCAAGTGATGCTCCATCCCCTTTTCAAACCCATTCCTGTTACGTAAGGCTCGGTGCTGGGTGCAGGAGCCATCCCTGAGCACATAATGGATGCTGCACATGCCTACGCTTTACTGTACTTCCAGTCTCTACATCAGTGCTTTGTAAAGCCCTTTGGGATACTGGGAATGTGAAAGACACTATAAAAAGCCCAAAGCCTATTCTATTCTAGAACAGTGCTTTTAAGTCCTTTTATCACAGAATGAGGCAAGGGCTGAATTGAGCCCAGAAATAGCAATTTAAAGTTTTCATGAAAGACTAGAGCAGTATATGTTTGGTTATATTTTAACATAATCTGAGAACACTAAGTGCACTAAAAGCATTCCACTTATTTGTGGGTGGGGAAGC
Source organism: Cephalopterus ornatus (assembly GCA_013396775.1). Lineage (NCBI taxonomy): Eukaryota > Metazoa > Chordata > Aves > Passeriformes > Cotingidae > Cephalopterus > Cephalopterus ornatus. The sequence continues at coordinate 316,762 of VZRE01009605.1, forward strand.
AGAGAGCAGGGAGAGAAATGCAAGTGCTTGTTTTTCTGTGGGATTTTTGTGTATTACAGAATCTGACAGAGATCTACCAGGATGGCAAAAGGCAGGGGTAGAAAAACACCCTCACAAAGGTCTCTGATTGTGTGAGTTCTGGAAAATAGTAGCCTGTTTCTATTGTTTGAGTGTGGAGAGTTATTTGGGATGTGATAAGAAACTAGCTGTGCAGCTGAAGAACATAAGGAGAAGGCTTCCAGTTTTAATAGCCTATACCAAAGCTATAAGGTAATGAGTTAAACACATTTGCTGGCTGCAGAGACCTGCCTATCTGTAGGTGACAGGGGTTAAACAGGGGCAGTAGGATCTAAGGGCAGGCAGAAGAAGGTGGCACTGGAAAAATAAGAGCAGGCATCAGACAATTTAGTATTCAGGCAGCTGCCTCCAGCAGTGCACGGGACACTGCAGTGGGATCCATGAAAAAGAAGAAAAGGAGATCTGGAGCATCTGGATGATGTCCCAGACTCTTTCAGATCTTCTCACAGGTCATCCAAGGTCTGCTGTGCCCATGAACACCAGAAGAGCATCATATACTCCAGTGCACAGCCCCCACCGGGGCTGGATATTTTATTGAATGGACCTGTCAGACAAATCTGAGCACAGTCTGGAAGTACCTAAAAGTGCCTCCATGTACCACTTCATCAAACTTTGTTGCACTGACACATTTTGGCAAGAGTGAATATATATTGTATATTCATTTGGGGTGCTTTGCTAAAAGTATTGCCTGGTACCAACTATAAACATGTTTACACATCAGAATTTCCCAAGGACAAAACGCTTATGATAAAGCTCCATTAATTAGTTCTTGCTGAACTCACCAAGTTTAGTCAGTTTTTAATGTGTTTAGTGTATTTTCTGTTAGTGTAGCTCTAACTTTTAAAATCAAAACGTTTTATGATACTGAGTCATGGGCTTTACTGAAGCCAAGCCCATCAATGTGATTATCAGTCCAACTTGGAATCTCCCCAAATAATTAAATCAGGCTTATTTGATAAAACCTATTTTCCATAAAATCATGTTGACAGTCATTAATTCTTTTCCTATCCCTTAATTCTTTATTAATTGGTTCCTCTATTAGCTCTTCCATTATTTTCACTGCATTTATGTCAGGAAAAATTAGCAATCCAGAGTAACCAGCAATCCCATATAGTGGTTTTTATTTTTAGTATCACATTGTTATCAGAGCATCCTGTTACCTGTAGCCCTTGTATTATTTATGACTTTCATTAGCATTTTGGGGTTAGATATCTTCCAAACTGGCTCTTGATTCTGATTTAAAGGATCCAGAGTGGTCTATAATAGTTGTTATTCAGCAGTTTGTGAACTTAAACGACCTCCTCACCTTTCTTGCCATGAGCAGTTTCCAGTTCAAAGGTTGGGTCACAGTAAAATCAGCTTCTTGGCTGGTTGTTTATGCAAGTCTTGCAGCTGATTTATCCTTGCTCTGTTGAGATTTCCATGCCTTGTGAGCCTGGTCTTCTCATCCTTTCCCTCCTTTTTCATCCCTAAAGGATTTTCTTCTTCAGTTATTACATATTTTTTTAATCTTCTCTTTATCAACCCTGCTAATCAGCCCCTGGTCAGGGCAGGGAGTCCCTGTAATCCTTCATAAATTTCCCATTTCTGGAAAATTGACACGGACATGGGGGAACAACAGCTCATGTATCTACAGGACTTTGCATTTAGCATTTCTGGATTCTTCTCCCTGGAAGAGGTCCCACCCCTGCAGTCAGATGTGATTCTTACACACAGAGCTGCTTTTTACTTGAATTTTGATGCCTCTTTTCTTCCAGAGCTCTGTTGGGATGGACGTGACTGTTCCTGTGCCTCCCTTCCTCCACACACTCTGGGTACATCAGCTGCCTTGATTTATTTCTAAACCTAGACACAAAAAACCCCCTCTGAAACCTGTTCAGGTCCCCTTCCTTTTCCAAAATCACCAGCTTTTGTTTCAGATATTATTTTTGTCTCAGAGATGAAAGTGAAGGGGTAACAGCTCTTCCCTCCTACAGCATTCAACCTGTTGCCAAATTCTGACATTCCAGAATCTTGTAAGTCATCTGAGGAGCAGCTGAGGGAGCTGGGGGGGCTCAGACTGGAGAAAAGAAGGCTCAAGGGGGACCTTCTCACTCTTTACAACTCTCTGACAGGAGAGAGGAGCCGGGGGGATTGGGCTCTGCTTCCAGGGAACAAGGGACAGGAGGAGAGGAAACGGCCTCCAGCTGTGCCAGGGGAGGCTCAGGTTGGACATCAGGAGGAATTTCTCCACTGAAAGGGTTGTCAGGCATTGGAAGTTGGCCCCATCCCTGGAGGTGTTTAAGAAGTGACTGGATGTGGCACTCAGAGCCCTGGGCTAGGTGACAAGATGGGGATTGGGCACAGGTTGGACTGGATGGACTCGGAGGTCTTTTCCAACCTTAATGATCCCATGATTCTGGGATCTTTATACTTCAAATTTCAGATCAACCTGAGGGTTACTTCAGGCATCCTTTAAAACCTTTCCTCAGAGCCAACTCTTTACACCTCAGCACACAGACTGATATTGGATAGAATTGCCTTTTTTCCATCGTTCTGAACAGTTTGTCATCTCTGCTTTACCATCACCAGCCAGAGTATGTTGTAATAGGCTGATACTATTGTTAGGTTTTTTCACTTTATCCCTCACATACTCTCAAAAAAACCTCTTTATTTTCTTTGGCTCTGCCAAAGATGGATTTTCCCCTGATGTTTTTTGTCTATATTAAAACATATTGTGTTTAAAAGGGCCAATAGGCAGTTAATTTCAGATGTGGATTCCTCCTTTCATATAACAGTAATCATCATCATAATAAAAATATGGGGAAATAGCACTTATGTATTTTTATTTCCCTTGTCACTGCAGGTCTCTGTATAATATTATTCAATACTATTATCTTGGTTAATTTTAAATGTCACAAGCACTGGAGTTTCTACCGTTTCTCCACAGGGATATGTCCAGAGTTTAATAATATTCCTTTCCCATTTTTTTTTCCCTAATGATGGCCTTACATTTTTACTCCAGTGAAGTTTTGCCACATCCACACTGTTGTAATTGAGGGCAAAACTTGGCCCTTGGACATCAATGGAATCACAGTAGAGATGAATCTATTGCACTTCGAGAGTAAAATCTTTCCTTGTAAATCAATCCCTCCAGTCCCTAAATCATCTCTGAAGATGTTCTTTGAGTTCCCTCCAAGTTGTCAATACATTGTTGATGCTGAGATGCTCAGAACTGACTGAATGTTTGTCTCATTGAGCCCAGAGGGAGGGAAAAAAATGACCTCTCTTGACAAGAATTTATATATATCCTAAATAACCCTGTTCTCCTGTTATTTGCTGCCATATTAACCTGATGTGCTAATGTGTGATTTATTCTTGTCCTCTCTGAATAATTCACTTCCTGAATAGCTGCAATTCAGGTGGTTTGTGTTGCTTCATTTTGTTGTGCAGCTGAGATGGTTTTGCCTTTTTTGGTTCCAGGCTGACCAGCTGCTTTACTATTTTTGCACTTGGGCTTTTTGCTGATTTTTTTTTTTATTTTTTTTTTTTTACCTTAGACAAATAACCTTCCCTTTTTGGTTTAACCTCTAAAATGAAGCTAATAAAGTGGCCAGGCTGCACTTTCCAATTATGGCTACAAGCTGTAGAATGTTTGCATTTTCAAAGGATGTTTTTGCCTTCCCGTGGGAAGTATTATATCTCTAGTTACTTCACAGTGCTCTCAGAGCAAATCCAAAGTATATTTAAGTATATAATGGCAGTTTAATTGATCTGGTCGTTCAGTGCCTTTGTCACTGTGTACCTCTCCCCTCGTGGGTACATGTGACATGGGGCTGTCCCAGTTTTGGCTGGGATATAGTTAATTTTCTTCTTAGCAGCTGATACAGTGCTGTGTTTGGGATTTAATACGAGAAGAATAATGATAACAAATTGATGTTTTAGTTGCTACTGATTCCCTAAATCAAGGATTTTTCAGTGTCTCGTGCTCTGCCAGCAAGGAGGTGCAAAAGAATCTGGGAGGGAGCACAGCTGGGACAGGTGACCCAAAGTATCCAAAGGGATATTCCATCATGCCCAGTGTATAAACTGGGGGGAGTTGGCTGGAAGGGGCTGATCACTCAGGGATGGTCTGGGCATCAGTCAGGTGGTGAGCAGTTGGGAGCATCACTTGTTTTCTTGGGATTTAATCCTCTCTTTCTTTCTCTTTTTCATTTATTATTATTAGTAGTATAATCTTTCACTTTGTTTCAATGATTAAACCCTTCTTATCTTAACCCACAAGGTTTTTACTTTTTTCCAATTGCCCTCCATCCCACTGGATTAGGAGGGGATGGAGTGAGCAACTTCATGGTACTTAGTTGCCATCTGGGGTTAAACCATGACAAGGGCCAAATCCTTTCGGTGTAAATCAGCACACTTCTTTTAACACTGGCTGAGAAACTGGCTCAATGACTCGTTAGCTGCAAGCCTAGATGAAGGGTTAGATTATTTTGGTTTGGGGTTTTTTTTCCTCTGTTAGTTTAACATTTCCATGATTTTTCCATGTTTTCCATCCAGCTTGAGAGCCGTGCTCGGATGAGTCCAGCCCCAGACTGTCTCTCCTTGGCTGGCTATGTAAGGCAGACAGTTTTATTTCTGCTGCTTGTGGTCTTTTTTTAAGCTGAGTGCCAGAAAGCACTGAGGTGAGCAGGGTGAATGGGCTGGGAAGAGGGAGTGGTGAAACAGAGGAAAATTCTGGGATTTCTCTTTGAAGGAGCAGTGCTGAAGGTTAAGCTGGAGCCAGCTGGCCCTGCTGGCTGGCACTGCTGATAGACAGAACCTTTATCAAGTGTCAGCAAAGACATGTGACATTTATCACTGTGGAAAGCAAGATGCTGCTGCACTGACAGTATATTCAGAACACGCCATTCCCACTGTACTGAGCTTCCTTAATGCCATAATTTCTTGCTCAGACCGGGACAGCTCCTCATTTTTCCTTCTCCCTTCAACTTCTTTTTGCTAACTTTCCCATCATAAGGTTTCATTTCCTTTTTTTTTTTTCTCCTTTTTTCTTTCCTATTCTCTATCATTTTCTGTCCATTTTCCCTTTGTGCCTGTTTTTTCTGCTCCTTTCCAATGTGTCACCCCTTTCCTCTGCCTTTACCCGCTGTGTTTCTGCCCCAAACAGCTCAGGAAAGTGCCACCAAACCCTGTGTCCTCAGGTGTGACTGCAGAAGAATAAATTCCAGACTTGGCTTATAAAATATTTCAGATCACTTCAGTTCACAGGGAAGTTACCTTTCAGCTGCTGTTTGTGAAATTCAGGCCAAAAGGCTGGAATTGGTTCATCAACTGAACCAAAGCCTTTTCCAGGTACATTAAGGCTGTGAGCGGAGAGTACGGACACATTCCTTGCTTCTCAAAGGGAACAAAAGAGATGTGAGGCACTGCGATTAAGTGATTATGCAAATCTGAACAGGGATTTTGGTTTAAAGTGTTTTCCAGTATGAACATGATGTGATTGCAAGAGACAGGTGAGCTGTTCCTATAGCCAAGGAGCAGGGACAGGCTGGCCCTGCAGAATGCACACCTGGGAATAAGGGAGCCAGTCACTGGATGTCACCATTGAGCTGCAGAAATGTGGCTTCAAGTTCATTATTCATCTGCTTTTAAAAGTGCTAAGTTTTTAAAGGAAGCCTCTGCCACTGGCAGCCCTTGGGTGAGTCAGCACCTTGCCTTTTGCTGGGACTCAGCATTGACGCCTCACCCCTGGGGGGATGAATGTGCTCGTCCTCCAAGGGGACAGAGTGACCAGGGCCCACTCTGAATTTTGGAGGTGGTTAGATGAATGCCCTGAGAACACGCTGACCCAGGGCCTGGCAAAGTCAGGAATGGTTTCCTGTCTCTGCAGCATGGATATGGTCCTTGGGGTGCTGTGGGAAGGCAGGTGCTCCTCTAATGGAATACTGATGGAAATCATATTCTGGTGAGACCCCACCTGCAATAATGCCCCAGCCCTGGGGTCCCCAGCACAGGAAGGACATGGAGCTGTTGGAGCAAGCCCAGAGGAGGCACCAAATTGATTAGAGGGATAAAGCACCTCTCCTATGAGGAAAGGCTGAGAGAATTGGGATTGTTCAGCCTGGAGAAGAGAAGGTTCCAGGGTGAAATAATTGCAGCCTTCCTATACTTGAACAGGCTACAAGAAAGATGGAGAGGGACTACTTTGAAGAACATGTAGTGACAGGATAAGGGAAAATGGCTTCAAACTTAAAGAGAGTAGGTTTAGATTTGAGATAAGGAAGAAATTGTCCCCTGTGAGGGTGGGGAGGCCCTGGCACAGGCTGCCCAGAGAAGCTGTGGCTGCCCCATCCCTGGAAGTGTCCAAGGCCAGGATGGATGAGGCTGGAGCAAACTGGGATAGTGGAAGGTGTCCCTGCCCATGGCAGGGGGTGGAATGAGACAATCTTTAAGGTCCCTTCCAACCCAAACTATTCTCTGATTCCATGATATTAGTATTGCCCAAACTCCCTTGAGCTTTGCAGAAGAGCTGAGACCAGTATTGCCCTATTGGACCCTCAGAAAACACCAGCACCAAAAGGATGTGGTGACCTACCCCATAACTCGTGTCATGGGAATGAGAGCTCCAAACAGAAGGAAAACAGAATAATTTTCACTTAACTGGAGATGTTCAGTTGTTTCGAGTCTCTTAGGCTGTTATGTAGGAAATTATCTCTGATGATCCAATTAGTAGAATGGAATAGGGATCTACATGGGACTGAGAATGTACTCAGAGCATAGATTAAAAGGAAATTGTGTATATCTATTAAAAAAAAAAAAAATGAAAGGGGAGGGGGGAATTGGAAAAAAAAAGCCAAAGAAAAGAGAGATCGTTTCTCAGATTGTCTCTCAAGAAATCACAGAACCATAGAGTGTCCTGAGTTGGAAGGGACCCACAAGGGTCATTGAGTCCAACTCCTGGCCCTGCACAGGACGCCCCAACAATTCCCACCATATGCCTGAAAGAAAGACCATCCAAGCCCTGCTGTGCTTATTTGGTCATTGCTGAATAAAAAAAACCCAGCAAGACTTCCTGGGATTGCTGAACCCATTAGGCAGGTTTTTGGTGAGTGCAGTGTCTTAGTGTGAGTAACTCAGCTTTATATAAATCCTCACTTGTCACAGGCAAGTCTGGGCACACTCTTGGGTCAGCAGAGGCGGCTGGAGAACAGGTGAGCACAGGTAACCTTCTCAGGCAGCTCCCCTTTAATTCAAGACAGGAGGAAGAAGGTTCTAGAAGTGAAATTATAGAGGAATTGCATAAAATAGGTGTTATTTTTGTGGAGGATTGGTCATCCTCTGTGAGCACGAGGCTGTGCTGTTGGGAGAAAACCCATTCCAGAGGAGGAGAAGGCAGTGGGAGAGGAGGGGCAGCACGATAACAGCAAAGGGGAGGGTGAAGGGAAGGGAGAGGGAGCACTAATTTAGCACAAAATCAAGATGTTGAGAACCCGATTAATTGAGGTACCAAGAGAGTTGAAGGAATAGAAAATCTTTAATTGCCTCTACACCAATGTGAAGATTCTGGGTAGTAAAGGAGGAATAGGAATTGCTCACATATGAGCACAAATTCGACCTACTTTGGTGCTACTGAAACCTGATGGGAAGATTTGCATGACTGGAATGTTAAAAGCACTGGTTACAATCTGTTTAGGAAGTAAAACTGGGCAAATAAAGGTGGGAGGACCATATTATTATGCAAAAACTGACACTGCATATTTGTGAATCTCTGAGAACTCAAAGCAATGGATCTAAACTAAGGCTCTCACAAATAAGGATCGACTCAGGTCCTTTCTGCTACCCATTGCAGAGCAGAGAGTGACTTGATTTCTTGTCTGGCTCTTTACACGCCTCTCTATTATAGGTAAGAAGGAAAAGACTTTCATCTGGATGGCCTATAAAGGAGATCTCATGCTGTTAGAACTGAGAGATGATGGATTTTTTTTTTTTTTTTTTTTTTCAAAAATGAAGATGACAATTTCCCAGTTTTAAAAGTGTTTTATCCAACAGGGGGGAAAATGGTGCTAGACCTCATCATCTTGACAGATAAAGAGAATTTAGTCACAGAATTAAAAGTGAGAGGGTTGTTTGGATGCAAGTGGCATAGACTTGATTACACTTGCTACATGCAAATGGAACATCTAAACCACACAGATACACCAATAAACAGGGCTGATTTCCCAAAGATGGAAGTTATTATGAGCCAAATCATTTGGGTAAAAGGACTTAAAGGGAAGAAAAGTAAATAACTTGGAACTCTATGACAGCATTTCATATGCTTCAAAAATACTCTTAGCACTAGCAAGGGAAAAAGATTGTTTAAAAGCCAAATCAGACAAAAGACAGAAGTTTAGTCTGATGCTTAGAGGACGATTATGAACTTCCGATGTAAAATGTGACCTAGAAAACACCAGCAGGTCCCAGACTCAAGACAGGGCAGGTTTGCTCAAGGTCTGACGCAGGACGTGCAGCTCTTTGGAGAGAGCAGGAGTTCTGCGCTAAGTGTTGGTGACAGTTCGGTTTCCATGTCTTCAGACCAGTGAATAAAGCGTGTTTGTGGATGAGCCCTCAGTCATTTAGCTGCTCACTGACATTGAAACTGCACTTTGCCTGCCCTGCCAGCCCCAGAGCGCTGCACCATCTGCTGCCCACGGCCGCCCTGCCGAAGGGACACCGACAAACCCTCGCCTTGGCTTGTGCCACTTCGGGAGTGAACTCCGGGATGAATGGGGAGTGAAAGGCCAGCAAACACACACATGCCACGGAACACGGGAGGAATTCATAAGAGGGGGAAACGGGCCTTAAAGCCAAACCTTTTTTTGGTGATCATACACGACATTTCCGTAGCTTCTGATTTCCTCCATCCTGGATCCTTGGTGACCCCGTTTCAGTGGGGGCTTAAGAGCATAAACACATCCAATGTCTGGGCCCAAATCTCCCGGTGTCTCCTTTTTCTCATAGGATTGGCAAGTGTTCAGTGGAGACTATATAGTTGAGACTAGAAATAGCATATAATGGTATTTTTCTGCCTGTGCTTTAAAACACCCTAGGCTTTAATTAGGATAGCAGCTGTGCTAGAAATGTTAGCTAGACTTTGTGAGAGGGAAAACTGAAGGGGTACTTTTGTTTCTTACAATTCCTATCTTTTTTTTTTTCTTTTTTTTTTTTAAATGGGTTGATCTGAAATACAGTTCTCAGAGCACTTGTGTAAACTATGCCCTTAAAAAGAATCTGCTATCCATCTTCTCCATGCCAGGTTGATGGATTGGGAAACTCTGTGTAATATGTCTTGACTGAGTGAGCCATCTTTGCACCTCCTTGGAGAAAAGAGACATCACTGGGTGAAAGACACTGGATTGGTACATTTTTTTGCCAGTAGCAGAAGTGAGATGTTCTTCAGAATTTTCAGATATTGCATAATTACAGAATTTGGGTGACATTCACTGAAGAAATGGGCAATTTAAAAAAGATTTTTCTGACTATATCCTCTGCTAAAACACATCTCTTTATTTCCTTGAGAGTCTTGTTATGAGCAAGACAGAATTATTTGGCTTCACTGATATCGCTTTTGGTTTCAGACCTGTCCCATACCAAGTTCTAGGTGAGAAAGGGCATCACTAGGAACTGGTGAAGCTTATGAAATGAAAGCCCCTTTCCCAAACACTGTTTAAATGTTCTGCCTGAGTTGTGCAACCAGAATTTTCGCAGTGGTAGCTTGGACTGAGCCCAACTTTGAATGTGGATTATTCAGCTCTGCTGCTCCTATCTGCAGGTCCATGCTCCAGCAGTCACAACAGCTATTTAAAATAAGGACACAGATGCCTAAAACCCTCTTTCAAACTCCAAGATGCAGAACTGTGAGTCTGTGTTTGCAAAACTGGGTTCTGCTTAGGAGAGGGGAAGACTTACAGCACTGAAGTTGAGATAGCTTGTCTTTGAGGTATTCCTTGAGAGCTCAGAAAAAGAGAGGTTTGTGCAAGGGGGGTTTCAGGGCTCCTCTCAAAATGTCTCCTGGGAAAGGTTCTTTCTCCACTGACCACACAAAATGTAAAGGCAGAGCAACCAACTTAACCACTCCAAGTCAGAGAGATGAAGTTTAGCAGTACAGATGTCCTTCCTGTGTCTTAAAACCTCGGTCCTTGGCTGATTATGCTGAGGGCATTCCATTATCAAAGTACCACTCGCCCCACGGAGCAGTGCGTCCCGTCAGACCACAGCTCACCAGCACAGTCCTCCAGTGCCACCCTCAGCCTGAGGCAGCATCTGTGACAGTGTCAGTGCTTAGCCCCTGGCACTGTCAGGGACCAGGACCCTTTCCAGAGCAGCATCTGGCCCTTGAATCAGGGGCCTGGGCCTGGCCCGCTTCTCACATGGAATGTCACTTTGGTGTCAGGCACCCCAAGAGTTAAATCTCTACGCTTTTTTTTTTTCCCTTATTGGGAATGAGAGAAGCAAAACAACAACAACAACAAAAATTAGAGCTAGGAGAAGAGGAAAAAAACCCCCAAGCCTAAAACAAAACTCTGGAAAGAGAGAAACAAATATGGTTTAATAACTGGGACACAATCTAGAGTTTGTAGAATTAAAGCCCTGTTTTCTGCTGGCTGGCTGCCAAAGCAAGGCACAAACAAATCCAGAGAAAAGCAGGTTAATGAGAGACATCCCGAACAATAAATAGCAAAAAAAGTGAAAGCACCAAACTCGCAGAGCTCCTACTGATGAGATAAATAAGATTTGAATTGACATTATCTGTTCCGCTTGCTGTGCATATTTTATTTGCTACAGCCAGGCTTTTACGTCTCCCAGACACAGGTTTCAGCCTCATCCTCCCAGCAGCCATCACTGCATCCATCTTATCCATCCTGCAACTTGTCCAGCCCTGCTCACAGTGGCATTTGGTTGCATCCTGAGCCCGTTGCCAGGACAGAGGCGGATGCATTGGGAAGGCATTTGCTGCACACTGCATCTGGCAGGAGGCTGAGGAGCCTGAAGAATTCTTGATATGATAGACCAGGTGTCAAAAGCAATAAATAAAAATGATAGTGAGAATCCCTGATGAGGAAGGAACTCAGATTTTCAGAACCACCAGCCTGCAGAAGATATTTTTAACTTATTGTGATTTTTTTCCCCATCTCCACCTGATGTTCCAGCTCAGGAGTTCTCCTGCAATTACTTGTCCCCCTGGTGCAGGCTTGTGTGAACTTTTAAGACTAAAGGGGTGGTTTAAGGGATCAAATCATCTGTTATTCCCACCATGTTTTCTGAAATTGCAGGTTTGAGTATCAGCTGGCCTGACTTTGGATTAAATTCAGGTTACACCGAGGTTACAACCAGGCTGCTGCAAACATCCTTCCCTTCTGGAGCTGTTGGTCTCCAAAAGGGTAGAGAGGGAAGTAAAAATCCAAACAAGTTCCTCTACTTCATACACACACCCAAGTGCCTGAGTGAAAAGATCAGGCAGGGTCCTTTGGTAATGAGGCAAAGTCAACACAAAGAAACGGAGAGGCTGCTATAAAAGTATTTAACTAATTTTAATTATAAATATTAAAATATTTAACGATACATCTCCCTCTCCTTTTGGGTGACTGCAAGGCCTATCTTCCTCACAAAGCCACGCCTGAAGCAGACAGGCTTGGTCTCTTTCCCAGTTGCTAGGGGAATCTGTCTGGTGAAAGGTCTGTGGCCCCACCCAGTATAAAATCCTGAAGTCCCTAAAAATCTTCTCCAACTTCCCAGACAGAGCCTCAGTATTTTGATTTCCGTGTTCACAAGTTCCATCCTGTGTTTCCTAATGAACTGCACCTTCCAGCTTTTTCCATATGTCCACTGGGCTGGTGGCCAAAGGCATGGAATAAAATGTACATTCAGCAGGGTTCAAACTCATGGTTGAAAGAGTCTTCGCAGAAAACAACCTGGAGCTTTCCTTCTTTGGCTACACATGTTTAATAGTGTTTATCCGTTCATCAGGTTTCATTCCAGAAGCACAAACATCCCTGTCTTTGGGCTGGAATGTGAACACGGCTTCAGCAACACATTCATTTATTGTGCTTAAAAGCCACTGACTCTAAGGGCCTGACAAATTAAAACCTAGTCAAAGAATTTTCCTAGAGAAGGGATTTTTTCCCATGATCCAGGACTGTATTTCCCTCCCTCTCCAACAACCAAGGTTGTCTGAGGTGTCTAGTCTCTGTTTGTATATAGTTTAGTCTACTTTTATATATATTCAACACAGAGAAAAATTCCAAGAGAACATTTTATCTCACCTATTTTAATAACTATTTAGTCAAGGATGACTGAATTTGGGTTGGTAGGTTAGACAGAGTGCCTGACCTTTTGACTGCTAAATTTAGGGGAAGCTTTATTTTCTTAGACAAATCCCTTTGAGAACTCTTTGTATTTCAGAAAATCCAGCTCCCAACCCAACAGAACAGTTTTCAGTGAAGCTTCACAGCCTTATACAAGCAGAAAATCCAGTGCTACCAATCCCCTTATTTCATTTCCTTGGACATAACCCCACAGAGCTTGTCCACTTTCTGTGCTAATGAATCATAACAATCCCATATGCAAAAATAAATAGAAGCATATTTTTTTCCTTTCGTTTTCTTCAAGCTTCATGCATTGGGGATGAAAAGGTTTCTCCAAGCAATATAATTCCACGTTAGTTAAAATAGATGCACAGGAAAATATGCCACTGAAAAGCTAGAGGGGGTTTTGAACATCTTCCTGCTGACAGGACAGATAGATAGCCACTGATGTGCTATTAATTAGCAGAAAGAATAATCGTTGATTGAAAAATCCTCGGGACCATAATATTTTTTTCTTTGATGTCTTTAAGGCTTGGAGCCCCGAGTAGTTTTCATCACAACAGTAACATCACCCTTTATGATGACACCAAAGCCTAAATGATGTGTGGAGACAAATGCCTTTGCTAAATAAATAAGATATGCACAAGAGAGTCCACACCCTCAAAATTAAAGTTGAAAATCCCAATGCAAAAGCCAAGAAGTGCAAGGGGAGAGAATAAGGAAATGAATGAGATCGGGAAAAGGAGGAAATTCAGACACTAACTGTGTTAGATCTTCCCCAGTCTGAGGAAGTCATTGCAAGTCTTCACATGTCCCATTGCAGTTCAGTGAGAGAGCTGGGAAGAGATGAAGGAAGGATGACGTTGAAGGGAGGCAAACAGAGTGGTGGGCGATAAGGAATTACCTGAACACAGAGTAAAATAGAAAATCATTAAAAAGATGACATTAAATTATTTAATTTGTGGGAAAGGATGTCTTTTACGTGAGGAAAAAAATTATATGCTGAGTGCTGGACTGTGATATTTTCCACTCTGAGCACTTTGGTTCCCTCGAACCACAAGACACAGAGATGCAGTGATTAGCTGAGAACTCCAGTGCATAGATTTGTACATAATTCATATTTTGACTTCTCTAAGTTTGCATAATAAATAGTTTAAACACTGCAGAAAATGTCTGAGAGAGGAAATTAGGATTCTGAATGAAAAAGTTAATTATACCTCGAAGGATATTTTTTCAGATATATACGGGCTAGAAAAAAAGCCTAGAAGTGGATAATTTAGGAGCTGGAAATGCAGAAAATTGTGGGAGTGGTAGCAACAGGAGAGTTATCTCCTTAAATAGGATAATTAGACTAATTTAATTTTTTAGACTGTGGCATTGCTTTATAGACAAACAATTCAATAAATAGCAGCCTGAACACGGCTGCTGCAGCTCCTGATGCTTCTTGGGGCTGTGGAGAATTTGGCTTTTCATTTTCAGCTGAGTTGTCTGCAGTAGGAACACTGAATTATCATAATGGGTTGCTTCCTATAGTAAGTCATAAAGGGCAGGGACAGGAAATTATGGAGGAGTGGAAAGGAATATTGACATCATTAAATCAATCACTGCTGATTGGATCCAGGGACTGATGAAGCAGTGATTGGATCTGGAGCTGAAGACACTGGGGACCAGCTCTTCAAAGATATTTAAGGACTGAGCTTTTGCTGATTAAAATAGGAGTTAGTCACCTAAATAGGGGTTAGATGACGGATATCACGAGGAACCCAAAATATCTGAGGCCTAAATATCTATCCTGAAGGAAAGCACGTTTCTTCTAATTCTCAGCTGTATTACAGAGTGATTACACCAAACTGTGTTGTTTAGGACGTGCACAGTGGTGTACCCACACCCTTGTGAGGGAGAGGGGGGAAAACAGAACAAAATGAAGAAAATATCAGACAAATAAACTAAAGGAGGCATTAGCTCAGCAGAGGGAGATAAGAGTGCATGATCCAGAAGTTTCTTTCATTCATTTTTCAAGTGGAAATCCTCCATATTCCTGTTTCCTTCCAGCCACTGATGTGGATGAGCTGGGACAGCCAGTGCTGGAGTGTCTCTGATACCTGATAACCATCTTGATGCACGTCTGAGATGCCTTTCAGCTCGGGCTGCCTCAGCTGTCACCCAGACACTGCTCTGGAGGAAGATAAACTTCTGCCTTCTCCTGTTTCTCTCCCCTTTGCCGTCGTAAGTCACACTTCAGGCTTGCATTGATTCCCGACGTATTGCAGGGATGAGGGGCAGGGATGCAGCACAACACGCTGCCTTCAATTACCCAGCTCTGAACTGACACCTGCCAGGCCTCTCACACAGCATCTGATCACCAATTAAAGGGATGATTTATGGTTTAGAGAGAGGATGCCCTTCCTGTCTTGCAGCTTGGCTGTTTGGGGAAGAGACCAACTCACAGGCAGCAATAAGAAATTGGGCTCTTTTGGCAAACTGAGATCTTTGGCTGCAAGCTTCACTCATCAGCTCATTAGCACCGAATGAGGGGTAAGGAAGCTTCAAAATGTTTTGCTTGAGCGTAATTTGCCTTCCAGGCAAAATAGTCGTGTGGATCAACACGTGCTCATGGGATGGGAAAAGGTTTTCCTGCCAGTTCCAGGAGAGGTGGCTCCAAGGGGTCTTGGATTTTGGATGCAGAGTGTCAAAGGGTGTTCTCTGTGGTCCCAAACCTGCAGTGGGTGTGTGGGAAACAAACCCCCCCCCAAGCCAAACCCCCTGTAAGTGCAGGGACTGGTGCTCAGGTCTGAATCCAGCAGGGTCTTTCTATGGAACTTGAAATTCTCCTCTTTTTCTCATTTATTATTACTATTATTTTCCTATTATTTCTTTTTCTTATTAATTGTGGTATAACAGCAGAAGGTTTCAAGAGCGGGCAGCCAGATGACCATGAGGTGTTTTTTACAAAGGCTTTTATTTTTTATTAATGTGATTTATGTGACTCTTAAGAAACTTGCATAAAGGAATGGCAACCTACAGTACAACCTGGAGCAGATCCAGATGGATGAAAACAT
Source organism: Cephalopterus ornatus (assembly GCA_013396775.1). Classification (NCBI taxonomy): domain Eukaryota; kingdom Metazoa; phylum Chordata; class Aves; order Passeriformes; family Cotingidae; genus Cephalopterus; species Cephalopterus ornatus. Next base: position 332,225 of record VZRE01009605.1, read on the forward strand.
GGAAAAGGCAAATTATGCACATGCCAGACTTGAAGAAACTAATTATACAAAGCCTAATTTTTATGGCATATCCAATTAAAATTGGTTCCTGGATGTCTGATGGGGAATAATGGTTGGTGGGAATTGTGTGAGGACCAGAGAAGGACAAACATAGTTCCTACATTTGGAAAGGGGAAAGGTGGCCCCAGGGAATTACAGACCCGTCATTTTAACCCAGAAAAATAATAGACTAAATTATTAATTAATTTATAAGCATCTGGAGGATAATAAAAATAAAAGGTGCAGCCAACATGGAATTGCAAAGAACAGTCCTGTCATATCAATCTAATTTTCTTCTTTATTGGAGCCACCTGCCATCGCGGTTTAGGAGGATGCAGCAGTTGTGATGTATCTTGATTTTAATATGATCCCACTTCATTTTCTTAGAAGCAGACCAGGAAAATATGATTTAGAGGAAGTCCTAGATGAGGATGAGTCCTCAACTGGCTGAGAAGTCACACATGAATAGTTCTCCTATAAACTGGAAGGACATTAGAACTGGAGTCCCACACCACTTCAATATTTTCATTATCCGGGTGGATGATGGACTAAGGTGCACATCTATAAAATTCAAAAATGACACTTTGCTGGAAGGGACTGCAGGCAGTTTGGGAGACAGGATTGGAATTTAAAATGATCCTGATACGTCGGAGGAGCAGCAGGAAATCAAGAAGATGAAATTCAATAGGACAATGGTGCAAATGACTCCTTAGGAAGGAGAAACCGTGGCTGTGTCCATGAAAGGGAGAATAACTGCCTGGAGGGGAGAACTGTGGCAGAGGGTGTGGGGTTATAACACTGCACAGGATGAATATGAATGAACAGTGAGGACAGGAAGGTCTCACCCTGGGAGGCAACACCGGGCACATCGTAGATCCTGCTTAGCTGGGGCTGAGGAGGCTTCAGCTGGAGTGAGAGGGCTTGGGGCAGCCCATTTCATGGACAAAGTGGAGAGATTTAAGCAGATACCAGAAAGAAGGAAAGAAGTTTCGGGAAACAGGACCTATGAGAAAAGTTGATGCAGTTAAACCTTAATAAGAAAAGACTGAAAGAGGCCACAATGTACCCTGGTAACACACTAAAGGACATTTCAGCAGAGGCTCAGGGGTTCTCTGAGGGTGTAAGACAATGAGTACTAAGATTAATTTCCAGCAAAGAGAAGATCTGTGTTAGATTATGAAATTTTAGCTCTTAAATCAATCAGAAAGGACAACCATGAATTATCTTTTACTGGGTGTTTTTAGGAATACTTTAATAAGCTCTCTGTTGATGGACACCTAGATCAGGGATGTTACATTTCTTTAAGCTCAGGAGTGACTTCCATTTCAATTGGGATCACAATCCCTATCTTTGGAAGTGATCAGAAAGCCATCCTGGAGATAAATCTCTCTGCTAGAAGCTCCATCAAAATCGATGCAGCTCCAGACAATACTGAAATAGATTTAAAAAAAAAAAATAAAAATGTGCTCAGGAGAGTTGTAAGTACATACAAGGATGTTAACAATAGATGCTAATCCATTCCTTTCAATCCAATGATAAAATAATTGCGTCCAAAAGCAAATTTTTGCTGCTCCTATTTCAATTTTGGGAGAGAGTTCAGTGTCTGAAAGCTTTTCTGACTCCCCCCCACCAATTATATCACTTGGGATAATAAGAAGCAATACTTCTCACAAGCCTTTCCTCACTTAAACCATGGTAGCTACAATATTCTTCCCACCCTTCATATCCACAGCAGACTTTTTCATAAATAAAGTCTGTGGGAGTCTGGTACTTCACACGTGAACATCCCATCTTCCCCCATGCTCCTCGCAGTGGTAATCCCTTCCATGGTTATTATTTATTCAAAAAGTAATGAATAATAATAAATAATATAGATGATTGCTGAGGTGTGATTAATGAGTAATGATAAATAATGGGGGGGGGAGAATTGTTGCTTGTCAGATAATATCTATTTGTTACAAACCATGAAATAGGGCAGGAAAGCCTCGTGCAGTGATGAAATAGCCACACTGTCAGCATTTTCTGAAGGGTTCAAGGCTCACAGTAAGAGCCAAATTTTCTCAAAAATGCTCCATTTTCTATGCATTGATTTCTCTTCATGGTCTTCACCATGATAAAACTGCTGGAGGCAGAGAAGGAGTAAAGATTTAGCCCTTCTTTTGGGTGTTTAAATAAGAAACAAACCACATCAGCATTTCAGGTGCGGAGTTCTTGGGAATCTGGTTCTGAGGGTTTAGTTTTAGTCTATTATTTTTCCTTAAGATTGGCCTTACGTGGCCAATTACATAAACCCCCAATCCACTGTGGTGATAGAAATGTCCTGATCTGAGACAGAAAGAAGTAGGAAAAATGAGAAAGTGAATCCTGCTTTTGATTCTCACCTTAGTGGTAATGAGAAAAATTGTGGCTAATTATACTGGGTTAATTGGCATTTGCACAGGTGCAGATGTGACATGTAAGCACACACTCTCTTTTGCTACAGATGTTAAAACCTAGTTTTAATTTCATAAGGAATTATTTTGATTTAACAAAACACTGGCACCTGAGCTGGATGTGAACTGACACAGTGACTGAGAGCAGCCAAGAACCTGTCCAGTGCGTGCAGGTCTTGCACTAAAACCTGAAATCACCTCCCTGGTGAAGAAACTGAGTGAAAATCTGGAAAAAAGAGTGAGGAAACTGGAACTGCACTGGCACAGGTTGCCCAGAGAAGCTGTGGCTGCCCCATCCCTGGGAGTGTCCAAGGACAGGTTGGACGGGGCTTGGAGCAACCTGGGATAGTGGAAGGTGTCCCTGCCCATGGCAGGGGGTGGAATGAGATGATCTTTAAGGTCCCTTCCATCCAAAACCATTTTGTGATTCAATGAAATAAATGGGAGTTCTCAAGCCTCATGCCTGGTCTAAACAGAGGGGGACCTTCAGCTTTATTTGCCAAGCCTGCAAGAGCCATGTTCACATTTTCTCCGTGGCTGATGGAGGTTTGTGTCTGACGATACACATGGCAGTAATAAAAGAATGTTTATAATTTTATTGAGGTGCAGACAAGACTAAAGATTGATACCAGACCAGAGGAAGGGCAGGAGAAGTATTTATGCTGCAAAGAATGCACAGCTCAGGGAGTTACAGCTGGAATAGGTATCTGCACGTGAGCCTTGGCTCCTGGGGATGTGGAATGTGAGCACACAGAGCTGCCTGGCTGGGCTCTGAATTGTGGTGACCCCTGACTGCAGCTCAGCCACAGAATATGTGCTTGTGGTGAGCTGTGAACAATTTGGAGAGGTGATATGGATCTTGGAAAGCTGCTGTCAGATGAATTATGGACGTTACCTCCCTTTGTTGTTCCTGAAGGAAGAGCAGCACCCTTGGGTTCACTCTGGTCAGAACAGTGGAAAGGAGCAGTCAGCTTGTTTTGTTCTTATCAGCTCCTGGTTGACATCAACACAGTAAAAACTGGCAGCAAGAAAGTCAATGGCAGAAAGAAGGGTCACTCTAGAGATGTGTGTCTTCCTTCCTTATCCTTGACATGCACTTCATCCTAAAAAGCCGCAGGGAGAAATATTTAGGTATTGCACCCCATAACCATTTAAATCCAAGTATTACCAGGTTACCACGCACACCTTTCTTACCAGGGGTCTTTTGGCTTGGTTTCAGACCCTTCTCCCTCAGCTTCTACACCTGCTGTGCTGTAGTTCTGCAGTCCACCTCCTCTGTTCCCAGGCCAGCCACATGCTGAGCCCCACAGGTGTTTTCTTTCAAGAATCCTTGGGTCTCAAATGAACTTTTGGCTGTTATCCTTTGTGGTGTTGGCCAGGATGGACAAAGTGCACATAGGCTGAAGAAGAAAGGAGAGGAGACTCAGACAATTTTCTTTGCTAAATGCCTATTGAAAGTTGTGATGAATTACCCATTTGAGTGTAGGGGGAAGCCTTTTGTGGCTTTCACACTGTCTCTGTGAGATGATCCCTTCCAACCTGACACAAGCCTCCCTGACACATGTAGTTGCCTGTTTGAGTTACCCCTCTTTTCTTCAAGCTACTCTTCACAGCGACACTATAAATAAAGAAACAAAAGGAGAGGATTACAGCCATTGCTGATCCAACTGTTTTGAAGCAAACTCCAATAAGGTGAAGCTATACTTCTCATTTTACTTTTCTTGTTCAGCTCTTTAGTGACTTCTTTGCCTCTTTCAGTTAACTCTGTGCCTCAGGACAGGTAGCAGTGCAATACCATCCAGGAAAATCAAGAGACAAGGATTGTTCCTAGCAGAAGGAAACATTTTTCCTGTTTTATAACAACAGGCTTTCATCTAACAACTCTATGGATGTCAAAGTCACTCCTTTCAGCAAAGACCTTTGAAAAATCCCAGACTCTGACTTTGAAATGCACTTGGAAGCAACTGTTGAGCCAGCAGAGAATGGAGCACATTGGTGTGCAAAGTTCCCGCTTTCTGTTCCAAGGAGGAGCTGGGCAACACCACTTGGTTCCTCTGCATCATGATGATAAACATCTGATGGCATTTACTGACTTCCAGATTATACTGAGGGGAACATCTGACAGCTGGATTGGCATTCACAGCTCCATTCTTAAGGGGTGCAGCAGAAATCTTTGGTGTGCAAACAGCCTAGCAAAAAATCAGCGAGAGTGTGGCTTGGGCAGAGGAGGAAAATTACTTCAGATCATACCAGCAAACCTTGCTGAGGTCAGTCTTCCTCCTTTGGGATTATTTGATGCATCACCCTGCAAACTGCAACAGAAAGACAAAAGGAAAACACAGCAGGAAGAGGCTGGTGGGGTGTCAGACTCTCATGGTGCTCTACCAGTGAATTGGTGATTGATAACAGGGAACTCACTGAGCTTCTTGTGGGACTGGCCACCTCTCAGACCTCGGGGTATCGATCCATTTAAGGAGCCTTTAGGACACTGTTTCTGTTTTCAAATGGGGAATTGCTACGGGTTTTTTTTGAAAACAAAACAAAAATACGAAAGCTCTGTCACAATTTCCATGTACAGCCACATAGAAATGAGGCTAAACCTCTGAGCCTCATTAATTTGTTTCCTCACCATTTTGCTTGTCTGTAGCACATGGAAGTGCATTTTCATTTCTCAGTTCCGTTGCTTTTTGCCATCATTTCATGCAATGCATCCAGGTGTTGTGCAGACCACAGACTGAGAAATTGTTCTTTAGAGATCAAGCCATGGGAGAGCATATGTGGGAAACAGAAGTGGGAAAGTTACTGAACGACCTCTAGCCAACCCTTTTGCTTTCCAGTAGGGTCAGGAAGATCAATGCTTTTCAAGACACAGACTTGTCTAGTCTGGTTTTAAAAGCCTGCAGTGATGGTGATTTCAAATTCTCCCCAGGCACAGTAGAAGGAGCTCTGAGAGCTCAGCTGCCTTGAAAATGGAGGTTGAGCAAGGCAGTTTTCCTTCCAGCCACGAAAGCTTTGGAAAAGCAGAAAAGCAAGCAGAAAAAGCCCAGAGAGAGCTAATAATGACCCCTCTGGGAAGCCTGTTGCTGGCAGCCACCTCAAACCCAGCACAGGCTGTGTAGATGAATTGCAGGTGCTTCCATCCTATAAGTCTGCGAAGTTTCCTTTCACTTTAATATTTATAGGAAGCCAGTATAACATATCAAACGTGTGCTCATCTTTACTCCATTACTCATGAGAGAGATCACTCAATATGTCAAATATGCCCTGATCAAGGGGCAATCTCTCTTCTCCCCGGGCCAAATGCAGACCAGGTGTAAATGGATGCATCTCCATGAAAATTGTATCTTTTTTTGCTGGCACTGAGCACAGCCCTCTTGCTCAGTCTACTGGAACATTTCCCAGATACCAATGTCAAACCCAAAGTGCATCATCTGGCCCTTTTCTTTAACCAGCCCCACGGAAAGAACAGGCTGGAATTCTGCTTTCATGCCTTAGTACTTCGTTTAAGAGCATGAAATTGTCTCTTGGTGAGAGAGATGGAGTCTTTCAAGCCGGCAAAGAGGAGAGACATTTTTAAGCACCCTAACCCAGAGGAATGTAACAGCTGCCAAGGTCGGGATTCATCTCCCTTCTCTCAGAAGTACAACAGTGAGAGGTCTGGGATAATCACCCCAATCTCTCTGCAGGCTGGAGCTGTGGGTACCTCCAGAGGCAATTCATCTGAGCCACATTAGACCCTGTTCTTGAGAGGGAAATGAGGCATCTTCCAGGGGAGCCCATTTCTGATGGCTGGAGAGGCAGCCTGGTGTGACTACATCAGCCTTAGATGTTGAACACCTTGATGCTTAAATTAAGGAAATGAGTCTTACTCTGCCTGGCATACAAAATTTCAGCAGTTTAGCTGATGTAAATCCCTGTGCATTAAGAATAGCTTATGAAATTTTACTTCAGCCTTGTGCTGCGCTGATTGAGTTCAAAGTTTGAGAAACAAAAAGGGGAAAATATACTTGTGCAGAGATTCTACTGCAACCTTTTAAAAAACTGGGAGGTTCTGGGGTACTCCCAGCTCTCACAAGGCCCTTTGGCAATCTAGGATAATTCCATGCTCAAACCAGATTTGGAGATTGCAGCCAGAAAAAAAAATCTTTCAGAAATATTGTTGCATAGGGAATAAACAGTGCAGCTTTAGAAAGTCTTTTTTTTTTTTCTCTTTTGAATCTCAGAGATCTCATTCACATTCAGAATTCCTCTGGTTTCATCATTATCTGTTGTGCTTAGGTGGGCTTAGTATGAGTTTTCATTGACCTTTTGGGTTTAATTTTTTTATTGTTTCCCTGTGTCCCTTCTTCCTGTACTCCTGCATCTCCAAGTAAATCCAAGACAGCTTTGTTATTTATAGAGAAGCATAAATACCTCTGGAGCTTTCTATACCTGACCTCAAAGGGTTCTCATCACGTAAATATCCAGAAGACACCAAAGCCTACAGTACAAGTGTTGGAATGGGAACAATCACCACTGGAGTGATGAGGTCACCACGATAAACATGCTGTGTTTTGTGGGAGGGAGTTATTGTGTCCCTGCTTGCTGTGTCCCTGCCCATGGCAGTGGGATTGGAACTGGATGATCTTTAAGGTCCCTTCCAACCCAAACCATCCCGTGATTCTCTAAAGGGAGGACAACACATTTTATAGCCTTAAAGGTGAAAAGCAAACAAAGAAAAGAGGAGTCATTTTGTCATCGAACCGTACAATCACAGAATGGTTTGGGTTGGAAGGGACCTTAAAGATAAATTGGTTCCCCCCCTGCCATGGGCAGGGAGACCTTCCACTAGCCCAGGTTGCTCCAAGCCCCGTCCAACCTGGCCTTGGACACTTCCAGGGATGGGGAAGCCACAGCTTCTCTGGGCAACAGTTTATTTATGTTTCATGAAGGGTGACTTCAGCCCAGCTCTGGTTTTGTCCTGTGGGCTCAGTGGCAGTTGGCACCTGCATTAATTTAACAGGAGAAACACAGTCCTTCTTCCCTCCACAATGTGAACCCATGTTCAGCGTCAACTTGGGTGTTCAGTGGGGGCAAGAGGAGACTGGAACACTTCAGCAGAGCTCATCTAGATGCCACTTGGGGCTGTGCAATTCTACGGTAGCACTGTCATTCCTTTTCTGTGGAGGAAACATTTCAAGTGTTGCCTGTGTGGAAGGTAAAGAGGCCCAGACAATCGATGTGTTCAAGTGCATGTCTTTGAAAGGGGTGAGGAAATGTAAAGTCATTGAGGAATAAGAAAAGTATTTCTGGGTATTGATGAAGTACATCCTGTGCTGTGTAGTCTTGGAGCAATCGTGATCTATTTTGGATAAAACTGTTACATTTTCACAATGCAGGGAAAAAAAAAAAGCTGGACTTGATGCATTTAAATCAGAAAGGGGAAAAAAGGAAGAAGTTGGATGTACACAAGTGAAATAGATACCATATCTAACAGATCTGTGTTGGCTTTGTGTTATAAGAATAAACATTATCCATCCATGGTCCTGCACACACCAGCACAGGAACACACACTTCTCATCCTACATTAATATATATATGTGAGTGCTGTTATATTAACAGTTTTCCAGATCAAAACCTACTAGCAGGCTCTCCTGACTCCACATAGACAAAAATATGCACAGGCACAAACTGCATTCTGCTCAGTGATGCAACAACTTGCCATTTTAAATCATCATCATCAGAGTTATGATTTGCTCATTGCTGGGATGTGTTTCATCAAGCTATGTGAGCTTGATGAGGGGTGAGGGGGAAATGAGACCACTCCAAAACCAGACCCAATAAGATCTGCCTGGGTAATATAGGGATATTCTCACATCTTTTGGATATGTATCCACCACACTAAAACTCATGGATACATATTCTAAATGCACATACCCTCCTTCCCCCAGTTATACCCAGGAACATATCTACATCTAAACTTAGGAGACTCTACCCAAACATGTATTTACACCCCCACAACCAGACACAATTATTTTTTAAAAATTCACTCTTTCCCTGAAGTCAGAAATAAGTCCCAGGAAGCTGCCAGAGGTTTAGGAGCTAAGCCAGCCATGCACAGCTCCGGTGCTGCTGACATTACCAGACGGCATTAATTTAATTCCACTCAGTTATGCTTTTAAATTTGATTTGAAAAATGTGTCATAAAATACCATTAAGTGCCGTGCAGCATTTGGAAGCAGCCTGTGATGTTCTCTGCACTGACAAAGTCATGGGGAAGGGAATGTAATTTTCATAGTTAAGTACTGGGGGGCATGTTGGGAGAGATTCCTTTGGAGAGTGGGTTGAGTGAATCAAGAAGCTCAAATAAACATTATAGTCACTAAATATTTTCATGGTGTAGCAGACCCAGAGATCTGATTTCATGCTTTAAGGCCAAGGGTTGATGGAGAAAGAAAAGATACATGTGAAGGCTTGCAGATCAGTGGGTATATCAGAGAGGAGAAAAGGGAAGGAGGAGACTGTGAAGCACAGGTTTCAAAGAATCATAGAATGGTCTGAGTTGGGAGGGACCTGAAAGACCATCTTGTTCCAACCCTCTGCCATGAACAGGAACACCTTCCACTAGCCCAGGTTGCTCCAAGCCCCATCCAACCTGGCCTTGGACACCTCCAGGGATGGGGCAGCCACAGCTTCTCTGGGCAACCTGTGCCAGGGCCTCCCCACCTCACAGGGAAGAATTTCTTCCATATATCTAATCTAAATCTACCTTCTTTCAGTTGAAAGCCATTCCCCCTGTCCTGTCTGTACATGCTTTTGCAAACAGTCCCTCTCCAGCTCTCCTGTAGCCCCCGTTAGCTACTGGAAGGAAAGTTCAGAAGAAAGACCTGGAGAACCATTAAGTCCTACATCGATGTGTAAACACGCAGAATATTGGCAATGAAAAGATATGGTTTCACCCCGATCCACTGTCTGCATAAAAATCAACACACATGAGGGACAGATCAACACTGTTGCGGACGGTCCTTTGCAGGGCCAAGAGCTGGACTTAATGATCCCTTTGGGTCCCTTCCAACTCAGCATGTTCTGTGAAGACAGGGTGAGTTTTAACTGCTGCCTCTTCTAGCTCCAGATTCCAAATTCATTTTTGGTTTCCCAAAACACAACTTTTTCTCCCACTTCCATGGCCAGCCCATTTGTTCAGAACCTGTGCTAGGCATCCTCAGAAGTACCTGCACACAGTGCTGGCTTGTCATCTGCAGTAGCTGGCAGATACATGCCCAAACTCATACCTGGAAATGAAGGAGCAGATGGTCTTATGAAAAAGAACTGTGCTGGAAACAATTTCTCCTATCCAAAAACTCAGATTCTTTTTTCTCTGTCCCTAATCTGCATGTTGTTCTGAAAAGGCAAAATTGTTATTGGATGGTTTGTAAGAAAAAAAAACTAAGTGAATCCAAAAGTTGTCTGTTAATTGTCATTGTTGTGTTTCAATATTATTAGGAAATTGTTATGAAATTGTCATAACTGCAAAAAAAAAACCCTAATGGGGGAGTTGTGCTTTCCTCAAACAAAACATGTCAGAATTTCTACAAATTTCTTCCAGAAAATTTTAGAAACAGATTTTTGAAAAGTTTTGTACAACCCCAAAAGACTCTTTCCCACGTCCAGCAGTGAGTCCCATACCTACCCCTGCTGGCAGCAAACGTTATCATTGTGAGGGAGGTGCTGAACAGCCTCTCCCATGGACTCACCCTGATGGTTTTCCCCTCAAGGGATGGGGCTGGTGGCTGTGAGGAGCTGGGTTAGGAGGCTGCATTTCTCTGCTTAGGTCCTTGTGTTTCCTGCACCTCCTGTTGTGATCCTGGGTGTTTGTGGGGATGAGCCTTGGATCACAGAACATTACACAGTGTGATAATGAGTGTACCTGGACAGCTCTGCTCCGGGGTCCTCAGTCAGTCTTAGCAAGATGGAGTGCATTGCCTTCACCCTTTTAATTTAAACCCAAAGTGTGGCTCCTGCAGAGCCCCCACGTGAGGGGCTCACAGGGCTCATTTCCTAAAGCGCTGCCCTTTCATCTCTCTCCCTTCTCGTCTTCCCCTCTTCTCTTTCCCTCTCCTCTCCGTCATAATTTTCCCTTTGACCATGGCTTTTATTTCTATTCTCAGAGTCTGGTGGGGCAGGGAATGGAAGGGATGCCTGTGTGTCCCAGCCCTTCCCAGGGAGACAGCTGGGAAAACCGACAGCCTCTCGCCCTGGCGAGCACCCGAGCGCTCCGTGACAGCCCTTAAGCACCTGGAGCACTCCTTAGGAATACTGAGCAATCAACAGCTGTACAGGCCTGGGGCCTGACTGACACCAAGAGATGGCACACACCTGGAATACTGAGCAATCCACTCCTCACACCGGAATACTGAATGACCCTCAGCCACCGGCGCTCCCTGAATACCAAACAGCTCTGCACCTTTGCAGCAGCAACTGCATCTGAAGGGAAACGTGGTGATGTGGCTCAAAACCAACCCTCCTGCAGCAAAGGAGAGGAAAAAAAAAGGGTTTGAAAAGACACAGAGAGTCAGTGTGAAGCTGTGGAGTTGGATCCTGAGCTGGGATTTTCCAGAGATGGTATGGAATATAAAGTGACCCAACATTACTGAAGGTTGTGCTAGGGGATAAACACCTATTTCAGTTTCTTCAGGGAAGTTTTAAAAATCCAGTTTAAAATTGAACGTGTTCCCTGGTGAACAGAAAAGGGTACTGCTGTTCCTAACAGGTCCTGGTGTCAGCAGCACAAGGACAAGGACCATCTCTGCACTGGGAGAGGCCAGGTTGGAAAGGTTGGAGCCCTTGTTTGTGAACTTTAAATGACCTACTCGTGAAACCAAAACACTTCCTAATTTTTTCCTTTCCTGGGATACTTCAGACAGGAGATGCACAACAAAGGTTATTTGGAAACTCATTTTTCCCCTCCAGGGTATTAACACAAGCTTTACAAAGGCTTATAATCCCTTTAGACAACAGCAGCAAGAGCAGCAGCAACTACAAAGCCCTAAGCTTGGAACTCAATCCCCTGGTGATGGGCTGAACCCTCTGCCGAGGTTGCAAAGGAAAAGAGAAAGGTGTGAAGATATTTACATCAAACACACGGAACAAGAGGGGATTTTAATCAAACTTTTCTTTTTCATCTGTTCTTTCTTCTCTTGGAATCTGCTTTTTTCTTTATCCTGACGAAACTCAGCACTTGCTTTTTTTTTCCCTTTTTTTTTCTCCTGTAAAAAAGGGCGGATTAAAAAAAAAAAATAATCACAATCTCCCCTGAAAACTCTGAGTATTAAAACTCCAGGGCAATGCATCTCCACAATCTATAAGACTGTAAGAAGATAAGAGACAAAAACCCAGAGAAATGTTTCCTCTCTGTGTCTTTGGAAGTTGCAGACGCGTGTATAATACCCCTAAGCCGGGGTAATCTGCTTGCCTCCTCCTGCCTCTCCTGATGCACGAGGATGTACTTAGCATTAATATTCCTCACACTACAGCAAATGAACACCCAGGAGGCAGCTGACTCAATCAGTGCTTGTTTTACTTACTGTGTATCGCTGAGAAAAACCCATAAACTAGAGCACGACAGATCTGTAATGCTCATTTCAATATGCTTCCCCTGCTTGTTCCAGCCCTGATGAACCTTCAGATTCAGCCAAAATCAAAGAAAAAAGAATTAAGAAATATATTAGAACAAACACATTAGCAACGTGTGGTAAATTACCACTGGAGATTCCCTCTCCTCATGGTGGGAGCGTTTGTGGATAAACATGTTTGTTTACTTCATTTTTCCTGCTTCCCTCTCCAGCCTGGGATTATTCACTCAAGGATGTCAAAACTCCCAAGTCTGACGTCATGGCTGTTTCCACAGCAACCAAATTGAATCAAGGACCAGGTAGGCTAGAGTAAAAATAATTTGGAAAGAGGATTTGTCCCATTCTCCCCCATAAAATCGAAGGGCTCCTACCACTGCTGTTTGGAGACTGGGATTTGGTTTAATTAGGATGGCACAATCACAAAATGTGAAGGAGCTAGCTGTTATTTTTGGAGCAGATACAGCTGCAGGGTAATTGAGAGAGAAGACTGTACAGACCATACAGATGAGCTTATTTCATGTGGCCAGAATCACATGCCCAACTGGATGGGGTTTGATATATTGCCCTCCTTGTTTCCCTGATCAATTCCTGCTATCCCTGATGGAGATCTACTAGTGCAGTCGGCAATTTGAGGGTGAGAGTGTGTTGGCTGGATCTGTAATGACTGTAGGAACCTACACAGTGCATCCCTAAGTGAGGAGTGATGGGTCCTGCCTCTCCAGTTTCCTGACATCAAAGCCTGTCTTCCTCTCAGTTCTTTGTGTATCTATTCACCTTAAACCTCACTTTAACCCATCCTACCACTGGTCACTGTATTGGCTTGATCATGAGGCTCCCAGAGAGGCTTTAATTGAATTTGCAGCAGATGATATAGATCTGAAGAGACAGAGAGGGAGATGATGCTGGGGCAGTGGAAAAAGCTGCAGGAGACAAGCTGCCTCTGGGGAAGGTGATGCCATGGAAGTTGCTTTGATTCACGGAAACTTGAGAGAGTTGGTGAAACAAGCTGTAGGCATGAACATGACTCTAAGGTCATGCAGGTAACTTTGAGTTAATTTAGAGAGGAGTTTGAACAAAGACTTGAATCAGAGACACTAGATTTTTATAGGGGGAGATTGTCTTAACAGACACATGCAAGCATTTTGGAGGGAAGATGGTTAACAAATTCAAAACTGGACGCTTGAGAGGGTGAAGAGCGTCCAAGGATGATTGTGTATAAATTTTGGTTAAAAGGTCAGCATGACTGCAGTGACAAGAGTTTTGCTGGCAGAGAGGTTCATCTTTGCTTGGGCCCCTGGCACTCGGGGAACAGGGGCAGGGAGGCAGGAGGCTCATGGTCAGCAAGAGTTTAGTCAACCCAGTGCCATGAAATGGGCTTTGCCTGACTCCCAGGCAGTTGAAGGAGAGGTAATCCAGCTGCAGCTGGATGGGATGTATTTCATGCTCTAATGACTCTCCACTCATGTTAATTGGCTTCAAAGCCAAGCTCAGCCGGTGGGATCCGTGCCTCCTGCGCTGTGACCTGGATGTGTCTTTGCCCCTCCCTCCACGGCATTGTTCCCTACCAGTGTGTTCTTGGAGCAGGCTACTGTTCCAGCAGGGCCTGGGCACCAGAAGCCCTGGCAGTACCAAGCTGTGATCCAAACACTCTACAGGTTCTTCATGTCTGATAAACAAACCGTGAGTTTTCCTCCTGGTTTTACCTGCCTCGTGTTTTGACCGAGTCAGGCTCAGCAAAGCGCCGAAGGGCTGAGCTGTCTCAGCACCGTGTGACGGGGCTGACTCACACGAGTTTGGGTCTCGGTTTGGGGCACGTCATTCAAATGTTTTCTGCCCCAGACTGGGTGACATTTGGTTCCCATTGATCTCCTACCCATAAGAAAAGCAATCATGTATTCTGGGGGCCTTGAAACAAGCTCTCTTGTGATAGTTCTGGTTTTCCTCCCTTCAGGGTTTGTTTACTCAGTCTCCTTGCCCAGAGCATGCAAATAATCACAAGGCCAGCAGGTAACCCAGCGTGCTACCTATCCCATTCTTCCTCCAAGAACATCCCTTACTTTTCTTTCTAGGAATTAGAAGTGGTTTTCAAAGGCCTGGAACACACACTAGATGGTAATACAATGCATGAGTGCATTGTGAAGCAAACAATTTGCCCTCCAGTGTGCACCTGTTCTAGCACTAATGGGGCCAGGTCTGGTTTACCTCCACACTGAAGAGTATCTTGAGTGTATTGTTTGGGAGTTCAAGCACCTTCTCATTGCTATGCTTTATGAATCCTGCATAAAACAGACAAAAAAGTGGTGGCTCTGCAGGATTAGGTGCTCTGAAGACTAAAGACAGTGTGCACTGGCAGGTGACAGGCAGCTTCTCTTCCAGTCTTGGCCCCTGTTTTGATGTAATCTTGGGCATATGAAACAGTGGAATCTTTGCCCACCTACAGTTTGTGTTTATAATGCAAAGATCTGTCTTCCCTCCTATAAATGGAGTTTTACTCACTTGCTCTTTGCACATATGGGCACAGTGCTCCAGTTCAGCCATGGCAGGAACAGGGATGGAGCAGCCAAGATTCCAGCCCAGTCCCAGCTCTCCTCAGCCCATACAGTGCTGCTTTGGAATCACAGAGTCATTAAGGTTGGAAAAGACCTCTGAGATTATCAAGTCCAACCACGAACCTAACACTGCCAGGCCCACAACTAAACCATGTCCCTGAGAACCACATCTACCTGCTTCTTGAACACTTCCAGGATAATTCCACCACTTCCCTTTGGAGGAAGCCTTTCTCACAGGTCAAAGCCTCAATGACAGAGAGTGCCCAAATTATTAACAGGAAAAAACTGGAGGATGTGGGAGCTCTCATCCAGTTACTGTCATTTCAGTGACATCTTCAAGAGGTTCACAACTCGCCTTAGATTTGCCAGATACATCCCTTTTGCTGTGCCACAGGTCCTGACGATGCTGACGGTCCACTCTCTGCTCCAGCCAGACCCTCCCAACCCACCCAGCTGCCCTAAATCCCCATGGGGAAATCACTGCACCCTTTCCAGCATGTTGTTGCAAAGGCTGAGGGAAGAAGTCTGACTCCTACAGCCAGATCGCAATGATTCATGGCACCAGAGCAGGCAGCCCTGCTGATTTGAGGACCGGGAGTAGGGATGCACTTGGATGGCTTAAAATAGAATGTTTTTCCTGTGTCAGCATCTCCTGCTCCTCCACCCCCCACGACATTTTCTGATTGCATCCTTGAAGTGTCACCTGCACATCGGGTTTATGAGAATGGCAGCTGAGTCCTGAGTTCAGAGGGAGACTGGGAATACTGAGGAGGAAAAGAGAAGCTTCATCAGCAGAGTCTGAGAAGGAGGATAAAAATAGAAAAGAAAGGAAAAATGTCTGTCCCAACCTCTTTCCTTCAACAGTTAGGCTCTTGCCATATTACCTAATGGAGCACAACTGCAAGTGTTGGGAGAAGCGCTTGGGAGCCACTGGGTCAGCGTGAAAATCAAGGAGCACTATCACTGCCTGTTCTGGGATGAAATGAGGTGGAGGAGCTGCAATGTGACCCTCAGGACCTGGTATTATGCTATCAGCAACACAGTGATTGCTGCTTGGACTGACTCTGGAGGTGATGCTCGCTCCTGTTTCCCTCATCACTCTTACTCACAGCAGATCTAGGAAATCTTTCAGGTATGAGATTGGTATTCCTAAATGCAGGGACTCCATCCCACGCATAAAGTGCTGCCCTATGGAGCCAGAGCCCCATTCCAGCCCAGCCCATGGCCATCAGTCTCTGCCCCAGAGATCCTGTGGGATGCTGGGCTGCCCTGCCCCCCCCCATTGCTGTCCTGGTCCTTGCTGGGATACTGGGATGCATCCCAGTCTCTGCCACTCAGCCCTGCCAGGTCTCAGGGGGGTCCCTGCTGACTGTCCAGCCCACAGGGAGCCCCCAGCTCTATTTGTACCCTGACACACTCTTTCAAGGTGAGGAGTGATGTCAGATCAACCAACTCTAATCACAGACCCCTTGGAACAGAGACTCCCTTTCTTGTGTATATACAGCACTCCAGTTTAAGATCATCTTGGCTTCCTAAAATATTACTAAGTAATGCTAAAAGACATTTCCCACCTCCCTTTGAAATGCCAAAATGTGCCTGTTTTTGAGATCAGATACCATTTTGTTTTCCCTGAGCACACGTTGTTTACCACACAAGCCATAATGGATTGTACGAAAATACACTGTTTTATTTTTCTTACAGGCATCCAGCTAATGGATGAAGTAATTTAGCAAGGCTATTGTATTTCACTCAATAGCCTGTATGTAGATTTGTTGTGAAGGATAAAATGTTCCCTCTCCAAGCACTAACAATAGGAGCACAGTCTACCACTGACCTTGGATGTGGCTGCTGTGCTGTGTGCAGGTAACAATGTGAGCCTGAGCTCTTGCAGATGTTGGGTTTGAACAGCATGACCCATCCTCTTCCACAGTGCACATGTTGGTATTTGCCTGCATATAAAGTACAATTGTTCACAGTTCTTTACGGTTTGAATGAATACCTCTGATGTCTAACTGTCCTGAAAAGAAATACTTGCAAATCCCCGTGCATAGATCTCAAAATTTAAAATCTGCAAGCTTCCACTGCTCTTCGTGTACGTGCTTTCAACAACTCTATTGCAGGGGACTGGGCTGCCTTCTCTCCCTCCAGAAACAGTTGTGTTTCTAAAGAGCAACAATCAACATTCATGCAGGCTTTTAAAGCCAATGTTTCCTAATTATGGGTGCAGTAAGTTCTGTTGATAACCTGTAAAACATTTTCATGTCTTCTGAGGTGCAAAAAGATTAGCTGTACTTATGATGGTATTATTCTACACTGTCAGTGAATTAATAGAGAGCACTAATGGAACTGTTCTCCAATGTCAGTGGGATGGGACCCATTGCATGTCATTATCCACCTGAGAGTCAGATATCTTGTCTGGGCTGGTTGTTCAGGATCTTTCTAAAGTCTGTGCACAGTGTTACACATCTCACAGTGATTATTCTCATACCAATTCTGATATCCAGATAGATGAGACCAATAATCTGTCTTCTACAGATGTCAGTCATGCTCTGGATTCACCTTCAGGGGATGGTCAGACTAAACCCCTAAATTTTACTTGGCTACATGTAGCTCAGAAACTACCCTCCAATGAATTGACAAATTCACTGGACTGGAACTAAATGAGACATATCCTTAGTGCTCAGTAGAACATGAGTGCTTCCTGAACAGACATCAGTTCATGTCCTTGCACATTGCCCTGAAAGCCAGATCCCGGAGCAAGTAACTGCTTAACAGGTTCCCTCTTTCTGCTTTGGCTTGAAAGCCAAAAACCAGGGGAGGTTCCACTCAACATAAACACAGAGGGAAAGCACCAGGGAGGATACTGTGGCCACAATACTGTAGATTTTCATACAGGCACAACTTCATTTTCATTCTGATGTTCCCTTACGTGCCCCTTCCTTTCAGGGCAGTGGAGGGTACCAGCTCAGGTGAAAACATACAGGTATAATGGTAATTCCATGCCCTAGGGCTCTTCTTGGGCCTTAGATAATGTCTAATCACAAGCCATTAATTGCAGCAGTAGAGCCCTGCTGCTTTTCAAATACTTGGATTTGCAGATATGAATAAAATCAAAGTCCTAGAAAGCTGTTTGTTGTCTAAGTTCAGACATCTAACTTGGGTGTCAGAGATAACTGGCTGGAACTCCTAAAGCTCCTTGTAAAACCAACAGAGAAAGACTTGAAAAAAATGGTAATTCATGCCAGGATCCTAATTTATCTGTTCCAAATCTGGAAGAGCTAATCCCTCTTTGCTGGCTACAGAAGGAGTCTAGGAATATGACCCACTAAACTTGGATGCCCAGGACATCTCACATGAGTCAGTGTGAATGAGAGATGATGCATTAAGACTTTATTAGTATCTGACAGCCTTTTGATCATGGTCTATAGTAGTTACAAGTAAAGACATGAGGGTGGGAGAGGTGCCAGCCTGTCTGACTCTGGGTTTGTTCCAGCTCATCTCAGCTCATGGCTGTCCTGCAGCCTCCTCTCCACAGACCTCCTCCTCTGTTAATTAACAGACACTGCCCCAGAAGTATTAAAACTACATATCTCTCTCCTGGAATTTAATTTATCTAACTTTTCTCAAAATAAAAAATGTCTTTTTTGCCTCTGCCAAGATAAATCTCTTTCTCTCACAACCTCCTTTTGTCTCCTCTTCCCCCAGACCAGCAAAATCTACTGGGTCTCAGAGGAGAGATTTTGCTCCAAGTCTGTTTGTGTCTGCACTCTGCACACTCAAAGTCATCCTCTCCAGAGGATCCTCTCCTTGGTCCCACGCTGGAAGCCTGCAAACTTCTCCAAACCTTGACCATCCAAGGCATCCACCAGGCTTCCCCCAGCTCAAATGCAGTATTTAGTGGAGCTCAGAGTACCTAATTTCTCTCCTCAGCAGATGGAGCTTGTGACTTCCAATTCAGGCCCCAGAGGTCTAAAAATCTTCCTCAATAACTCCTCCCGAGAGGTTGCCCTCTCCTCGTGTGGGCACTGAGGGTTGCTGCTCTCCTACATCACCCTGACGGGGTAATCACGGCATCATTAAGGCTGGAAAAGGCCTCCAAGATCCTCAAGTCCAACCTTGGACTGAATATCACTTTGTCAACTAAACCATGCCACAAAGTGCCTCATCTACTCGTTTTTTGAACAGTTCCAGTGATGGTGACTTCACCACTGCCCCGGGGAGCCTGTTCCAAGCCATGCCACTCTCCTTTCTAACAGGATTTTGCACCAGTTTTTTTAGTTGGCTTATGCAGGTTTTCTTTTATTCCAAGCAGGAAAGATGCCTGGAGAGGGGCAGAGTGGGGAAAGCATCCAGAAAACCTCAGTAAGTGTGTTTAGAGGGAAAGTATTCCCACAAGGAGCTCTGTTTGACTGGTGGAAAATGTCTTCTTCATTGATAGTAGCTAATGCAAAGCACACTGCCTGCAGCTTTTTATTTTAATGTAGACATCTGAAAGTGACTGTATGATGGAGGGAGAAAGGGAAAGGTTATGTGTCTTCACAGGCCCAAAATGGCAGTATAATGAATATAAAAGCTATCCTCTCCTCCTCTAATATATGCACTCACCATTCCACCCTCTTTTCTAGTGACTGTAAACAACATTTGTCATCAGCAATGGGCTACTTTTCATTATAAAACTGATCTGGAAACTACATTTTTATTTCACGTACATCAGTGGTGACGGGAGAAGAAACAGGGAAGGGGAAAATATATGTCTGGAACAGGAGAGGGACCTGGGACAAGTGTAGCCTGCACAGTTCTGGGGATCATTCATAGTCTGGCCTCCAAGACAGAAGATGGTCTAATGCCTCATTAAATCCTACTGAGCCAACTTTGATGCATCGCACCCTTTCAATCTTCAACGAAGCAATGCAGTAAAAAAACCCTAATTTGCACGTTTAATGCATTCATTAAGCTATTAGTCTTTCAACAAGAGATTTAATAGCAAATTAACAGTTTTTATGAAAGAAAAAACAACAACAAAACTCCCCACTTCGCAGAATTACTTTTGCGCCCGAGCACAATGCAGGGTAATGGGCAATTAGGGGTTTCGGAGAGGAGGATGGGAAGATGGGTTTAATTTGTGTTTGGTTTATAATTAGCTGGTGCTTGGTGCTTAGAATGAAATGAAGTGGATCCCCTCGATGGGTAAGACCTGGACTTGGGCAGAAAGCAGAGGGCTTAATGAAAATGAAGGAGATGGTAGGATTTAGAGGAAGTCAGTGGTCCATTGAAAAACTATTCCCATGTGATATGGTTTTTCTGCCCAAGTAAGAATTGCTTGTGGTCAGACACTGGAGGTTGAGTTTCTGGTGACTTGGTATTAAATCAGGTCTTGCTGGAGCCCTTCAGACACCAGCTGACAGGACAAACTCCTTCAAAGCACAAGACTCACTATCAGAACATTTAAAACTCAGCAAAAGTGCAGTCCTTCTATTTAAACCTGCGCTTAAAGTTGAGCGAACTCTCAAGTGCTTTGCTTAACAAAGACGGATCGTTTATTCAGGTCCAAAGCCTGAATTTCAGGCTGAATTCACTTTGGCAGATATGTGCCAGTGCAGACGGCTGGCACAGGGGCTGTTCTGTAACTTTTAGTTTGTGTAAGTCTCTTAAAAAAAATCCTAATGAGAACACTGAATTCCAAGGAAGACTTTGGTGAGAGAGAAAGAGAATTGCAAAATCAAGTAGTTGTCTGAACTTACTGAAAATAAATATGATACTTTACTTGAAAAGGAAAGAAAGAAGTGGAGCTGTGTTTGTTTCCTTGTTTATTTTTAAATGCCATTCCTAAGTTTTCTATTTCTTTTAAAAAATAGTTGACAGAATATTGAACACCAAATCCACAGGATTCTTGGGATTTTTTTTAATTTTCCACACAAACTTTAGGAAAAAAAAATATTTTCCTTTTTTTTTTTCTGTATCAGAAAAAATTCTTTCGGGATCTTACACTTTGATTTTCAGCTGGAGTGAGATAGAAAGAGGGAGAATAGTCTAAAATCAATTTCCTAAAGGTCTGAGGAATCATAAATACAGTTTGAATCAATATCTTGTGCATGAGAGTTTGTGTGTGTGTGTGTGTCTTCCCTCACACACATTTATTCAAACAACTGCTTTCCCATAACAGAATATTCAATTCCTTAGGGATAATAAATTGGCTTTCCAAAGTGGAATATTAGCACCAGGCAGAGGATCCTTTACATCTGCTTTTCCAAAACTTTTCTCTCCATAGGGGATTCTCTGCTCTCGCTGACAGTGGTTTTATGTAGCTGTGTGTGCATTGACATTCAGGCGAGGAGAACACCCCTTATAAAAGCGCTTTTGTGCAAACCCTGAGAGCTTTAAAAAACAGCCTAAAATTAGGCAGGTGCTTAAGCCTTGTCACAAGTTGGTAATCCAGCCACATCTCAGTGTCCTTGAACCCTCTGTAGGTGAGGCCAAGTTAATTCTCATATGGCCATGGACTCAAAGAGCATTTTTCCTGCCTAAAAATTCAGTAGGATCCTCAGGGCATGAGGCTGACTGTGTTTGCATCCCAGAGCATTGTGTTCTGCATGCTGCTCTTCCAATATTTACCCAAGGTAATGGATAGTAGTAAAAAGACTTTACATTTTGGGAAGGAGAGGTTGGAATTAACAAACTGCGTGTGCAGCTTGGCTGGGGGAGCTCCTGGCAGTAGATATCAAGTTATCCACAAACGTTTCGAAGTCGGAGAGTCTGGGCTGCTCTTTGGTAATAAAGCAGAGGAACAGAGCACATGGCTCAGCAAAGGAGGCTCCTTCCTGGAATGCAGCTGGGTTATTACAGACACAGAATCCTAAACCAGTTTGTATTGTAAGGGACTTGGAAGCTCATCTCATTCCACCCCCTGCCATGGGCAGGGACACCTTCCACTAGCCCAGGTTGCTCCAAGCCCCATCCAACCTGGCCTTGGACACTTCCAGGGATGGGGCAGCCGCAGCTTCTCCGGGCAACCTGTGCCAGGGCCTCCCCACCCTCACAATCAAGAATTTCTTTCTAACATCCAATCTAACCCTGCCCTCTGTCAGTGGGAAGCCATTCCCCTTGTCCTGTCTCTACATGTCTGTGTCAGAAGGCCCTCTCCAGCTCTCTTTGTAGCCCCTTTAGCTACTGGAAGGTTCTGTGAGGTGCCCCCAGTGCCTTCTCTTCCCCAGGCTAAACAGCCACAACTCTCTCAGCCTTTCTTTTTAGCAGAGGTGCTCTGTCCCTCTAATCATCTTCATAGCCCTCCTCTGGACCTGCTCCAGCAGGTCTATGTCCTTCCTCCCACATGTATCAGTGCTGGAGGGTCCCTTGCTGTGATGTGCAACAACTTCTTGGACATGCTGCTGAAACATCCCAGAGACCTGGGAGATGGATCTCCACGCCAGAGGCTCCCGTGTCCCACGGCAGGAGAAGTAATGGATGCTGTCAGTGTTATCCTGAGCACAGCCCTGTGCAGCAAACGCTGTCAGCTCCTTCTTTTCGCACTCTGGAAGCCAAATGCTATTTTCCCTCTAGTCCCTTTCCCTGCATTCCCCCACGGAACCATTCCAACGCAGTGAGGTGGGGATGGACTCAGCCACCCGTGCCCTGTGCTGTGTCTGCAGGTCTGGGAGCTCTGGAATCAGTGACACAGGACAAAGTGTCTCATTGCTCTGGGATCACCTCGGCTCTGTGGCTGCCCAGGCTCCAGCTCTCTGTGGGGAAGATGCATCTGAATATCTCATCATGTCAGGTTTTTCTCCTCAAGCAGCTTGGTGTGTGGGCTGCTGCCTGCTCTCTAAAAGCTTCTGAGATATTTGTAGCTGCTCTGCTTGTTCTGATTTTGCTGGAACAAAAATAATTACTCAAAGGACAGGGGGGAAAAAATGTATGTATGTGTGCATATGTACGGTGTATTCTGAAAAAAAAACCAGTTTGAAATGTGCCACAGGACTGCACTGTGTTTTAAAGGAATGTCATGAGGGAGACAGCTTTGTTCTTGCTGCACAGTGAAGGTCCTGAAGTAGGAAAATACCACAGCAGAGAGTCTGCAGGTTTTGAAAACTACACCAGGATTACAGCTCTGCCCTGGAATTTCATTACAGCCCCTTATATATTCTGGCATGCTATGGTAAGGAAGGAAGAGTCCTGCCCATTTGTAAGGGTTATGGTTAAATTTACGGCTGGAGGGCTGATCAGATCCAGCTAATGCATATTGCTGATATAACACTGAATATTTCTTCTCTCTGGTCTTCAGCTTCCTGGGATTAATTTCACATGTGCAGAGAGAACTTGTGACTTCCACAACTTTTACTTCTCTGCGTGTAAGGACAGATAAGGCAGATGTGCCCATTTCCCTACCTGCCCTGGTGCTGTGACTGAAAATATTTTAAACCCTTCCAACCTCAAATCAAAGAACTGTTTTAAATTTAATCTCTGAACACTTTGAGCTGAGTTTAAGGGTGAAATCTGCCTAATGGAAGTCCTCAAAACTGAGCTCAGGTGGGACCGAAATGAAGTTTCAGCTTTTGCAATGGGTCATATCACAGGAGTTCAATTCTCCACGTCTCGGGCAAACTTACCAATCATTTGCCAAATTATCGCACACATGTGTCTACAAAATCTGCCTACCTGTTATCCCTCCTGCTTTGAAGCCCTGCAAAAAGCTGGGACTGGCACAGCCAGCCTGTTGTAATTGAATTTCCCTGCCTCCTGCATTTCATCAGGTGATGACTCCAAGGTATTTGCATTGCACAGTGCTGCTGAGGAGAGCGGCTGAAAAATGGTGTGAAAATGCTGATAAATAGCTCTAAATGAAAGCAATTTTAGCAAGAGCACCTGTAGGCAGCCTTGGTCTCCTTTTTGGTGACTCTAACACTCCAAAGTGAGAGCTTCCAGCAGCCACAGGCACAGGGAGGGAGCAGTGTCACACAGCACCTGGGGCTGCAAGAGGCAAGAACTGGCTTTTCTTTGCCTTCCTATTGTCTGAGTGCAGCTGGATCGACTTAGTGGCCAGACTAAAGCCTCAAAGTTCTGCTGCAGACCCATTCATGGCTTTCTTTTCCCTTGTGAATGGGAAATAGGTGAAGGATATTAGGGCTGACAGCCCTGGAGGACACAGCTTTTTCCTCTTTACATTCATCTACCCATTGGATTAAAGGCAGGGGCGATGGCAGTTCCTCATGGGTGTATCTGAGTTCTGGTTCATAGGGCAAACATCTTAAGGGCCAGGTGATCTCTAGACATGGTTAGACCTTGGTCTTCTCAGCTGTGTTTCAAATTTCATGCTGTTCATTCTAAGACCAGAGTAAGAACCCCGTAAGTGTTGCAGCTAAAGCACCACCACATCAGCTGGTGGCCAGTGGACGGAAGAAAAGAGCCCTTCCAGGTTGTTATTTTTTGATATTAAGATTGACACCAATTTCAAAGCTCTTTTGAGATGTATTTAATACAAGAATAAAGGGCTGGGGCGTGGGGGGAGTGATTTCTAAGCTTCCACTGATGGAAACTTGAAGCTCAAAGCACTTTCTTGTTCATTTTTGTTTGTTTGTTTGGGGTTCTGTTGTGTTTACCTCTAACTAGAGGTGGAAATAGCTCACTACATCTCCTTGTACTTAGGATCCATTTGTGCTGCTGCCTCAGCTCCTCCCGTGCAAGGCAGTGAGTTGAAAGAGTGATTTAGACACTGTTAACACAAACGAGAGGAGACAGGCCAGTACTTAGCACGACAGACTACTCAGAAAGTTTAGACAGGGAAAAGCTGTTTCTTTTCTCTCTGTCGTTTCCCCTTTGCAGCCTGCAGATGAGGATTTCATAGCAGAATAATTCAAGGAGAAGGAACCCCTAGGTAATGCAGCTGCAGTCATCTGGCAGTCCTTAAAGTCCATGCTCTGTGTGGCACAGCTCTGTGTGTACTGGCAGGCGCTGTGTATTAGGACATATAATAGAAGGGGAACTGCTCAGAATGAGTGACAAGGCATATTTGAAATATCCAGTGCGAGCATTCAACAGGGAAACACAGAAAATACAGAAATGAGAGAGGCTGAGCAGTGGTGTTGCTGCTCTGTTCAATCTGAGTCCTGAAATCCTGGATCCCAAGCTCCTGGCTTAGATGGGAGGTACTAGAGGGCGAAGTAAAATGGCTTATGGGCTGATCACTGAGGGGGCTGACTGTAAACCATATTTAAGGTGTAAAAACAAAAGCAAATTCAGATCCATAAGGTCTAAATAAAAACCTAATAAAAATCTCAGGGTTCTCCCAACTAATAGTCACAATTAAATGTAGTTTTCAGACATGCATTTCAGTTTTAACACCAAGAGGCAAGAAATAGCTTTATCTGCTGAAGTGAGACTCATCTCTGTGCAGAACAACAGGGAAAAAAAGCCTTTGCTCTGAACGCTACAGATTTAGTTTGAGTAAACACATGTAATTCATGGATGAATGTATTCCTGCTTGCTTCACCTTCTAGGAGTGAATCTGACCTCAATATTCAAAACCATGTTTTTCAGATCAGTTTGACCTGTGTTACAGTGTCCATCCTTTGGGGATACAGGAGAAATCACTCCAGCATTATTCAACAACCTGAGCAGCACATGGACTTCTGATCAGAGTGAGTGTCTCTTTTGTTTCCTCTCCCAAGATTTTCTGAGGAGTGAGATAATTCTCTTAACTCTAGAAATAACTCCATTAATATTTTTGAATGTAACTGGTTACACTGACACAAGGGAACTGGCTGGAGATTCTGGGATAAAACAGAATCTATTGTGCAATTCTCTAGATTAAAACCATCAGACAACTAAGTGGATTCAGAAAGTCAAAAGCAGAAATGCCCTGTGACGATAGAAAAATCAAAGTTTTCCAGATACTCTCTTGGGTGATGAGTAAACCTATAAAGAAAGGGACTGATCAGCAATGAGAACAACATTTCAGATGAGCTGGGGAGATAAACTGAGACTTGCAAAATGTCAAGGTTTTAATTTCCTCGCAAAGGAGATTCTTTGTAGAGGAAATTAAAACAAACAGTAGAAATTCCTCACCCATAGTAATAAGGAGTACATAATGAGAGAAGAAGCACTGACACTATGCAAGGAAGAATGGGACCAAGTTTGAAAATAATCTGTGTTTGTCCTCAAAACAAAATGAATAATTTTCTTTCAGTTTCTGTAGGGATGCTGATAATGACCACGGCACAAAGGCAGGGCATGGATGGGAAGGAGTTTATGGACATTTAAATTACTCTGGCTGAGGTAGAAGTAAAATTCAAACTTCTTGATGTGGTGATAATGAAAGGAACAAATTGCTTTCATTCCTGATTTCAGAAAGAGCCCTTTTACAGAATGTTGGTTCAGAAGCAGGTTGATATCATTTGATAGAAGAATAGTAAGCACATGTATTTCAGAAAAAAATGATCAAGGTACTTGCAAGTCCATTAGTGTGACCTCTAGCTGGCAAAACCAACTTTGAATGGCAGCTTAAATAAAATAGCGTAAGATGGATCTGGGAAAAGATCAGGAGAGAATTGTGTGGTATCTTGCTTGAGAAGTTAACTAATTTCTGTCTATTTGATGTAGTTCAGATCTGTATCCAAATAAGCAAGAAACATTTGAGACATCCAATATGAGAAATTCTCATTAAGGCACAGGTAGGTCAAGTGAAGTTAAATCTGATCAGAAGAGTGTTACAAAAAGAGAGAACTTCTACAGAAAAGAAGTATTTCTGTGAATGGGGTTACAGTGAAATTCTTCAAGAATCAGTCTTGTCTGATCCAAATTCACATATTCATTAATAGTGGAAATTATTAGTGATGAATGATGTTAAAAAAAGATGGTCTAAACTGAGTGGAATTTGCTTGTGCTAAAGTACTGATGAGCACTGGACAAGTGAACTGAGAAATCTGTGTGGGAAAAACAAAGTTTGTGAGCCTGAGAAATACCTGGAGATGTTAGACAAGCTCAGAAGAGTCTGCTGAGGTATCACGATGCGATGGAACCGCGGAAAAGGCAAATTCTAGGATGCCTCAGGCAACGTGTGTCTAATAAAGCAAGAGAAATGGCAATATTTTTCTATCAGAGCCTGGCACAAATTCATCTGTAATGCCAGGTACAGCTCTAGACATCTGTGTCTAATGTAGACTAATTCAGATAGGGGTGGGTTCAGAGAAGGACTGATGGGAAAACCAAGTAGAGGGAGAGGCAAAGACTTGAATTTTTAAGACGAGTAAACAACTGTTGTTACTAAACAGAGAGTCTTGAGGGGTATGTGGAAAAGATGAACAGAAGGATTCAAAATGCCAGAGAAGAAGATGATTTGTTAAGCTCAAGGGTAACATTGACACAAGAAGAAATGAACGTCAACAAGCCATGATTAAATTCAAGCTGAAAAATATAAGCAGGAGTCTCAAAGTCAGAAGAGACTGAGCTTTATGGCAAAGTCTTTTGAGGGGAGAGAAAACCTGAAATCCTTCCCAAACAACTAGAGACATTAAATGAAGGGACTTGCCCTTGGGATTTGGTCACATTAGATTCCCTCATAATTCATGTGAGGAGCCTCCTCCAGAGGGTGACTCAGACCTTGGGTGGGCTGAATCAGCTCCGAGGTATCTCTCCCTACCCTGAACTGAGGTCTGAGATAACTCATTTCTCCTCCTGGTTCCTCAGATCCTTAAAGTGTGATGGGTGACTCTGCAAATGGGAAGGGCCAATTAATTCTTAGATGACGGATGATTATTTGAAGATATCACATGGAGCAATTTGCAAGAGTAAATGCACAAATTTGCAGACTCAATTCTGTTTTAGATCAGTCTGATACTGCGAAGTTCCTACGTACTGATGTCATTTCAGATACCTTTTTCTTGCACCTTTTCTCTCATTTAAGGCCCAAAAATATTTCAAAAGGAGGGTTAGGCTGCCACAGTTACTTTGTCTCAGCTGTGTGCAGTCTCTGCATTCTGCATTGAATTATAACATGGTCTCAGGTGTCACAGGAAATCACGGGAAGTTTAATTTTGGGAAGAAAGATGGGTTGTTCACAGTGCCCGTGGGCAGTAGTTTTTGTCTCTGTTCGAGAAGGAGCAGAATTATTGACTTCCAGCTCTTTGAAATTGAGTCTGGATTTATTACAACAAATCTTATTAATTTTGCCTGGATTGCCAAGCTGTTTGGAGCAGGGATGAAGCAGTACCAATCTTTTGGGCGTAGGTGATTCCTCTATTTCACAACGTGTAGTGGCCTCTTTTACGAGTTACAATAGTGTGGCTACATTAGTCTGTCTCCTGATGTACACCAGTTATTACCTGATTTTAAAGAAATTATGTTTCATTCTCTCTCGCTTAAGCAGATCAAACCTCTGTGACTATGTTTTTCAAAGTGCAACATTTAAATGCCCCTTCCCAGGCCTCTCACTGATCATCTTCTCCATTTTATAAAGTGGTGCTAATTTGAAGGCATTTTAAACTATGCAGGAAAGAAAACTGCAAGTGGAGTTTTGGAGGTGATGGGGCCTCCAGCGAGGGTGAGGAGGAGGAAAGGGAATCTTGATAATGCTGCCCTTCCAGGGATTCTGCCATTAACTGATGCATTATTTTTCTAAGCTCATTAAATAACCCTTAGAACTGTGAAAAGGTCAAGAGAGAGGGGAAGGAGCTGAAGCTGCCTGTGGATTTTGGTCGTACAGCAATTTCCAAGCAAGCTGAGGGAGTAAGAGGGGGATGGAAGAGGCAAGGAAGGAGGGAAGTGGAAAAGAACTGTTGGCTTTTTTTCTATTCATTTTTTTATGTAAATAAGCCTTTATCCTCTGAACTTTCCCTACACCGGCCATCTATCCAAATCCAGCTGTATAACTTACCTGTAGCAGCTGCCCTCTGGTGAAGCCACCACAAACAACCAGCTGGGATCATCTCTGGATCAGCTCAGACATGGGGTTGATGCCTTTGCCCATCACTGAATGCCCTTCAGGATCTGAGGCAGGAATTTTGGTCTGGCTGCTCTAGGAAGCCCAGGCTCTCATCAGAAACACCACGTGCAGGAAGGTCTGAGGTATGAAGTCCATTTCTTACTTTTCAGTGGGTTTATATTTTGAACCATGTCGCAGGACACAAAGATTTGTCTTTGCAAGTCATAAACCTTCCACAGAGGTAGTGAGGAACAAGGTCTTCAAACCCACTGATGCTGTGGGAGCTTGGGACATGAGAGAGATGTTTGCCTCTTCACAGATCCCTCCCTTAGCTACTGCAGCCAAACTCCCTTGAACAAAGAAATGTTTCCTTTCATTTGGTTCTTGTTTCTTAACTTGTGAAAGAGAAGATGCAAAGCAAAGCAAAAAAAAAGGAAGAAAACAAGTAAGTGAGACAAGTTTTCAAACTGAACTAATAGAAAAATCAAGAGTAATGTTGCCTGATCAAATAGAATAATGACGTGCACCCCTTTGCAGAGCAATGGATGATATCTTTGGTACTTTTTATGATGTTAATATGAGACTAAGGTGAAATGTGAAGCTGGTAGAAGAGTAGGTATGTGATGAATCAGTGAACAAAGAACATAATTTGAGTCCACTACTCAAAGAAACTGCCCAACAAAGCCCATATCCCTTCATTTTTTTTGTACAATTCACTGAGGCTCATCAAATGAACCAGTGCCCCAAACACAGAACATGCCACAGGATTTGATGCAATGTTCCCCCTCTCCTTCCAAAAGAAGTTACTCAAACAATCTGCACAAATAAAAATCCAAGAAATTGAATTCCATATGAATAAGTACGTAGTGTTGTGACATTTAAAAAATTTTGGTTTTTGTCCAGAACCAATGAATATAAAGCACAAATTTCTGCCCTTTGCCTTTAGATAGCTGGGAGAATGTGTGTTTATTTATCTCAATGTAGAAATTGTGTGAAAGCCTCATTTGTATGGGTCAGAAACAGAACAAGACTGTTTTCTAAGTTCAAGGCTATTCCCATCTAGGACTGGATTTTACTAACTGATGTTTTAGTGCATTAAGGTGAATTCACAACACTGCTGATGGGGTCTCGGCAGTCTGTGTGCAATCAGTTCTGATATCTGGATGTCACAGCACTCTATTTTGCCTTTCTTCAGGCTTGTTAATCCTTGTACTCTGCTGAGTGTGCACCAGTGCAGCATTTGGACTCTGAAAATGCAAATCCCACCAGTAATTTCACTCAGCTCCACGAAACACATTTGCAGTGGAGTTGTTTTGATGCTCTCTGTGTCCATCACAGATCTGGTCTTTGCTGTGCCTTAGTCCTGAACTGGAGACACACAGGCAGACACTCCGTGTGTCTGGTGGCCTGAGGGCAGGTCCTGGCCCACAAAACTTAGTGTTATCCTTTTGAGCCATGTGCACATCAAGGGCAGGTGGAGATAACTCGGGGAAGATGCACCACTTGACCCTGGCGGGGGATGTAGTTCTGTCCACTGCAATCCCAGAGAGCGGTTAACCTCAATTTATACATCATAACTTTATGTGGCAGATCACACCCTGGATTGGAAGGACGCAGAGCAGAGAAAGGATGCTCAGTGCCTACAAATAGATTGAGGTCAATGGGATTAGGGTGTTCATCCTTGCTGGGCACAGTTACAAATCCCAGTTTGTGCTGTTTGCTTCTAAGTTCACCAAGAGCACAAGAGTGATGTCTCAATGTTAGAACATGTATTCCCCCACCTACGAGTGTGTGAGGGCACAAGCAGCACATCTGTAGAGCGGGGGAAGTGTTTGGAATGCATTTCCCTTGGGATTCGCACTTGAGCAGAGTGGTGTGTTGAGCCAGAGTAACACATCTCTATTTATCGAGCAGATTTTGCATGTTGGGCTGTGTGAGCGACTAAATACGAGACTCAGACGAGCTTTTCCAGAATTGGAACGGTTTCTTTGTCAGTGCTGTGACTCCTCCATTTAATTCCCCAAATCTGCTGTAATCAGAGTGGCTTCACCCATCAGCTCAGCTGAGAGCGAGCACGGGAGGGAGGAAGCATCTCTTACTTTGCAGCTCTCTGTGTTCTCAGGCATTGCATCAAAGTGGCAGGGAGCCTCCTGGGAAAGGGATTTGCTATAACTCATGTCAGTCCCAGCCACATTATGTTTATGGATATGATGGTCTGAATACTAAAATTACCATTTGCACAAATGATCCCACAATTCCTTCAGGCCTACTGTGTCCCTTTAATAGTCCAATCTTTCAATAATGAAGTGGAGATCAGTCAGAACTCTCCAAAAATCCCATCTTTTTCTTTCATTTCTCTTTCTTTCTTTCTTTCTTTTTTTTTTTTCCCCCCTGCTCCTTTTTTGGGGGCCTTTTTATTGCACACATTATTTTCATCCTTTCTCTGAGCCACATCCATTTACCAAGCGGTTTTAAGGGAGATCAAAAATGAGATTCTCAATATTCTGTTAATACCTCAGAAGTAGCAACGTGGCAGACAATTCATTGCTGCTTGGGGCAGTGAGTCATGCAGAACGCAGAAGTTCAGGAACTACACACAGGGAAGAGGGATGCTATTCATGAGGCCTTAGAAACAAATATAGTGCAGGAATGATTCCTCAGAGAGCAGCTTTCCTTCCTTAATACCATTCATTGCATGCCCTGCTCCATCTCCTTTCAGTTTGTACTCATTTCCAAGATACTTCCTGAGATTAATATACACGGAAAAACAGTTGCCTGATAGAGCTAAACCCAAGAAATTATTAATTGCATAGATCAAACAAAGACCTGGACTAAGGTCTAAGCAAAATCAAGGAGGGTCTGACTCAATTTTACCTTTAGAAATAGTTCTATTATAATTTTATTCACCTATTTCTCAGGAAAATAAATATTCTCTCTGTGAGAATCAATAGGACTTGTTGTGAAGTGAGTTTTTAAAGACTCAGCCATAGGTAAAAGGGGTAAGGGAGACTTTATAGAAATGGGTTGTGAAAAACAGGTTAGAATATAACTTTAGATTGGTCTAACAAAGAATTAAGTGGAGATGGACAGGCACTGAATTCTGGCTCTGGTACTTAACACAGGGCATGGTCTGGAAAGGTGATGGGAATGGGAAAGCTGCTGACAACAACAGAAGTTCCTGCCAGTTATATTTAGCCAACAGTCTGGGGAATTGGGAGCACTAAGAGCTTGTGCCCTAGGAAGGAATGGTGCTGTATCATGTGTCCCTGTTTGGCCTGCAGCCCATGGTGCCTGAGCCACGTGCTGAGGTGCTGCCAATCCATAAAGCTCCATGAAATCCATAAAGCTCCATAAAAAACGAGTTTCGGAAAAAATATTTGGAAAAATTTCTTCCCAGAGAGAGTGGACAAGCACTGGCACAGGCTGCCCAGGGCAGTGGTGGAGTCTGTATTTCTATGATTTTAAGTCAGTGGACTGGACTCTCATAAGGTTTTGATGGAACTGTACAAATATACAAATGGGAAACCTGGATCTTGCTTTTTTACCTGATATTCATACATTTGTTGATTTCTGCATCTCTCCCATGATTTTGTTCTGCCCTCCCACTTCCTCAGTATTCTCCTTCATCCTCCTTCTGTTGCCTGCAGTGCTTTTCTCTCTCTCCTCCTAAAATCGTCCTTTCTATTTGATTTGACACACATTTTTCCTTTAGCCCTTTTCTCTTTTCCTCCCTTCACATCAGTGTGCTAATAGTATTTTCAACCAAAACGTGGATGTGGCCCTGCTGAGGGGAGATGATGCCCTGGGCATAAAACCCACCCAGGACTATGGTCAAAGCCATTAGATTTCAGGGTAAGCACAGCTCCACTCAACCCCTGAGCTGAAAGCACTGAAGTTCCTGTTAACAGTGTTGTGCTCAGGGACAGTTTCTGCCTGGAAATCAGTTTGCTGCTTCCTCTGCGAGGCTCTGCAAAGCACAGGCAGGAGCTGCGGAAATTGGGAAGGCGTACTCAGGATTTCAGCAGCCTCTCAGTGGGAGATTCCACTCCTGACTTGGAAGCCCCATCTCCCTTCTGCCTCTCCAGTGGTGGGAAGCTGCTGCTGTATTTGTTGGTAATTATTTCCCCTGTTGCATTTGCTCTGTTTTCTTGCTCACGTTAACAGGGCTCTTCTTGCTGCCTGTGCTCAGCTGCCTATTTGTCATTTCTGCTGTTTGATGTGTCGTGGTAATCTATGTGCACCCAGCCTGCTGTGCATTGATATTTACTAATGGAGCTTCTTGTATGCAGAGGCTGTTTGCAATAAAAGGATAATGAAAAAAAAAAAAAAGAAAAAAAAAAGCTCCTTGACCCTGGCCAAGCAGTTTGTGAAATCGCAGCTATCGACAGGTGGATACCCACCCTCCTCCTTAGGATGGGGAGGAGAGAGCCTGTAGAGGAAGGGGAGGAGGAAAGAGGGGTGAGTAGGGACCTGAGGAAGGTGTAAAAGGAAGGAGGAGGCAGAAAAATACAGGAGAAACAGCGAGCAAGCTGAGAAGTGTGTGGAAGAGATGTCATTACAGGGAAGAGGAGATGGGCAAATGGAGAACAAAGTATTGTAGGGGGATGGGCGGAAAGCCAGGAAAGAGATGGAGACAGGGAAATGGTGCAAATGGAAGGGTGAATGTGGGGAGAGGCACGACAAAAGGCAAAAATGAAGGGAGAAACACAGATGCAGAGAGCCCAGCTGGCCGTGGAGTAAATGGGTATGGCCCTGTCCAGAGTCAATAGAGGGACAGTTGGTGGCCATGAGCAGAGCCAGGCTGTTCACACCGCACGGGAATGCAACCTGTGAACTTCCAAAGGCAGCTTTTGATTTATGGCAGTGGAGGATTTGTCTCCATAATCAAATTTCTGTCCCATAAAGAGCACACAGCATCACCTTTACCTAGAGCACAGCTCCTTGTTCTGAGGCTCACATTAAGCTCTGCCTCCTCACTGTCACTCTGCCTCTGTGGGCTGTGCAGGAGCCTGGCTGAGCCAGCTCAGGCTTTCCATCCAGGAGCTTGTGGAATTACCTCTGGACACAAAAGTAAGTGTGTGTGTTAAGAGCAGACCTCAGAGCAAACTGGACCTCTCTGGTTCTCTCATGAAGCTTTTAAAATTCAGGAAAGATTGGTTTTGCTTCCCCTCGCCTCCCCCCCAGCTCAGGGGGCCACCTCAGGGGCTTCTGTTCTTAGTGATTCCACTTCATCAGGGGAATATCAGCTGCCTGCAAAGATGTTTTTTGTTCCAAGAAACTCAATGCCTGACAGGCTTGTCCTGTCAGAAGGGTCCCCCTTTCTGTCTTGAAGAACAGAAACACTTTACAGGATTCGTCTTGCAGTAAGATCCTTATTGATTTTTAAGGATCTTTCAGTATCAAACAACAGTGGGATCAGTGGATGTCTTCACTCTTGCACACTGACCAAAACCAGTCAGTGAGAGATTTATTTTCTTTTTAAATCCTGGACTAGTCCAAGTTTTGGGAAAGAAATGGAAGTCTCTGAGAGCTGACTGCAAGATGCAGGTGTGGATGCCAAACATGAAGGTATCTGAGGGTTTAGTGCGGTGTCCAGGGAATTCTGGATCACTAGACTCTGGCAAACGGGCAGGCCTAACCTCATTAATTGCACACCAAAAGCCTATCACAAAGCTGTGCTGTGGTTCCAGAGCAAAGGCAAACAGTTCAACAGCAGCAGAGGAGAAATGCTGACTCAGCAGTGCAGCAGGAGGTGTTTTTCCAGGCGTGCAGGATCCCCAGCGCTGAGCACAGAGCTCCTGCCCTGCCCTGTCCCCTGCTCCTGGAACCCCACCTTGAAGGAAACACAAATTATCACAGGGACAAACCAGTGCCTAGGGTCATCTGCAAGGCACCAACCCGTGTGTTAGGGCTGCCAAGGAAACTTTGGAGGAGAGCACATCTCCCCTCTCCGTGTCCCTCCCATGACTGTCAGCTGAGTCCTGCAGGGTTTGCCCGCTCCTGCCCGCAGTGTGAGCTGTCCAGGGCAGCAAGTGAAGTGAAACAGGTTCATTTCAGTGCAGACAATCTGTATTACAGCTCAGAAGAAGGGGGGATGGCTGTACCTCCTCAGCTGGTGGCAGCACTGACTGCCCGGCCCTCACCGTGCTCCCTTGCCTTTCTACAGTGCCCGGGGCTGGGATTCCTGGGGTGCAGGCAGCAGCCACAGGCACTGCCTGTGTCAGACGATGCCTTCTCATCCGGAGCTCTGGTGACTGCAAAAATGCGAGCAGAGTTTGTGCAGAGGGGCTGCTGAGAGCTGAGTGCGGCCACTGGGGGCTGGGGCACATCGCCTTCTCCTGGGCAGCACCGTAAGTGCTGGTAAATTGTACAACAAAAGCAAATTAAAGCTGAGTGCCTAAAGCAAAGCACTTAAATCCATACTTAATGGCCCGATTCCCAGAAGAGTGCAGTCCTTGGAACCAAAAGGCTTACTCTGACACGTGACTGTGGCCTTCAGTGTGTTTTTGTGTGCTTTAAGATGAAGTACTTTAGGATGAGTTACTGTCAAGGTTTAACCCCAGTTGGTAAATCAGCCCCACGCAGCCACTCGTCCACTCCCCCTCGGCAGCATGGGGGAGGGATTGGGAAAGGTAAAACTAAGATAACTCATGGGTTGAGAGAAAGACAGGTTAATAGGTAAAGCACAAGTCACAAATACAAGCAAAGCAAAACAAGGAATTCATTCCTCCCTTGCCGTGGGAAGGCAGGTGCTCAGCCATCCCCAGGACAGCAGGGCTCCATCACGGATAACGGTGACTGGGGAAGGCAAACAGCAGCACTCTGAATGTCCCCCTCTTCCTCCTTCTTCACCAGATTTGAGCATGATGCCATAAGGTGTGGGATATTCCTGGGGTCGAGTGGGGTCACCTGTCCTAGCTGTGTCCCTTCCTAAATCCTGTGCACCCCCAGCCTCTGCTCTGGTGGGGTGAGGAGCAGAAAAGACCTTGACTGTGTGCAATCACTGCTCAGTGACAGCCAAAACACCCCTGTGTTACCAACACCATTTCCAGCACAAACACAAAACACAGCCCCATAGCAGCTACTCTGAAGCAAACTAACTCTACCCTAGCCAAACCCAACGCAGCTTCCCAGTGGCTTTGCTGATTTAATTAGGCAGGAGGTGGATGTGGATCTGTGAACTCATTGAAGTCAACTGCGCTCTGTATCCTGTGAATCTGGCTGTTGGTGAGCATGAAGTGAAGCTGGAGCTAACTCGTTCCACATCCTCCTGGCGCTGAGTGGCAGCATGGGTTGCTCTCCAGGTCCTCGCAGAAACACATCCCCAGTGACAGGAGAGGTGCTCTGCCCTTGTGTGTACCTTGGCTGCACTTGCTGCCATCCCAGACCAGCGATGAGTCGGTGTTTGTTAATCCTGCTGCAGGGTTTCACAGAAGCAGGAGGAGCAGGGCTGAGCTGAAGAGGATCATCATCAGCAATTTACAGGCAGGGATCTTATTCAAAGATATTCTGACATGGGTTAGGACCAGCCCGTGGCTTTTAGAGTCTCTAATACAAAGGCAATTATCAATAATCCAATCCAGACCAAGGGAACTGCAGTGCCTATTGCCTTTTACTCATGTTTGAATAGCCAAAAGTTTGGGTTTTTTAAACTATTTTTTTCCCCACTGTTTGACTGTTATTAACCTGAGCAGTTTGCTGTTTTTTACAAGGTTTCACAGGAACAGGTCAATTACAATGAAATGTTTGATGAAGGATAGTTAAAATTAATTGTTTTGACTTCATTTTGGTAATGACAAAATATTTTGTTTGAGAACAGAAAAACACTTGATTTTCACATTTTTCTCCAATCTAATTTGTATGGATTTTATATTACACTAAGGCATTAATTTTAAATAGCTTGTAATAGCCTAGATTGCAGCACATTATGGCATTTTGATGTCTGCATGTGATTTTTTTAACACAATTTCTCTTCTGTGGTAAGATTTGAGAAACTAGGTGGCTGCTTCCAATTCAGAAGAGGAATTTCCTGTAAAAATGGAAGTTCACTTTACCAACTACAACTACAACCTGAGCAACTCATCCTTTCCTTTCCCTTCTCAAAATATCCACCATCCTTCTTCCCTCTGCCTGCCCTTAGCATTCCTTCCTCATTCTTATTCTTTTCCATTTCTACCCTTATACTCAGCAAAAATGTTCTGTAATCCAAAGAAACAGTGAAGGTCTATGTATAAGCCCCAGCGTAGCAGGAAGGGACAAAATAGGGTTGTGGGCACAGCAGGGGTAGATTTTGTTCCAGTGCAATGAATTTTCATCCCTGTAGTCCACACATAGGCACACACACATATATTATATATATATTTATATAAAAACATCCACTCATGTCTGCAACAGGCACTGGCACAGGTTGCCCAGAGAAGCTGCGGCTGCCCCATCCCTGGAAGTGTCCAAGGAGAGGTTGGACGAGGCTTGGAGCAATCTGGGATAGTGGAAGGTGTCCCTGCCCATGGCAGGGGGTTGGAGCCAGATGATCTTTAGGGTCCCTTCCAATCCAAACCATTCTGTGATTCTGTATCCTTGTTCTAATGCCACTATTTAACTCTGTGATTGTGTCACCCACAACAGAAAATGAGTGGAAGTGGAGCATAGGAGTAACAAGAGGGAAAGAGAGCAGAGGAAGTGAAACCAGAAGGTGAAAGGACAAGAGGCAGAATCTTGTGTGAAGGGCTGAGAAGTGGGGGAGCAGGGATGAACACCCTGTAAGAGACACTGCTGGTGGTGACAAAGGAATTTCGGTGGCAGGTTTGTTTTTTCCCTCCTAACTCCTCTCTGGCAGACTTGATGACAGTGTCATTCCAGCTAAATTCCTCTGTGTCGTACATCTCAGTGTTTCCATCTCATTTCTCTCACCTCTCCTGTTTCCATCCCATTACACACTGCCTCTCCATCTCTGCAAGACCCCTCTCCACCCTCCCAACAGCGTCATCTCCTCCCTGGCCATCAGCCATGCTCAGAGGGCACAGACACCCTCAGATACCTGATTCTCTGTCCACTGGAGAGCTGATGGCTCCAGCAGCCTTTCACTCACTGGTCTCCAATGGGATGTCTCATGTTTGCCAACAAAGAGATGAGATGGGCCCGGGGTGAGGAGGAGAAGTGCAAGTGTGTTGGGAGAGAAACTGCACGAGAGACATTAGACACGTTAAGTATGTAGAAAGAAGATTAAATACAAAGTTGACGAACATCTACGAAGACTAGGCTATATTAGATAAGCCTAGAAGTGAAGCAACGTGGGAGAGAGGCAAAGGAAAGAAAAAGAGAGAGAGGGACTGGCAGAGGAAGGAATGGTCTTTCATCTCATCCAAGGAATGTCTTTGCAGTCACTCCAGCCTTTGCATCATGATCTGCTGTTTCTGAGGACAGCAGAAGCTTTGTGAGAGGATATTTGTTTTTAAACAAAACCTTTTCTCTTAATAAGATGCAGATTTCACAGGGACATTGCATTTTGCAAGGTTGTCTTTTACAAGTCAAAAGGGGAAAAGTCTTAATGCTTCAGTCTGTCCATTCCCTAGGACTGCTAAATGTCAGTGGAGAGAACACCCGGAAGACTTCTCTGGCTGCGTAGCTAAAAAGGACTGCAACAAACTTGTCCCACGAATAAACTGTTTACACTCTGTCTTCACAAATACATTAGATGGCTATTTGAGAACAGTGGAATCCAAATACAAAGAATCACATGTAAACACATGTAAATATATATGCACACACACACTGTGTGTATTTATTCAAACTGTAAATTCTGTGTTTGTCAGCTTCCAGTGAATCCATTACTTGCACAGATGCAGCTGGTAGCCCTCTAACCTGGCACAGTCTGGGATATTTGCTCCAGCAGAACCCATCCTTGCCAGTAAACTGGGAGCTCGTACTTTTTAAGATTTGTACTATTCAGGCCCACAGACTCTTCCATGCTGGTGAAAGGGCCAAATACCTCTGCTGGTGTGAAACCCATCCCAAAGACCTTGCGAGTGTCTCCTATCCCTCACTGGTAGCCAGGCAGCCGCGCTTCATTTCCCGCAGAATCTCAGCTGCTCCGGTATTTATCAGGAGCATCTGTTAAACAATCTGGAGGGGAGCAGTAAATGGTGCCATTAGTGAGGGCTGAGGAGGGAGGTTCTCAGCAGCACAGAGAGCAGAGGAGATGAGGCTGTGCCTTGTGCGTCTGGGGGTGTCGTGACCTTGACTCCTGGCTGATGAGCGATGCTGTGTGTCCTGGAGCAGAAATGACGGCGATAATGTTCCTCTGAACGGATGTGTTCTGGTCACCCGGGCTGCAGAGGGATGAGGAGGATGGATCATTAGAGAGAGACAGAAACAATTAGTGTCTCAGTGTTGAGTTCTTACAGTGGTGCTGGCCACGAGTGTGGTGAAGAAATACAAGAAAAAAAACATTCAGGAGTGTATATTCCCTTTTTCCAAAAGGTTATCTTCCATATGGAGCCTTTTCTGCCCTCACTGACTCACTGTTGATACTTTTGGGGTCCCCAGAGGGTGTGTACAGGAAACTGAAATCCATTAAGATGATTAAGTGACGCTCATGGAATGCAAATCCCTTTGCAAATAGAACCTGGAATGCCCCTGAGATTCACCTGCTGGGTCCTAACCCTACTTTTAAGTTCACAGCCACAACCTCCACCACCTTCTCAAATATCCAGTAGATTCCTGCAAAATCAACACCAAAAATCCAACACCTCTAGTTCTTGTATTGAGCTTGGTGTGCTCTGAAAAGTGTTGTGTTCAAATCCTCTTTGCCCAGCCACCACTACACAAAAATACGCAGCAGAGGAGATCCCCTTTCTCTGCCTGAAGAGAAAGCCCTGATGGGATAATGATGCCTTCCAATGGTTGAAGGGTGTCCAGAGCCCCCCAGCAGCAGTTCCACTTCCCTTCTGAAAAGGAACTGCATTCTAACAACAGTCAGAGTTTTCCCTGTGACATATTTTGTCTTTCCTTTTGATTTCTGCACCTGCACACTTCTAATTCATTTCTTCAATGGCCCTTCAGCTGTTACATTGTCGCTTGTCAGGGTGCTTTTTTAATTTTCCCCCCACTTATAAATATATAAAACATTTAATGAAGAAATAATGGTATTTTTGCATGTCACTGCCTATTTTTCCTGTCATCTTTGATGTGCTGGTAATGTGGGCGGACATATTATTTATGACCAGGAAAATTAAATATTATTTCCCTTTTTTTCCCTAATGCAATCTGTGTCATCTCCCAGTTCCCAATTTCTTTCCATTAAAGTTATTGTCTTTGCTGTTCCCCTCGACCGTTTGCTGTTGGTTTTGTAGCAGCGCTGCCAGAAGATGCAGAAAAACATAATGGAGAAAAGAAATGGCATAATTTGCAGGAGATACTTTTCTCATCTCATTTAAATGAAGACAGTTTGTTCCTGAGTGTCAAAAACATCAAGAGCAACAAAAATATGGAAATCGGTAGTTTCTTGGACTAGGAATACTTCCAAAGCTTTGGAGATTCTGTCTCATTCTAGTAGCTACTAAAGATGTGCCCAAGCCAAACTTCCAGCATAAAATAACTTAAAATGCTTGAAATCTGGGCCTGAATTTTGTAAGTCTTTGGCCCCAAATGCTTCTCTCATCTGCTGCCAGAATGTCCTCAAAACTGGAACAGGAATCACAATCCCTAACATATTCCTTAATCATTTGGGTGAAATAGAGACAAAATGGAGCTGAACAAGGTGATCATGTGATGTGTCTGACACAGCCTTTCATATTTATTGCTGCTCGTGCATTTTCTAGTCCTTCCATAACGGATCACATGAGATGAGAGCGTGGGACAGGACCCTCGGTGCTTCCAGCATCTGCTCCAGCCTGAAGGGACTCCTCAGAGGCTCCTGGCTGGGATTTTTCTCCCTCAGGAGAGGTGAGATTAAACCCTCCACCCTGAACTCACCCCGTTTGGATTTTTTCCTTTAACCAGAGAAGACACATGAGCTCCTCTAGATTCATCTTGAGGATGATTCCTCTTGATTCATCTCTTCCCTTTGCAGTAGTCACTTCTTTTATGATGGGTGGAATTGTCTTTCACGGGTGATGATCCCTCTGTGGACCACAGGAAGCCCAGCAAACTCCTTGAGTCTTGTCTATCAACTCTAATTTGTATAGACTAATAAGGGAGAAATGCCATCCAGTCTTTCCATCTGTCCTATTCCTATTTTCAGCCACAACAGCTACAATACCAGTCTCCTGCAGGAATCAGAGGTGAAGGCCAGCAACCTCGAATGCTGCAGAAATAAAGAGCACTCTCACTAGTTTTATTGCTGAATACTCTTTCCCCAGAGCTCGTGTCTTTTCATACTTTTTCCCAGTTGCTCCTCATGCTGCCTGTGTATTCCACAGAGGAATTTTCCCCCTGCTTTCTTTTCAGTGTCATGGCTTTGTTTCATGGTTCCTGGCTCCTTGTATCCAAGTCAAACCCAAAGTGCCTTATATCACCTTTCTCTTTTTCCCTTTTTTCCCCCCCTCAAGATCTCGCAAGGCTGCCTGCTAATCTCTTCTTTTGCAAAGATTAGAAACGTGGCTTTTCTTTGACCTTTCTGAACAATCAGGATCTTGGAGTCCCCAAGATGGGTCGCCATTATCTCATCTTTTGGGCTGCTAACAATGATTAAGAAGGACAAAGGATGTGCTCAGAGCTATGGAGTTTCAATCCGTCCTTAGGGAGTACCTGGAAAGAAAAGCAAGCAGAGGGGGAAAGCTCCAGCAAAAAGAAAGGTTCGACCTTTAGAAAACATCCTTGGTTGGTGCATTCTCACCTTTTCAAACACACACAAGAAAAATTTGCAAAAATAGGCCTCTAAGTGCAGCCACCTGCCTCTAGACTAACTCCCATGGGGGCTGCTCCCAACAGCGTGTGCCTCTGAACTGAGCACTCAGGACTTCGGAAAATGAGGTCACAAACAGAAACAGTAATTTTAAGCTGTTATTTTTGCCGATGATGTATCTGGCTGTCTGTCCATCCATCTGTGTGCTGTGATCTTTACAAGTTCCTCCTCAGGTTTCGATTACCTCGGTGCTGCAGCTCCGGGCGAGGGATGACGGATACCCCCCCCACTCCCGATCAATCTATGGCAGAGCTGTGGCTCTTCAAGGTGCAATTTCTTTACCAACCCCTGTCTCCAGCAGTTGCTCATCTGCTGCTGGCCTTTCCCAAGGATACAGAACAACTGTTGCCCACGCAGGGCCGGGTGAATCAGCAGCAGGTGAATTACCAGGAGCTGGGAATCTCTCCCATCCAGCCCAAGGATTCAGAGGAGCGGTGGTTTGTTTGTCTTGCAGTGCACATGCAAGAGCCTTGTGTTTCTCCTGTCATCTCACAGAGGTCAAACAACTGACCAAAGGAACCAAGAAGTGATCTAGAATATAGTGCTACCCTTCCTTAATCCTACTCATCTTGCCCACTGAACAGAGGAGGAAATTAAAGTGCAGACAAATCTCTTGACAAGCCCATGACCAAAAATTGTCTTCAATCAGATGGTAAAGGGATGTTATAAAGTGAGCTGGTTCATACATATTTATTTTCACATGTACATTCATAATGCACAGAAAGAGAGAGGGATATTTAGAATCATAGAACCACAGATTGGTTTGGGTTGGAAGGGACCTTAAAGACCATCTCACTCCACCCCCTGCCATGCGAAGGGAGTCCTTCCACTACCTCAGGTTGCTCCAAACCCTGTCCAACCCAGTCTTGGACACTTCCAGGGATGGGGCAGCCACAGCTTCTCTGGGCAACCTGTGCCAGGGC
This sequence comes from Cephalopterus ornatus, assembly GCA_013396775.1. Taxonomy (NCBI): domain Eukaryota; kingdom Metazoa; phylum Chordata; class Aves; order Passeriformes; family Cotingidae; genus Cephalopterus; species Cephalopterus ornatus. Next base: position 374,595 of record VZRE01009605.1, read on the forward strand.
CTCACCACCCTCACAGAAAATAAATTCCTCCTAATAGCCACAACTTCTCCACTTCTCCAGGCTTCTCACACAACCCTTTTTCTGCTTCTTTACAGCATCTCTGCCGAGTGTCTGCAAGGGAAGCAAAGGCAAGGAGGGGAGTCATTAAGAGAAAGTTTAGAGGAGAGGAAAAAAAGATTTTTTAAAATGGGCTAAAGTGTGAAGAATGGCCCTTGTGAGCAATTCAATCATTTATCATTATTTCATTGGCATTGTATGAATTATACATTCCAGACTATAATGGAGTAATATCTCAGCTCCTTTCCCCCTCAGTGGGCACTGAATGAATGGCCAGGTGAGCTGCACTTGGACCAGCACCGTTCTCCAGGAGAGTCACTGTTCACCCCACACTGCTCTCCCGAATTTCTGTTCAATAAGTGCATGTTGATCTTTCATCAGTCTTTTCTGGATGTTAAAATTAATGAGTACTTCAAAAACAGCTTTTGTCTTTTAAATTGTTTTTTTTTCTTATTTTTTTTTTCCTATTGAAAAATAGAAGAGGGGAGGGGCAGAGAAAAAGAGAAAAGGCAAGCTGGAGCCAAGTAATATGGTTTTAAAATTTATCCAAGAGCTTAGGGATAAATGTGGACACAACCTCTGTTAGAGTAGCTCAGCTGATGGGTGGTACCATGTTAAATTGACATAACTCCCCAAAATTCTCTTGGGTGTTTTTGTACTTGCATAGACACACAAAATTCCCTGTAAAAATACGGGCTTACAGCCATGCTGTGAATGGAATTTGCCCCTTCCAAACTGATGTTTCAGTCCAGAGAGCTCTGACTCTTCCTGTTGTACCCTCAGGAGGAGAAGAATCAAGTCAAACACACTAAGAAGGTTAATAAAAGCATTCCTGCTGCAAGAGATTTGAAATCTGGTTTAAGAGACAGGTGGTGTGGTGTTCACTTAGTAAACTATCAGGATCTATCAGAAACTAACAGTAGCCATAAACCTGAATGGATCAGCTTCCATCCATTCTGATTTCCAGTTTTATTACACCTTGGCTGTGTCACAGGTCCTAAATAGAATAGCTGTTATCTCAATATTATTAATTCTGTGGGCACTTTTTTCAATTTTCTCTGTTACGTGATGATTTCCACATCTCCTCACTGCTCCTGAGCAGGCTTCCCTCCCTCTTCCATAGCAGCTGATTGCCTGCTCCCAGATGACCTGCCAGGGAGATGGAGCCCTGGAGCACTCGGGATTTTGGGAGCGGAGGTCTCTGATGCCGTGTATGCGAGAAGGAACATCCCGTCTGAAGAAGAGAATTCCACAGTGTGCCATTAGGAATTACTGGAGAACTGTATTTGCCTCTGAGAAACACACTGAGCCTGGCTCTCAGCTGTGCCATCCTTTTTCTTGGAGCAAGAAAAAGGTGGATAGAGGAGGAAAGCAGGCTAGGAGCCTTAACCCAGCTTTGTGGTCCTTGAACCCCAGGGCTTTAAAGAAGCCTGACATCTGCATTTGAGGAGGTCACTCTACTCAACCCTTGTTTCTTAAGTACATTGCATTTACACTGAGCACATCCACACAGACCCTGATAAAAGGCTGGCAACAACAGAGAGATTATTTTGTTTGAATTTGAGGTTTTCCAATAAATACACCTGAATCTAAATCCTGTCCTTTCAAAAGTCAAAGGGTTAAAACTTTCCATCAAGGTAAGGAATTCCCCAAGCAATCTGCATTGAGAGCTCTCTGAAGCAGGAGAACATTTTTGACCCAGACATCACTAACTTCTTTGCTTCTGAAAAGTTCTGGCTGCTGATAAACCTTTGTCCTTTTTCTTTGATTAGCTTTACTCTGGCTGTAAATCCTATTTTGTTTTGTGCTGGGGTCTGGCCAAGGAAGCATTTCTATTAACCTGGAGCAGCTGGAGAGTAGCTGGCTCTTACTGTCAGGGGATTGCAGCCTGAGTATCCTGTAACACTAATGTTTTTCACTGTTGAAGCCCCAGTTTAAAAAGAAGGAGATCCATGTTCCCTCTGTGGTTATTTTGCTACCCTAGAAGCTGGCAGAGTTGCATGGGCAGGATGTCATTAGCTTAAAGATGGCAGTCATTAGGATTTCCATCTAAAATCTGCTCTCCTCACGGGCTCCGTGGCTGCCGCCTTTGCTGCGCGCTTTAATTTATCCATTCATAGAGTGGCAACATACTCCTGCCACTTTCATTACCCAATTGACTTTAATTAAAAAATCTGTAACACCTCCTGTCTTGGAGGGCTTTGAGTTTGGTATCCTGATGTCAGGAGCCCTTGGAAGGGAAGGGAATGTCAGTCAGCCGTGAGGGCAGCAGTTTCCATGCAGGATGGGCGACATGGCACCACAGCAACACACTCCTTCACGTTCCTGTGGAGCCACCTGTGAGTCCCTGGATCTTGTGCATCTCTTCAGCCTAAAGGAGGAAAGAGAGCCTCCTTTCACTCCCCGGTGCTTTCTGCTCAGTTACAGCATTTATTCTGAGCCTTCCTGCCCCGAGGCTGTGGAGCCTTGCTAAGTTCACTGCCCTCATTACCTGAGCATCACAGCAAAACAATCTCTCTCTGCCTGTGCCTTTTGCCCAGGGTCTGTGACATCCCTCCATATCTCACAGGTGTAAAATAAGCACCAAATAAGCACAGTGAATGTTAAAGCCCCTTGTCCCCCAAAGGCAAACTCTGTAGTGACTAATCCCTGGGAGCTTCTGGGATTTTAAAATTGCTGTGTTTTCTACTTTCTGTTATCTCTACTCTCTCTGAGCCTTTTGCCGTATATTTACTGTCCCTTTACCCCTTTCCTTGTGCCACCTCCCCACTCTGCATAGCCAGTGCCTTCAGCCAGCAGCACTTTATCTGCTTCCAATGTAGCATGTCCTAGAAAGAATTATAGCATTGCCTTTCTCTCGACAGCCAGTCATCTCTCAGTAACATACAATAAGCTGTACTTGGGCCAAAGGAAATGGGTTTAGCCTGATGGGTAATTAATTTTCTCAGGGTTCAGTTTCCCCCACTGAAATTGGTCTCCATCTGATCAATTAGAAGAACATTTCGCAAACGAAACTGATTATGAATCATGGGTTTCAGTTCAGCTGTGGAAAACCTGATACATGACTCTTGGAGCAAAAAGAAGAGGGAAGCCTCAGCCCATTTATCCCAGCTGCCGCTCAGAGGTGAAAACAACACACAGACACACACCCCACTCACTCCTTCAAGGAGCAAAAGATGCTGAGACTCCACCAGATCATAGCATGGTTCTGAAAATGGTCCTCACATCTCCTGATCGGTTCTCTCCCTGGATGTTGGAGCTTATCCACTGTCCTGGGACCACCCCTCTGAGCACTGGCAGAGCTTAACTCTGGCAGATCTTGGGTCTTCTTGCTTCCAGACATGCAAATGAAAAATGAAAAACTTTCAGGATGAGGAACTTCCCCAAGATGCCTTCAATTCAGTTGTAATGGTTTTGAGCAAGGAAAGGAATGATCTCAGACAGCTGAGGTCTCTCTATCACAGTGAGCTTCTGCTTCCCCTTTGCCTCTGCTGATAATAGTCACAGAAATGATGGCAGTTGAAATTTAACTTTTGAAAGAGTGACATTTCCATTTCAGCCACGAGCAATCCTACAGGATCCAGCTCACACAGTGGGAGCAGTTACCCAGTGCCCCACATCCCTCCTGCTCTTCCCTCTGCCCCAGGTGCCCCCCCAGCACTGATCAAGACCATTAGTTCAGTTGTTACTGTGTCTTTAAAACATGCCCAACACTTTACTTCGAAAGAAATAAACAACTTCAACTGTTCAGACGAAATTTTGCTGGAAACCCTTTTTTTCTACTGAAAAAAGCCGTGACACTAAACTTTACAGTCATCTCAAGCCTTGAATAGTTTTTCATTTGTGTCAGATTAACCAAGTTAAAATTCCCTCTCACGGACTCGGCATTTAGAGGTATTATGCTGGAAGTAGCTTAATAACTTTCACTTCAAAAATAAAGAAAAGGAAGAAAGAAGGGGGAAAAAAGGCATTTCTTGGCACCATGCAGAGTAAACAAAGAAATGCAATTTCACAAAGCAGAACGTGCTAAAGGGGACGTGCTGCAGCCAGAGATGGGGACCATGGCTGGACTTTCCAATCAAACCAGGCTGTGTATGAAAAATTCATCATCTAAGATCACAGGCAGCAATCTCTGGGTCTGTTTTTATACACCAAACTGGGTCAAGCCCAGTTTGTACCTGGGCAGGGCACTCTAGCAAAAGTGCATTAATAAAAAGAGGTGCTGCAGAAAGTGGTTCTCAGAGGGCAGGTGTGTACGTAGTTCCTATAGCTGTATAAATATATATATGTAAAAAATATACTGCTATTTTATATAGCTCCTTTTTCCTCTATCTCTCTGACACAGACCCTAAATAGATGGAGAACTGCATTTGCACAAACAGTCTTAATTTGTAGTTGAAATGTGTAGTGTATTTCCTGTCATATACTTATATACTGATATATTTTGTCATATATATATGTCATATACTCATACACTGGCCTTTACTCATGCTGGAGAGGAGGGTTTGGAAGGGAGAAAAGGGAGGCTTGTGTAGGAGGAAACTCTGCACACCTGAGACAGCTTTGACGCCAGCATTGTTTATTCCTAAGGAAGGGAGTCTCGTTGTGCCAGGGAAGTGCAGGTGTTGATTGTGGCTTTTAGTATAAAACATAATATTTCTGTATATCTGAGGAACATGAAGAACGACAAACCTGACTATTACTCTGACAGAAGCAAGTGCAACAAAAAGAAGGACTGTTGCTCCCGTGGTAAACCCCTGTTAAGGAATGTTTAAAGATGGAATTTCCTCAGTGAACAGCCATACCTAAAACAGTATTTTAGCTCCAGGCTCTTAGAGATGTTACTTTTAGGATGCAATGGCAAACTGATGCCCTGACCTCTTGTGGTCACTAAATACACAGTGCCAGACTTGCCAAACATATGATTGTTTTCAACAGAGTCTCCTTCTGAAATTTTTATTTGCTTTACTGAACAATATTATCTCCAGCACTCTCTTCACAATTCCACCAGGGCAGAATTCCCAATTCTTCTGTAGAAGGTACAGTGTAATGTCGTTGGAGACATCCACCCCCAACAAATTGTGGATCCCACTGCAGCAGGGCCACAGACAATGAAATAATAACAGCATGTGATCTATTGTCCAGCACAGCTGCTTTCAAGCATTCCTTGGAAGTGCTGCTGCCTTTTGGGGCATGTGAAATGATTCCTTGAATGCAACTTGACAATAAAAGTTCAGACGTAGCAACGAGATCTTTTAGAATGAGAAGATGCAGGCTAACTGTGAGGATTTATTTTTGTCATTGCCTTGAAGTGTTTTCAGGACATATTCAGCAAAGAAACCATTCTTGAAGAGCTGACAAAAGTAGTAGGGTGAAGGATCTTTTGCATGGGTGTTGGCAGTCTAAATTATACAAGATTTGAGTTTCCAATATATCTTATGGTTACTGTCTGTGTCTAGTGAGTTTTGCTGTAAAGAAATGATGGGTTTTGAGCCAACCATCTGGCATGACCACATGGGAAACCAGACTTTGATTCACACCTCTGCAGGCTAGAGTCAGATGCTGAGAACACTGAGGACCTGACTGCAGGGCTTGAAAAACATCATTCTTTTCACTCCATCTTTGCCCAGTGCTGAGGGGAAACTGCAGATACAAATTCAGTCCAGTACAATGACCATGGAAATGTAAGAAGAGGCTCAAAGCTTTGAGGAGGAATAGCTTATACTGCTAAGGAGGAATTAAAAACAGTCAGAGAGAAAATACAATAAATATAAAATACCAGTTAGTTGTTAATGGGGTTGACCCACTGGCTTTTGGGTTGGTTCTTGGTTCTTTAAGTCCTCAGTGTAAAGTTTTCTCATTTCCATAAAACTGTAGGACTAACTTCTTTGTATGAAGACATGAGCAAAGGGAAGCAGGATGGGAAGAGAAGCAGGATGCTACTCAGTGGGTGATTAATTGGTAATGTGTTTTTTTCTTGTAAAACCAAAAGCTTTGTGTTTACTGCGACCACGACAAAGTGTAGACACAACCTGAGCTTCCCTCTTCCTCCTCCTCTCTCATGACCGTCAGCATAATCTGTGATTCCTGTTTGGTACTCCCTGTGACCTCAGACTCCGAGAGTGGACGAGATAATGCACAAGGAATTAGGGCAAGATGCTTGCCTGGATGAGAACACTGAAGGACTTGGCTGATGCTGCTTGGGTTAAGAGGATGTTGATAACTGAAAATCCAGTCCTGCAGTTCATAGGCTTCAAATAGGGCAAATGTGAGACAGAGTGAGCCTGTCACTCTGGTTCCAACCAGTGAATACATTTCCTGCTGTGAACTGAAACCCAAAGCCAATGGCATTGCACTTCTGGAAGGCCAGCAAAGGGAGAGAATGATAGTGCTGGAGCTTTGTGGGCATAAAGGTCCGTGTTGCTGCTGGGAGGTCAGCACAGGATGAGGTGCAAGCGCTGTAAATGAGGGAAGAAGAGACAATTTCATCCCATAATGCATTATACACAAACAGTAAACAGATACTTACCCTCTGCATGGTTTTTGTCTGGGATGGGGAATAAAGCAAAAACAGTCTGCAAGACGGAAGCAGAAGCCTGTCTCTCCTTTAACAATCTGCACTCAACCATGTTCAAAATAGCCACTTGGCAACAATTTTCTCAGAGGGAAAGTGGTGTGGAGTGCAGAAAATAAGGGCATAGCTCTAGCAGAGGCAGCAGAGTTGAGCCAGGATGTTGTTTTTCTTCTCCTCCTGAAGTCAATCCAGGCTGGTTGTGCCACAGGCTGGTCATGCTTTGGGAGCTGCTTTGAGATCTGAATTTTGTAAAAACGGCAGAGTGGCGAGGCAGGGGCTTGGCAGCAGTGCCCAGCAGCTGTCAGAGCAGGGCTTCACCCATCACCCCTTCCCTGCTAGTCTGGCCCTGGGCTGTGTTCCTAGGGAAGAACAGCAGCTCCTCTCCAGGAGGCAAAATCTGCTCTGAGGCCTGAGTCAGTGAGGAAGACTCCCAATCTTTTTCATCCTTCTTCAAACAAGAGTTGGAAGGAAAACAAAATGCCCACAGGAACAAGGAGTTCTCCTACAAATTCTGCTTCCATGTGATATTTCAAGATATCCCTGGCATATTTGACTTGTAATATCAAAGGAGTATTTAAGTTAGAAACCGAAACAAGATATATGGGCTGCTTGGTACTGAGTGGAAACTCTCAGAAAGCAACTGATGTAGGGACTGTCTCATGGTATGATTTTATGAACTGCACACTCAGTGGTGAAGGAGACAGAGTAGGGGGACGAAACATGAAAGAAGTCCTTTTGTTTGCTATATTATGGTGATTTGGCATGTTCACCATCATGTGATATGATGCAGGAATAAACAAGATGAGGCTGGGATTGCAGTTCATTATTGCCCCTCACATTCCTGGTAAATCCCCAGCAGCTCCTCTAGTCCCTCACGCAGTTGGGAATGACTCCTGACCAGGTCGTCTGGGTGATATTTCAAGCAAGACTGGAATAATTTTGAGAATGGTTATCTCCTTTCCAATCTGTGGTCAGATAACATCCCTGTGGCAACCATTTCAGTTGTCTATGTGGAAAAGTAATGTGCAGAAAGTAATTTAATGTAATGGATTGTTTAGCTTTCTTTTAATTAAATGTAGCAGCTGGAAACAAGGAGAAGACAGTTTTGTATCCCCAACCAGGTCTCTGACTGCAGGATCCTCCACACACCCTGCGTGGTGTGCTGCACTTTCAGCCCAAGCTGAAACCCCAATACTGTTGCTTAATTACCCCAAAACATCATGATTTTTTCCACCTTTCATGAAATATGGTGATGTGGGGTGTGCTTGTTTTATTTTGCTATTTATCTCTCTCCTCCAAAAATCAAATTGCTGATGAGAAATCTGTGTCAAAGCAGCTTGGCCAGCACCAGAAATCATCTCTCAGTGGAGTCCAGCAGCCACAGGAGGGAGGACAGTGCCGAAGTTCCTTGGGAAACTGTCCTTTTCAAAATGACTAACTGAAGAGCTCCAATTGTTTATTCCCACCAAATGATTCCGGCTTTTTGAAGATGACTGAGCACATTGATGGGCCTTTCAGCTGAGCTCCTTTCAAGTGAGAACAAAAGGCTGCTTGTAGATTGTATCAATACAATTGTGGCTCAGATGGGCATTGCGGGTGAGATGTTGTCAGGCACATTTCTGGGAGTAATAGTGACTTCAAAGCAAGGCCATTTAATGGCACCGTTTGCTCCATAATTTTGAAATGGATGGCTTTGGCAAACACATCAGCTGGAAGAACTGGGGTTTTCAGTGTAAAAGGGTCAAAATCCTGCTGGGTTACGAGGGCAGGATAACCAGGGTGTTAAAAGTGTTTCTTTTCCTTTTGGCACTACCAGTGAGAAGCCCAGAGTGAGCAGCAGAGATTGAAGCACCCACATGGCAGATGGCTAAAGGCAGGTGACAGAAATCCACCCCATGTGCCTCACTTCACTCATTTCCTTTGTACCATTCATGCTCCCTTCCTTCCTCTTCATTTCAGAAGGGGTCTGTGTGTATACAGAGAGGGAATAACTTCTGTGAGGTTTCCCCCAAAAACCTTGCTACGGGGGGATCACCAGAGGAAAGACGTGTCCTCCGGGCTTGCCCCTAACACTGGCTGATTGCCCAGTGTCTAAGGCCGTGGGCAAGAAGCCCAGTAGGTCAGATTAGACCCTAAGCACGAGTCTAGGTCATAATCTGTGTTCATGGAGAACAGCTTGCTCCTGTTTGTATCCCCATGAATTTACTGCTGGCTGTGCACAAGGCTAAAGGCAGGTTGGGAAGCAACATCTGTACTCGATGGGGAGCTGGGCCAAGGCAGAGTTTGCCAAACAACCCTTTGTCTGGTGTGTAAATCTACACCTATTGCAAAGGGAGAAAAGCAATGAGGGAAAGGCAGTGCTGACTTGCAGATTTGTAAAAAAGGCTTTTAAGATCTCCAGAGGGGTAACTTGCAACTGCTAAATATACTCAAAGAGAAATACAGCCAGATCATTTCTTTCCTCAGTCTCACTAGGACTCCTTATGTTTTTTCTCTTGAGAGGGGACAGGAACGCAGCACAGGCAGGGAAAAGACTGGGAGGAACAGTGGGTTTACTCTGTTTGCTGTTAACTTCACCACGTGACTCATCAAGGCTTTTTCCAGTTCTCCCGCCTTGATCCTTAGGGGAAAAAGAATTAAGAGGGAAAAGATGTGGAAAAGGAAAAGTGAAGGCTTTCTGTGCACGCAGAGGAAGATATTTTGACAGGAGGGGTGATGGTGACTAAGAAAAGGGGGGAACAGGCAAGTGGTAAATGAGTTTGTGTTCCTGACTGCTGAGTAGCCCCAGGAGGTTCCCAGCGAGGCTGCCGCTTTTTTATTGGAGTTTTGTGCCAGAGTTATAAACCCTTTAAATGAGTCTAGATCATTAGGGAAGCTTGGCTGATCACTGATGAAAAAATATAACAATTAAAACAAAGGGCTGGAAGAGGGAAGCAGGGGGAGAAGGAGCTGGGGGTGAGCGATTTTAATACTTAATAACAAATACTAATAATGGTGCTGAGTTGGGGACTAATTAAAAGTTTCTAAAAAGAGAGAGGAAAAGAGTGAAATTAATCTGGAGTGTTTTGTCTGGCAGCTTCTGAGTGCCTGAATAAGCCACCCTGGCTAGGAGGCCAGGGCAGAACCCTGGGAGCCAGGAAAAGCTCTGGAGATAGATGGATTTGAGCCGTGGTGAGGCACAGCTCCACAGACTGGTCCTGCTGCTCTCATCAGCTTTGTTTTGGTGTCTGCCCCAAACTCTTGGCCTACCAACATTCCTTCTCCCAAGTGGAGCAAAGGGGCTGGGGAAGAGGAGCGAGATCATTAGCTTGAAGCGTGGAGAGAGCAAAATCCTCCTGTGAGAAAGGGGCAAAGGGATCTGGCTGGCAGTGGCACAGAGCTGAGAATGTGCATGCAGTGACTCCTAGACAAAGAGCTGGGGCAGGAGTCAAGGAAAAAGGATCCATGAATGACTGGCAAGTGCCAGCAACTGAGGGAGCTGCTGCCAGATAGTTTTCCAGGGGCTGGAAGAGCATCTAGAGGAAGAATTGTTGTGTACTTCCCTTCTTCCCATACTGCTCTTGGCTACCAGCTGATGTAAGGACAGGATTTGGGTTAGATGGATTTCCATGGCTGTTACCACCCAGCTTTCTATCAATGCTGTGTCCAAGTGCATCTCTACCCCTGCGGAAGTGTTCCCAAAAGCAGCAGTCTCCCAGGTCTGCTCCATCTGTGTCCTGAGGGCTGGGGGTGGTGAAAGCTGAAATAACCAAAGCAGCAGCTATTGCCTTTCACTCGCCAGTTCAGCAGCTGCATGAGGGACTGATGAGCCTGGAGAAGCTCAGGTGAGGTCATTTGTGGGTAATTCCAGCTAAACTGTTGTCAGGCAGCACCACTGCCACTTTCCATCCTACTTCCTCATGGATAAAGAGCCTGGCTGTGGGGGAATGGCAGCTCCAGACATGATGCTCCTTCCAGCACTGGCTCCTTTTACTTTCTCATCTGTGCAGGCGACTCAAAGTTTTAATTATGATTGGGTTTTGCTGTACTTTGTCTTAATTAAGTCTGACTTGCTGACTATTTCAAGGGAGATTATGCCTGGGAAATGCCTTCCTGCCTTGAGTTTTGAAGGAAAAGATATGAAGGCCATCATCGCTGGATCTGCCAGGCAGCTCTGCCCTTCAGGCAGCAGAAATGCAACATGATGGGGACTGGAGGTGCAGTGGGACTGGGGAAAAGCTCAGCTAAAATGGGACAATCCACGTGGAACGAGCACAGAACAAGAAAGGCAAGGGCTGGGTACCTGGCAGGTAGAACAGATTTGTCAGAAAATTCCTCTGTATTATCCTATCTGGGATTTGACTCAAAATCATACAATCATTCAGGCTGGAAAAGACCTCTAAGATCATTAAGTCCAACTGCTAACATCATCATGCTCAACATATCCCAAAGTGCACATCTACACTCCTTTTGAACACTTCCAGGGATGGTGATTCCACCACTGCCCTGGGCAGCCTGTTCCAGTGCCTGGCCACCCTTTCAGTGAAGAATTTTTTTCCTAATATCCAATCTAAACTCCCCTTGGCTCAACTTGAGGCCATTTCCTCTGGTCCTATCACTTGTTACTAGGGAGAAGAAACCGATCCCCACCCGGCTACAAGCTCCTCTCAGGGGGTTGTAGAGAGCAACAAGGTCCCTGCTGAGCCCCCTTTTCTCCAGGATGAGCCCTGCCAGCTCCCTCAGCTGCTCCTCATCAGTCTTGTGCTCCAGACCTTTCCCCATCTCCGTTCCCTTCTCTGGACGTGCTTTTCCCCCTTTCTTCTCTAATGCAGCACCAGTAAATTCAGACCTACAAAACAAACACCAGCAGCATCCCCTGAGTCCTCACACACACGCCCTAAAAGCCCAGAGCAGCCACAGACAGCTCTGCCCCACCTCTGCTGGGCACTATTTTATCCCCTCACAAGAAGGGATGAGGTTTTTACGGCGGGGCTGTGTGAGGTTTGGCTTGAGAACTCTATCCTGGCTCATGTGACAGCCCTAGAGCTTCCTGATAGCCAGCAGGAAGCTTTGCTATTCTGCACCAGGGCTCTATCTGTCTGTAAATACTTCCATTCCAGCAGCCTCTCTCCAACATGACAGATTTGCTATGAGGAACCTGGCAGCAAAGGTTTTTTCTCCCCTCTCTCTCTCTCTCTGACAAATGTATAAAATGTATTAGCTTTTCATGTTCTAATTTATGATATAATAAACTCCTCTGTGCTCTGGCCTCTTTCAGGGATTGGAAGTGAAGCGTTCCACTTGCCTGCGTTGGTGAAACTCTACCAGACTGTTGTGGGTTGGAAGGGATGGGCCAAGAGGAGGAACTGGAAGGAGGAAAGGGAAAAAGGGGATGTGGGGGATGTGAGGCTGCGGGGACAGAAAGAGAAAAGGAGAGGTAGAGATAATTTCTATAATTTTTTTTGGTTTTTTTAATCATTTCACTGGACATCCCTGTGGGATTTACACAGCTCTGCTCCTGGTGCTGATGAAGCTTCTCCGAGTCCATATTTAGACCTTTGGGGGGGGAAATACCATAAATTCATAAATAACATAATGCAAGAAGGGAGTGAGTCTGGTCATCCTCACTCAGGCTGAAAGGATGCGAATGCAGCTGTAGGATGTGGAGAGCAAGAAGGATTAAGTTGCAGTGAAGGATTTATTTGACAAGAGCACTTTGAAAAAGAAAAGAAAAGAGGACCAGTGTCCATCCAGTATCAGTGTTTGGGCAGCACTGTGTGCTCCTCGTGTAAGTGCAACGCAGAAAGCAGAGTTCCCAGTCAATCTGCTCATTCTGAAACCACAAATCTGCTTTTCCTCCCAAGCTTTTCCTCTCTTTTGTTTGCAACTCAGTCTGGAGGGACCTTCTGACAAGGTACCTTTATCCATCAGACTGCCAAGAATTTACAAACCTCTCATTTGTCCAGTTAATGAAATGGGCACTGCTGGGTTGGTTGGTTTTGCCTTCTTTGCTCTGAATAAATGGTTGCCCCATATGTAATTTTTCTCCAAGTAAACAGATCTGGTTCTGGTATTTTATTACAACCACAGGGGAGAGGGGGTTTTGTTCTCATAGATGATGGATGTGCCTCCATGATGTGCAGGTAACTTTGCACCACAGAAGGTGCTGTGTGGTGGACATCCAATGTCTTCATAAGGCTGAGAATCACATAAAAAAAAGAGAGAAAAGGAAGTCTTCCCAGGGGAAAAAACCCAACAACAGCAACAAACTAAAATAGGAGGAAAAAATTATTGAAGTGGGCAGACAATCAAAATGAAGAGTGATGGTCTACAAGGGCCCAGTCCTCATCTTGGTCATTTCCAGATCCCTTCAAATCAAAGGATTAGAATAACCTAAATCTCCATATCGACCATTTTCAGTCTTAAAGCCAAGCCTCAGACCTTTCTGAGTTCTTGGAAGATTTTACTGATCTTTGTTTATGTCGGTTCTCCATTCATTGCTATGTTTGTGGATCCTCAGCACTGAGTTGTGGGTTCAAAGCTGAGTGGATGTCTTCGCCTGGTGGCTTTTCTCCTCAAGGCAAACCACGAGGTGTACAAGTGATTTTTTTCCAGCCAGTGCCTGGAATCACAGGAGCAGTCTGTGTCATTGTCTCTGTTAGCAATGACACTCTCAGCTTCCTGAAATCCCAGCTTGTGTTAGGAGTCTGTCCCGTGCAAACCCCACACATGTTCCTGTGGTGCAGAAACAGAGGGTGAAGTTTAGGATAGTCAAAGCTGCAATCCTCACCTGCAAGGATAACCACATCCCTACTCATCCTCCTTCACCAGAAGACACAGCATTTCCTAACACTGCACAGGAATTAATAAAAATGCCCTTCTCGTCTTTTGCTGTGGTTGTTGTTAGACAAACAAGCAAGGTGGCTGAGTATTCATCTCCAGACCTTCTGCAGTGAGGAGCCCACCTATCAGTCCCCAGGACAGGTTTGCTGTAGGATTAGCCCAGGTGAAGGACACAGAAAGGTGTCTGTAATGATATGGGATGGATCTGCCTAAGGATTTCCTCAGGCAAGTGATCCAGGTTCATATGTGTGGGGTCCTGTTGATGGATTTGCTGTAGGTTCTGCCTGAAGGTAAATCCATACCAGTTCTACCAAAGGCCTCAGGTACAACAGTCTTGCTGTAGGTTTTTCTAAGGTGGGACAACGGTTTAAAACTATATAAACTATATAAACCCTAGGTAAAACTATAAACAAATCCTTGAGGGCAATTAATGCTGTAGGATTTTTCCAGAAGAGAAACAGTCTCCCAGATCGACCCTGTAAGTGTGTTATGCATTACCCCAGCACGTGTTGTCAAACCAAGATGACTTGTTGCTTATGGAATGTCTTGTGATCATCAAACCAGCTGAAAGTCTGGCGTGAGTAATTAAAATGCTAATTGGAAATTCACCATTCATCAGAGGAAACAGCAATGAGTTTCTTTTTTTTATTTCTTTTTTTTTTTTTCCTCCAGCATTTTCTCTCTAGTGATGGCAGATGTTGGGGTTGTGAATTCATTGTCTGTCAGAGACACAGCAAAATCCTCTTTCCAAACTAGTTTTCTGTATTTTTGTTGATTGTCTGCTTAAATTAACCTTCTCTAATGAGATGGAGATACACAGGGTATGCCTGTAATTTACGGGCTGTGAAATTAGTTAGTACAGATATAATACATCCTGGTGGGTGACAGGGTTTGGAGAGCTCTGAGAGTACCCAGCTAGAGGAGAAGATTGCATGGATTTTAATGCACACATCCTCATGGTGTGGAGGATTCTCCAGTCCGGCTGTAAACACACAAACACACCCAGAGTTAGAGCCTTTGCTCAGGACCATTAGACACAACAGGCTGGAGTTTGCCCTCTCCTCTCAGAAGGCATTTACGCCAGGAAAAAGTCACTATAATGTGGGTGGAAAGTGCTGCCACATCTCTGAATGTGTATTTAACCTGTATACCCTTCCCTGGGAGGGTGGGGAGGCCCTGGCAGAGGTTGCCCGAGAAGCTGTGGCTGCCTCATCCCTGGAATTGTCCAAGGCCGGTCTGGATGAGGCTTGGAGCAGCCTGGTCTGGTGGAAGGTGTCCCTGTCAGTGGCAGGGGGTTGGAACTGGGTGACTTCTAAGGTTCCTTCCCATCCAAACCATTCCATGATTCTGTATCCAACCTTCACTGTTGTGAGCAGAGAAGGATCCCAGGTTTGGCTGGTGCATGTGCCTCTGTGTGTGTGAGTTTAACACCCACACTGTGAGCTCACCACTGGCTCCGTGCAGTGGATGACTCACAGGATCATCAGATCATGAAGGTTGGAAAAGACCTGCAAGATCATAAAGATCAGCCTTTGACCGAACATGGCCATGGACACTAAACCAATATCATTGCTACCAAGCCACCTTCTGAAAGAAAGCAAAATATATTTGCGATGAAGGATTCCAGGAGATGTATTGGATCTTCTTTGATGCCACCTGCACTCAGAGTTTTTGTGGGTATGAGCCTGCATTTCTCTGTCATGAAGCAGTTTCTACGCCTGCACACCAAGCTGGGCTGTGACAGTGCCTCTGATGGAGAAAGGAGACTCATACAAGTCTCACTGATGGCCAAAAAGCTTTATAGGCCTCTAAGATATGTCTGGTGAAAAATGTTTGTCTGAAGCTTCTCAATTGACTCATAAAAGAACATACGGCTGAAATCCTCAAGAAAAAGTAGATGCCTTCTACTGCAGGGTTTAATCTTCAGGTGTGGATACATCTTCCTCTCCTCCACACCACTGAGGCTCCCACTAGAAATAGTTGTATCAGAACATCAGACTTCCATTTTCTCACTTGATAAGAAGGTGGTGTTTGAGTTTTCTCTTGCTCACTCACAGATCAATGTGCAAACAAACAAAGCCTCCTCTGGAGACATCACACCGAGACATCCCCCGGTACAGAAGGACCCAGGCCAAGGGGGAGCATGAAATGTCCACATCCGTGTTTGGTTTGCAAACTGGGGAAGGGACATCAGAGAATTGATGGCTGCCAGCTTCCAATATTTTAGGGCTAATTTATGGTAATGGATGTTTGAAACACTCTCAGCCCTCAAGACATTAGTACACACCTCAGCTTTCACCAAAATGAAAAAAAAAAATCTTTCTTTGTTTTCATGCTGAGCAGATAATCTGGATATTGTCTGTCAGATTCAATCTGAAGTCTGCAACAGAAAGACAAATAAAAAACCTCCTTCCCTGCTACCCCTGACATTTTTTTTCCCTGTGTTTGGGATATTGTGATAATGGATTTGTGCCTGTAGGACCCACTGGGGGCTGGGAGCCCCTGAGGTTGTGGATATGCCAAACATGGTGCATGGAATGGTGAGAGTCTCAAAGAAAATGAGGTGTGCTGAAGTTCTTTCTAACAATATCCTTTGCTTTAATAGAAGATATTATCACTGTGTGTGAATCTTGTCACACATTAGGCCTCAAATCAGATGTATTTACAGCTCATATTTTAAAAACACAGAAGAGCAGCACTATGAGTTTGGGGGTGGTTTTTCATACTTTATTAACATAGTTATTACTAGGGAAAAAATTTACTTGGGTTCGAGTTCAGGTGAGTTCTGGATCAAAAGGCCGAAGTTATATCCTGAAATTTGGGAAGATTCACATCATTCATATCTGTGTCTGTATTTATTAGCTGAAATGAAACAAAACACATAAAAAGGTGAACAAACAAAACTGAAGCCAGATGCCCGAGCCCACTGCTGAATTCGGAATGAGTGCAGATCTAGGTACTAAATTCTAATCCACCCTCTCATTCTCCCTAATTGTCATTTTTTGTTGGATGTGTATCTAACATATGCCAATTATCTGTGTTTTTACAAACACAGTCGTTGCCCAAAGGTAAACAAGACAAAAAAAAAAACACAAGGAAAGAGTGGCTCTGCATCACAATTTCTCTGGAAGCAAAGGCAGCTTAAGAGGATCCCGCCCTTCTCCAGCCAGTCGTTCCCTTTTCCAGGCTGCTCCTCCTGCAGATGCATCACTGCAACTCTGTGCAGGGGCTCAAGTGCATCAGTTTGAAAAGATTTATTTTCAGTGTCCTCAGGGCAGTTACCTCCATGTGTCAGGAGAAATAAATTGAGTGGCAACACAGGAAAGCAGAGCCAGGGCGGGAAACTGTGCTAAAGGGGGTTTGCCCCCAGAAGTGATGATGTGCTGGGGTGTGCTGGGATTATCTGCGCTGAGCCTGGCCACAGCACGGGGGTCTGTGACAGGAGGGGCTTCAGCTGCTGCAGAGATGGGATGGGTGGGATCATGGGGGTGGTGTGCGGTGTGAGAGAAAAGCATTGCTGGAAGGGCGGGAGGTGGGGTGGGAATGCTCTGAGAAGGAAAGAGGCAGCTTTAAGAAGGACCGTGGGGGTGCTCAGTGCAGACAGCTGAGTACTGGCTTTAGGGTGCAGGTCTGTCCTGGTGGGAGTCTGCTCCACCCTCCTGCTGCTGGATCTTGGGGCCAACTCACACCTTTTCTACCAGGAGATGCGAAAGGAGAGAGGGTGTCCCTGTGGGCACAGCTGAGGCTGTGTGGCTGAAGGCAAGTGATGGTGCGGGTAAAGCACCCAGCCAGTGGCCCTCTGAGCCTTCCTCCTTTGTTTTGTGGGTTTTTTCCATCATTTCCATCGTTTTTTGTGCATTGTTTGCTCAGCTCTGATGGTTTCTGGCCATAAGCAGGTTTGAGAGAGGGTGCCATCAATGGAGTCAATTAATTCTGTTTGCCACTTTTGGGACCTCGCTACAAGGAAGGAGGTTTGGCAAGTTCTGCGTCATCTTCTCTATTCTGCATTTCAAATATAAAGCAGGGTGTGGCCTGGAAGGGATACAGGTTCACTTCTTTAGGATCACGAATAAAATAAAAGAAATCCACTTTTTTTTTCAGCTATGGTTTAATATTTTTCACCTTTTATCCAATACAGCAGTTAATGCAGTTGCTTTCTTTTTTTTCTGAGGGAGAAGAAAAGGGATAGTTTTCATTCAAAGGCCTCACCTGTGGCAGAAATCTTGAGGGAGGAGGCAGAGGACTGAAACTACTGCTAAATAATCATATTGCTCAGGTGGTGTAAACTGGCTTAGTCCTGACAATGTCAGAGTAATTGGCATGAGATGTGAATCAGGCTGCATTCAACCCGAGAATGGCACCAGGGAAAATGTTCTGGTAGGAGTGAACATCAAAGAGGAAAAAGGAAATCAGAGGAAGGTGCAAAATAGAGTTACTTTACCCGTAACATCAGTGTTCATGTCCTGCAAAATTACTACAAGAAGCGGCATGACATCGAGCTGCACAAACCAGGTCTTCCTGTCCCAGGGAAAATATCCAGACAAAAACTTGAAAGTCTTAAGTTTTTGCAAAGCTACGCTGCGGTTAGGGCAGTAAAAACATTTCTGTGGAGTTTTCTTTTGTCCTTTCTGGCCATGTTGGTATTTTAGCTTAGTTTTAATTATTGGAAATGCTATAAGAAAATCTGTTTCAATCTGGGGGAAGAAAAAAAAGAGAGAAAAGTTAAAAATGGATGTAACTTCTCTTAAAAAAAAAGAAAAAGAGAGAGAGAGAGAAAAGGATTTATTAAAACTGACCCTTTCCTGCAAACAGTTAGGATTTCAAAGAAATGGACTTTTCCAAGGAATAATAGGCTTATAGAAAAGCCCAGGCAGCTCTTCTGCTGTCACTGAGCTGTCTGTGCACCTCTGTTTTCAAGGCACTGCACCTTTTCTGAAGGGCCCTGCTGTCTGTGGAGACAAGGGCCCGCTCTGGGCACAGCCCAACACCAACCTGGAGAGTCAATGCACGCTTTGTGGGGCTCCCCTTTCACACACATCTGCCTCTGTTCTTGCCTTGTCCTTTCATTCTCCTGGTGCAATGTAAAGGTCACTCCTCATGAAAGGACATGTTTGCTCTTTGTGTCCAGAGTGGACAAAAAGAAGCATAACCCTTGCATATTACGGAGGGTTTCGGAGGCATTAATGGACTCTCACTGGAAGGTTGCTTGGGCATGAATTCCTCCTGGTTTTTTTACTGTTAAAGCGTGGTCAGGAATGCTCACACCTCCCTCAGGTGGGGATGGGACTGAGGGGTTTTTTATTCTGGCAATGGTCCTCTTCTCTTACACCATCCCTGTGCTTGAGGCTTGGAGTTCTGCTGTAAAGCTGCAACTTCTGCCCGTGTTTGTTCTGTTTTCGCTGAAGGGTTTGGAGAAGGTGCTTCCCTTGGCCTCACTCTGAATTCCCTCTGGAGCCCACTGAGTTCAGATTGTATTACATGCCTATTGTAAATTGGATAACAGCTGATCAATAGACACTTGTCCTGAAGATGAATGACCCTGTATCAGACAGCACCTCTGTGGAGAGGAACTTAAAAAGCTGAATTTGAGGCATGAAATGAAGAAAAATAAGGATGGCAAGTTTTAGTTGGCAGTGCGTGGCGGTGCCAGTAACTGTTGGGTCCTGCTTTGGGGACAAACTGTGGGGCAGCTCACACTGACCAGACAAGCAGAATGAGGGATGGAGGAAGGGGGAAAGTGCCTGGAAGACACGAGGATTGGGATGGAGGGAATGGAAAACCACATGTCTGAGCTTGGGGCTTGGGTCTAGCTTAGCTTGGTGAACACACACTGGGTGTGGAGCTCTCTGCACAAGCTGAGCTGGGAGCTGCAGTACCAACCCTCTTTGGGAGTGGGGATGAATATCTGGAATGCAACACCCAAGCACAGAGCTCTGCCACTTAAAAAACATGACTTACCCTGTTAGTTAATTTCCAGCAGGATCTTAATTTGTCTGGGGGTCAGCCACTTCAGAGGAATATTTTCAAGAACTTGCTTGTCAATGCATGAAATTATGAATACAGTAGGCTAAGTTTCCACCCAGTCTGATCGGTCTTGAGTTTAAATAATAATATTTCATCTTACTTAATGAACTGTCAGCCATCTCCTGAGGAAGACACTTTAATGAGTGGCGAATCATGCCCAATGCTTATTTATCTAAGTCAGGAGCACAGATCTGATAACGATCTCTTTTCATCTACATGTCTGACTCGTGTATCTGTCAGGCCACTTCCTGATCCAGACAAAGGTAATTTGCATAAGAAAGGAGGAACACACTGGATGGTCACTGAGTTTCAGTCTTCACAGCAGGGAACTTCAGCTTCTTACCAAAGTAGGCTGAATATCAACTTAGAACGGCGCTTAAAGGAAGAAGAAAGTGGAGGAGCTAAAAGGAAAGAGAGACCAGGGTTTGGACTCCAACTCAGAATAATTCCACAGAGGTTTTCCTTTCACAGAATATTCTGAGTTGGAAGGGAACCACAAGGCTCATCGAGTCCTGCCCTTAAGTGAAGGGCCCATACAGGCATCAAACCTGTGACCTTGGCACCAGCCAACTGAGCTCATTTAGTTGGGAAGTGCTCATATGGACTGGGCAAATGTTTCAGGAGCTATCAAAAGTTAATTCATCGGTGATCTAGGTCCCCATGCTGGTTAACAAGCAAGAAGTTCAGAGAGAAAAGAGGATGTTTTTAACTGGCAGGCCTGAAACCCAGGGAATGAATCACACAAAGGAGAGAAACACTGTAAGAGGGAGTGGGGCAAGTGGAACTGAAAAATACAGGCTCAGTGTCATTGATAACACAGAAACCAGGCTTCTGGCATGCACCTAGATCAAAGGAGAGACATTCAAGCTGCCTCACTTCTGATATTATTAAGTCTAATTAAAACAATTAGTCTCCCCTGGAACGATGCACAGGCCATGGCAGGTCCATGTTTCTCTCCACTGTCTAAGAAGGGAGCCAGGACAGACAGGTTTTAACTAAGGAGGAAAATTAGGGCAAATTTTGGTGGAGGAACATCATCACCCCCTCAGACAGTAACTGAGCCCAGGTGAAGCTGGGAATCATCCTCAGCAAAGCTCAGTTGTGGTCCAGGGAGCAGAAGGGGTTTCTCCACAGGCACTGCTCACAGGCAGCCTAAACTGGGTTAATATGGAGAGGGAAAGGTGTGACAGGTCCTCCTGGGTGAAGCCTGTCTTCCAACACCTCTGTGAAAATGTGGGGATAACTTTTGAAAATGCAGTTTTCCAAGAGCTTCTGTCATGTGTGGCTCTTCTGCAAGAGGAAACATTGTGTAGAGTAAAAATAAATTACTCTCCAGTCTTGAAGCTGATCATTGCTTAAGCAGCGTCCACTGAGTTGTTGTAGCAAAAGGAATTTTCAGGGACCTGGAGAGGCTGCCAGGGCTGTGCCCCAAGGCAGGACCTGCACTACTATCATTGCCACGGCAGAACATCTGCCCTCTGCTCTGTGGATATCCAGTCACACCCATCCTTCCATCCATGAATGTCTGTTCTTGGGTTTTTACAACACCCGCCTGGGCAAAACAGCAGCTCTGAATTCAGCAGCCTGGTCTGAACTCAGTGTTCACGTGGCTCTGAGGAACAGGACGAATTCAGTGAGATCCTGAGGTCCCTTTTGACCTGGATGGTTCCGTGACTACAGCTTTTTTAAGTGATGCCCCAAACTAACACACTGTTGAAGCCAAAGCATGAGCGTGAGTGGAAGTGTCACGGAATTCATCATGGAAGTGAGTTATGCCAACCCGGTGTCAGTGTTTATTTTCTTGCTTTCTTACAAAGGCATAAAATTATTGCCTCAAATTCCAATTCTTTTCCTTTCCAATCCCAAAATCCATTTACTAAACAATTGTTTCTTTGCTTCTTTTTTTTTTCCTTTTTTTTTTTTCTCCTTTTTTTTTTTTCTTTTTCCTTATAGAAGTGTTATAAGAACTTTCTGGACAATTTTCTCTATTCTTCACTCATCAGATGTTTGCATAGTTGAGAAACACTCGATATGGGCAAACAGAGCATTGTAACTAGTAATAAGTACATTTGCTGTCTCAAAAGCAATAATTTGCAAAAGTTGAGAAAAATTACAAGCAAAATTGATTAGATGAGAAACCACAGGCAGAGAAAATGCTGATTGCAAATTGGTGATTCTGTAAGAGGAGTTTTATTAGATGGTCAAAACCCCAAACACCACAATTTCATATGAAATTAGAGGACAACATTGGCTGGAATCCAAGCCTTGCTCTGTTACAAAGGAAAAGAGCAATGGGAAATCTATATCCACACATAAGAATTACATAGGAAAAATCAAGACGGGAAATGGAAAAGTCACACCAAGACCCTTTGAAGAATTAGCTGAACTTCCTTTTGGTCTGCTGGCTTCAGTTTCTAATAAACCTCACAGCATGGGAGGTAATTGTGTGAGCATTATAGAATAATATTATTTTTTAAAAACCCAGAAGGTTATAGCTCTGCAATAGGTAACATGTCTTAGACCACATAATGGGACCACACAATCTGATGCCAATTGATAAAGAATCAAACATGATTTTGTAGGAAAAAAGATCTTTTCAAACAGAATTAGTTTTATTCTTTGAGACTGCGGGTTTGATTGATAAAAGTGTGGATGAACATAATGAATTGACTTTTGTTGAAGTAATTCCCAGCCCCCTGGCACTTTATGGTGTTAATTTTATTTGAGATTAAGAGCATTTACACATCTGAAACTGGATAACTGCTGGTCTTACAGACACTGGGTAACCTGGAAGAACAAACAAACAAACCCCAACGAGAATATTTCTAAGGGTTTACACAGACACCAGTACCAGAACTGCTCTTTTTATATATTTTTCATTAAGGATTTGTAAAGTACTTTTAAAACACCAACTGAGGAAGGAAGGGTGACTTGAAAACTCTTGGAGTTATTTACAGGGACCTGCAGGGGGAGGAGATCCTGGGTACTGAAATACTCTTTAATCTGGAAAAGCCATAAGGAGAATCAATGGCTGGAAGCTGAAGGCAACAAATCCAATTGAAAAAAGTAGATTTCCTTTTCTTAGTTACTTATTCATTGATTTGCTTATTTAAATAGTCAGGGAGATTAGAGCAAACTATTATGGGAAGATGTAGGATCTTGATCACAGTGTGCTGGTGGTGGTGGAAGTTTGCAAAGGTCCAAAGTTAATCACCATCACCTCTTCTGGTGGTTACTCTGGAGGGAAACAGACTCCTCCAGCCCACACAAGCCAAATTCCTGCTTTTAATAATCATCTGGAGAGATTTTTTTCCTTCTGCATTGTGTACAAGAGGAGCTTCACTCAGCTGAGTGATATCTGGGGGCTGCTCTCCACTCCCCTCTCTCCTGAACCTCACAGAGGACTGAAGTTTGGTGTGAAGAGAACGTGATTCCTTCTCATGGGGTTTTCCAGGTTAGTGAAGAAAATCACATGGAATGGGCTTGTCAATAAAGCTTCTCACAGAGGACCTGCTGCAAACGGCAGAGAGAAAGAGGTAAGAGGATGGAGAGAGAGAAAACATAAAGCTGCTAAAATAAAAAAGACCGCAGATAAATCTGACCTCCCTTGAGCCCAATCTGAAGCCTGGATTGTGTATTCCATGCTGCCACCAGGACAGGCTTGGGAGGGTCACTTGTGCCTGGGCTCAAGGCAGCACTGTTTGGGTACAGATTAAATGAAGAGTCTGCATCCAGCACAAGACAGAGTTGGAAAAATAGTGTCCATCCTGTTCCTGCTGCCTCTTTGGGGCAAATGCTAATGACTGGCTGATGGGAATGTGCCTGTCTCCTTGTTCCCTGGCTGCACTCACTGCCTTCCCCACGGAATGGCATTAATCATGTCAGCTTCCCTTTCTACAAGAGTGGCTGGTTTAATGGGAAACTTCATCCAGCATCAATATCCTGAGGGGAGGAAGAAATGAAGAGAAAAGTGTGGAGCAGGGAGGTAGCTAATGGTGAAAGCAGTCACTGTGTGTTCCAGAGCGGGGATTTGATAGGGGCAAGTCAGGGAGCAGAAACTGGATTTACTTTTAAAGTCCAGAGGCACTAGGAATGCCAGTTGAATCTGCAGTGCTGCAGCTGGGAGAGGTCTCTGGAAAGCAGAGAGAATGGAGGATGGTGTGGAATGGCTGAGATCCAAAGGTAATTGCCAGGGAAGGTGAGGGGAAAGCTGGAACACAGATGAAGTGCTTGAGCCTGAAGCAGTGGGCTGGACAGACACTGGGAAAGAGGCAGAGTAAAAGCTGCTACACGGGTGCAGAGCTCCTGGAAGGGGGTCAGGTCAGGGGTATACAGGAGGAGGAACCACCCTGAGTAGATCTGAAGGAATAGCTCTTGTCAGAGGCAGCTCCTGGTGAACACTGTTGACAT
Organism: Cephalopterus ornatus; assembly: GCA_013396775.1. NCBI lineage: Eukaryota > Metazoa > Chordata > Aves > Passeriformes > Cotingidae > Cephalopterus > Cephalopterus ornatus. The sequence continues at coordinate 398,482 of VZRE01009605.1, forward strand.
GCCCTTCCTGTGTTCTCTAGAACTCCCCAAGCTTTTCCATGCTTTGTGTCAGTCATTCCTGCCCAGAGCCACCACAGGGCTGCTTCCACCTTTGCCCTGAGGTGTCAGGGTGCCAGCCCTGCAGGATCTCCATGGGATTCCACAGGAATTCCCTGCCAGCAAGCAAACAGAGGTGGGATGTGCCTGTGCATTTCTGTGCCCGTGGGTGTGCAGGTTGCTCAGGGAGGTTGGTTTGGCCCAAAGTTCACCACCAACTTGTCCTGCTTCTCCTGCTTCCTTCCTTTCTCCTCCTCCTGTTTCTCCCTCCTGTCTGTTTTCCTGCATGTTCCCCTGCTCCTCTGACAGCTTGTTAATAGAAACATTGCTGCATATTGGCTGAAATTAAGTTAAATATTGCCTTGTAAACCATGGTGTGACTGACAGGTTTCTCAATGTACCTGAGCAGATGAGCTCCATCCCTTCACCCTGCCTTCCACAGTGCCATCATATTCTCCTTGCAGCTGAACTTCTTCACTTCTCCACCTTTTCTTTTCCATCCATTTCCCAGCTATGATGAAAAACAAATTTACCACCCAGTATATACAGAGAAAAAGCTCCCTGCAGCCTTCTCCCTGGGATGCTTCCTCTGAAAGAGAAGTCCATAATGATGGGTGGTACTATGAAGAAGGTGATCATCTTAGCCCATAAAAATACTCCCTTTTTGAAAAATCCATCCCAAAAGCCCTGGCAGGCTCTCACACAGCAGAAGAAAATGAGGGTGACAAAATATAGACAGTGTAGGCAGCATGGGAAAACCTTCCATGCATGTGATGAACCGAACCTGTGGAATTTATTGTCACAGGATATTACTGAAATGAATAATTTAGGAGGAATCAAAGAGTTTGCAACCTCACTGAGAGCTGTGTCCAGACAAAACATTATACTGGTTGAAATTTATAATGACTAAATTTCTACAACATAATCTAATTATCAGACAGGGTTAGGCAAAAATGACCTCCCATGGGAAGAACTGCACAATTAGATGTGTTAGATCTGAGCTGATGAGCAGGTATGTTAAACTTTCTTCTGAATCACCCAGTACTGAATTTTTCATCAGACTTGCAGTAGCAGATCAGACAACCTTTGTGCTTCTCTTTTTCCCATTATCCTGTGATCTTTTGAGACAAAATATTTTATTCCCTTTTGCTTGGATGTTTTGGCAAAATGATATCTCAGAGGTCTCAGAAATCTGATTTCACACGTACTTCTGAAAATACAGCCTCAAACAGGCTCTCTGTCTAGAAGTGTCTATGTAGCTGATCAACCTGCTATATCACTTCTTGGTTGAATCTTGTATTCCAAGAAATTAATTTCTTCAGTGTAAGTTTTGCGGGCACCATTTGTTTGCTTTGGTGTACACAGAGTTCCACTGGAGGTGGAAAAAAAAATCCTATTGACTTTAGATAGATCTCCCTTTTTCTTCTCCCTTTTTCTTTTCGTCTCCCTTTTTCTTTTCTCCTTCCTTTTTCTTTTCTTCTCCTTTCTCTTCTCACTTCCTTTTCCCTTTCTTCCTCCCAAGACTACGCTCACCTTAATTGCCATGCGGAAGTTTTTTGGAGCAAAGAAGTCTCTCTGATCTCCCTTTCTCTGTCACTCATCCCCACAAACACTAAGTCCTTGCTAATGCTGATGTTTTAACCAAAGGTGGTTTTCAACCTGCTTCGTGCTCTGAGTCCTGACACCCCAAACAGAGAATGACAGCACAGGGACCCTCCTGAGAGTCACGACCCCAAGTTTGGGTGTCACTTGTCTAAGGCATCAGTCAAATACAGAGCACATGTCCCAGCCATCCCCCTCTCCCTGGGGATTAGAGGGGGATCCCATTTTGCATAGCAGGGTAGTCTGACTTTGTTTTGCTGTTCATGTTACACTATTTCAACAGAAGCCACATCCAGAAGACACCAAAAATGCCTTGCCACTGAGAAAAGACATTTTTGTCCCGGGCATGCTCTTCATGCAGAGGGCTCAGTGCATTAACACGACTTTCCTCTCCTGCAGTCTGTATGTGATTACGATCAAGAAGATCCTCACTGGAATGACAATGTGCCGACTGGAGCAGCAGGGAAACGTGCTCCGTAGGAGATCCTGCCCATGTTTGCAATCAGTGCCAAAGCAGAGGGCCTGGGGCTGACCCTCTGCCTGCCCCCCTGTGCTCAGAGCTTCCACAAACGCCACTGATTGCAAACCGTGGCTGTTCCCTCCAGCAGCAGAAGGCCCAGGTGTTGTTTTATTTTTAGGTGTGTTCTGGAGCCTGCTGCAGGCTGTGAACTGGCGTCAGCAGAAGGACTGAAAAGCAGTGAAGTGCTGCTCTTCACTCAGAGATGTCATTTTCCCCACATCCTGCCTTGCCAAGGAAGCTAGCCTGTGAGGTCCCGGCGAGCCGGGCTGTGGGGGGAGAGGGGAGCACTCAGCCAGCACAGCATCACTCACCAGAGCAGTTCATGAGCCCCCCATAAGGCTTTGGTGGGTAGCCGCAGGAAAAGGGGAATCAACACAGTCACGTCCCATGCTTCCCTCCCTAATTATTTCTCCTCCCTAACTAATTTTCCTCACAGACCTGTTCCTCGCCTCTAATGCTTGGACCTGCATGGACAGAGTGCATGGGGGTAGGATGCAGGAAAAGGGATGCAGACCTCTGAGCAAGGGACAGAGGGTCCTTAGGTGAGGATGTCTCCCTTCCAGCAGCCCAGTCCCACTGTCTTAATCCCACTCTGCCCCCACAGGGGTCAGATCTGAGAACAGATATTTTGAGACACTTGGGGAGAGGCAAGAGGGATGTGCTGCAAAAGAGAGGTGCAGAGTCAGCTGCACTCCCCCAAATACACAGTACACTCACCCCCTCAAACGTACAAGGCTTGACCATCTGCCCCTAAATTTGAGCGGTCAGCAAAGCAAAGCTAAACCTGTCAGGATGGCCAGAAGACACATGTGGCTTTGGGAGCTGTGGAGGAGATGTGATTCCTCTCAGGCTTTGGGAGCTGTGGAAGGGATGTGACTCCTCTCAGACTTTATTTCCTGACAGAGGCAGATCTGGGTGTGAGCAGGGCAGGTCCTGCCTGTGCCAGCAGGCTGATCACAGCAGTGAAGTGCCAGTGCCCTGCTGAGGAGCTCCCCTGTGGCAGAGCCAGGCTGGCTGTGCTTGGGCATCTGTGTGTGGCAAGAGCCACACAAGGAACCAGGCTGAGTCCCCACACAGTTCTCACTCTCACCTTTCCCCACTCACCTTCTGTGCAGCAAAAATCCTCTGTCTGGCCTTTTCTAATTCTGATCTCAGGTGTGATTATTGAGTCCCAAAAAACTTTTTGGCACTGGATTTACTCTTAATATATTCTGCAAGAGCTGCATCAGCACTAGTAGGATTTTTAGCCTAATTATCAGAGGTGTGTGTAGATACAATTCATGTCTCCAGAAGGATGCTGATAATAGCTCTGAGTGATGAGAAACAACACAAAATGCTGCTGCCAGCTCCAAGGAACAGTAGGTAAAAGACAAAATCCTAAATTGTGCATGGCCTTAGAAAGTGCTGCGAGACAGGCCTGGGAAGCAGCATTTTCCAAGCATTTTACATTGGGGTCAGTGCTATTTTCCATACTGCAGGTAGGGAAACTGAGGTATGGAACTGGGAGCAGCTGCCAAAGCTGGCTCAGCCTCTCCACAGCAGAGTTGAGGGTCAGAGTGGTGTGCCCTGAGCCTCATCACAGAGCTGCTGACCAGGTGCTGCTGCTGTTCCCTCCTGAAAGTCAGACCTTGTAACTCTCTCTGCTGCCTGGGCAGGGAGTGGAAGGATCACCAGGATAACAAGCTGCTGTACACACTCAGGCTGATGGTTTTGAAGTCGAGGACCACGCTGAGACACAAATGAGCATGGGAGCGTATTGAACACACAGTCCCTCGTTTCCTGAAAGCTGGGATATAGGTCTATGGTCCATCCCACAGAGGAGCTGAATGAATGGTCCTTAACTCCTCCTTTCAGTAATTTTTGGTTGCTTGCCACAGAGAGCTTTTCCCACATCTGCTGTGTGAAAGGCAGCTCCCAGTTCTACAACTGCTACGTTTTGGGGCTTTTTTTTTAGGAAAAGGTCCCCAGTATCTCAGCTGATCCATGTCAGCCAAGGAGACTTCTTCTCAGCAAGTCATTACAAAGGCAACGTTGCAGGACCCCAAAGGAAGGCCATGGCACTCGGAGGGGCTTTCAAGGGAAGCAACCTTGTTCTCACCGGGAAAAAACACATTTCCATCCCCTTTTCCAGGGGTTAATTTCTTTTCCCTGCTCCCTAGTGCCTGACCACTTCAGACCAGGAGAGCTTCAGAGTCATTCAGGTGAAAAGCAGGGACATCTCTGTAGACAGGATGCCTTCGGACAGTGGGGGTGGCTGCCAGCAGTGCTGCACTTGGGTAAGGAAAGAACAGATATTAGAAACTGAAGTCAGCAGAGCAAAAGCAAGTTTAGCTAGTTCTTCAAAGGGTCTTGGTGCAAGTTTCTCATTCCCCATCTTGAATTTTCACCTGCAACTCTTATGCGTGGATATAGTTTTCCCATTTCCTTTGTAGCAGAGGGTTGGATTCCAGCCAACGATGCCTTTTTATTTCATATGAAGTTGTGGTGTTTGGGGTTTTGGCCACCTAATAAAACTCCTCTTACAGAATCACTAATTTGCAATCAGCATTTTCTCTGCCTGTGGTTTCTCATCTAATAATTTTTGCTTGTAATTTTTCCCAGCTGTTGCAAATTATTGCTTTTGAGACAGTAAATGTAATTATTACTGGTTACAATGCTCTGTTTGCCCATATTGAGTGTTTCTCACCTTTCTGCAGGACTGCCTTGCTGGGTCCTGTCACATTCACCTCTTCTCCACAACCTTCATTCTTAACAGCATTTTTTAATGCTAAATTTTAAAATTTAGAGCTCTATCACTCTTGGTATTATTTTTAACAACCAAGTGGATCAAGTTTCATGATAGTGACAATTTTTATGTTTCAGTCCACCTCCAAGGTCAATTTATTTTCAATGTTTTCCAAACAATACACTTGGGTTGTTTAAAAACATGCCCTAGTGAAGCCCTTTTGTGAAGAGTTTCAGAAATCTGGCATATCTTCAGCAACCAGATTTTCTTTGAAACAAAATTACAAGAGCTGTCTTAGAAATAGAAATTCTGGCTCTTATCCAAATCTAATTCTACCTGTGCACAAAAAAAAAAAAAAAAAAAGGAAAAAAAAGAAAGGGAAAGTAAGTGATATGATTAAAAAAAACAACTTTATTTATGAAGGTCAATGCAAAATCATTAACAAGTAAGATTGAAAAGGAATGGGGAAAAAAAATGGAAGAAATGCTGTAAATATTTGAAGGCAAATAGCAACGACCTCAACATCAGTGGTGTGTTGTCTGTGAAAGTCTTAACTATTGAACATAACCCAAAAAGAAAGGGGTTAACAAGGGAGTGCGGGAACAAACTTAGAATTAAAAGTTGAAGCCTGCAAATACTGAAGCTTAGACAATGTTACTAATTACCAAAAATGTGGAGAGTAAATATAAATATTGTAAGTATATATATAAAATATTGGAGAGGAATGTGGGGAAAAAACCATGTAAGGACCTGACAGTGGCTGGGAGAGAGCTCATAGTGATGCCAGAAGCAGCAGAGCAAATGGAAATGCAACCTCCAGGCCTTAGAGGGGAAGGACACCTGGTTAATGCCTGTAAGCCCTGTAGTTAAACAAGAAAGGCACCAGCTTACTGAAGATAAAACTACAAGGGAAAAAATCTATGTCAAACAAAGAACAAGGTGGTAGTTGGTGTGTGAGGAGAGAATATCTAAACACAGCTTCAAATACGCAGAAATTGGGCAGAGAAATCCCTGAGTGAAAACCCAAATCACTGAATACAAACTGGCAGCAATAGCCAGCAAGTGTTTACAAATAGCCCTTGAGTGAAAATTAGGGGGATCTGTAAGGATACAATCAAATCAGACCTTTGGGGAAAGTCCAAACTTTTAGGAAGGTAAAGATGCAGCTGAAAGGCTGGGCAAAGATGGTGAAGGTGTTTTGGTCCACCAGAAACATCTCAGGCAGCTGTGGGAAACACGAGAGAGAGAATCTATTTGAGGAATGCTGACATTTTGTATTGAAGAGCTGGAGTCACTTCTGAGGAATGACAGGGTTTAAAGGAAAAAAGGGCACAATCCCCCCCAGTGCCCCAAAACCAGACAGTTTACTGCAACCACAGGGTTGGGAATGCTGACATGAGAAATGATCCCACACACGGTGACTGCCCTGATGGGGAAAGGAGCTCTCCTCATCCTCTGAACTAAGCCTGAGTGCTTCAGGCAAGCAGGAAAGGCCCAAAGAGTGGCACAAGTGCCACTGGTGGAAGGTGTGTCCCGGTGGGAAGCCTTTGTGTCTAGACAAATCCCAACACAGGGGTTTGCTGGGTCTCTGCTCAGGCAAAGGCACAGTGACATTTCTCAGATGTCACTGCCTGGCTGCAGGACTGGAAGAGCAGCAACTGGCCTTGGCCTCCCCAAGAACACCAGGTTAGGCTGAAATTGGTCCCTCAGGCTGAGCCCTGCAGTGTCTGGGAGGGAACACACCACTCCTTCTGTGCTATCCCAGGCAGAATCTCCTTGGACACTCCAGCCTGGACGTTCAATACCCCAAACTTCCTTCAAACACGTGGTGTTAGCCAAGTGAAGGATGCCAGGGTGAATAACACAGAATTAACCTCAGGGGAGTTAACTGCTCATTATTCTGCCAGCAGAGATTCAGTAAAGGGAATTTTATTTGCCCCAGGAGGCAGAGTGAGTTAATACTGAAGACAGAAGGGAGGCAGTCCTGGTTTCTACCCCTTCCCAGGCACCAGCTGCAACTTCTCCACCTCAAACCTCTCAGTGGTCCTGAAGGTTCTTAGTTGTTTCTAACCTCACCTCCCAGCTGGAGCCAATTTAGGAAAAGATTTTAAACAAGCTGCCCATCCTTTTATGGGTGGCTTAGGGTGTGATGGTTTTGAGAAGAGCGGAGAGGTTGTTTGATCCTCCTGGTCCATGATTTTACCAGGAGGACTGGGACTATCTGGGTTTTCCAGGCTGAAGACAGTAGGTGAGTAACCTATAAAGTATGGCAAGATTTAAGAGCCTGGAAGTGCTACTGCAGGTATTGTTGCCAGGATGTCAAGGGAGGCTTTAAAATGAAGCACAGTGAAATAAGGAGGTGGGATATGGTAACTCCTTTGTGTTCCCTTTTCCTATCCTGAGGCTTCCCACTAAGTGATGACTTTGTATAATTAAAATGAACAAAGTAAATGGCAGCAATCCATCTTCACAATCACAGCATTTTCCCCTTCCCTTTGTTGAAGTGCTTTGTTCATCTCAAATTGGTTAAAGAAAAAAAAAAGTGAAAAAATAAATAATAAAAAATACAGAAATAGAAGTTGAATGGGTGCCTGCAGGGGCTGTATTTTTAGCAGCTCATCGGTTTGCAGAGAAGCTCAGGGGTTGCAGATTCTAATTGCCAACCTGGAATGTGGAAAGCAGGACAACTGAGAGAGTGGATGTGTTGTGGAGAGAGTGATGATTTCAAAGCAGGGAAGGAAGAGATAATTGGCACCTTTGCTACGTACAAAATGTGGTAGGACACCGTGTGGTGAGGCCATCTGGACAGTGTTTGGGCCACGAGGGCCTGCTGAAAAGCTCCTGTGGAATCCAACTGCAGGAGGGATTTTGCCTCTTCCCTGGCTGGAGCTGTGAATGTTTATGTGGCCACTCTGGGGAGGCTGGATGGGGATATCTGCAGATGGAGCATGTCAGATCCAACTGAGATCCTGGCTGGGAGGAGGAAGTGAGCAAGTAGAAAATAACACAACAGATCTAACAAGAAGGTAGAGCAGAGGGTGATCCCTGAGCACAGATCCAGGAGCCAGGTCCCTACATAAGGATGAGGTGCAAGCTCCTACAGCCTTAAAACATTAATTAGGTTTGGTTCAGCCCTGGATTTATGCCCAGCAATGTCCATATACAGGAGGCTGCTGTGAGAGGGGCTGGTTGACTTCTTCTGCTGGTATCCTTTCAAAGTAGAACCAGGAGCCCAGTGTGGAATCCCAGAGTCTCCTCCAGGACAGAGGAGGTGGTGCCTGGTCTATCCTTGCACTGTCTGAAATGGCCATGGTTGCTGTCCTCCCCCAACCTGCTCCACACCCCCATCTTTGGCTGTCACAATTTGCAGCTCTGGGTCTTGAAATGGATGTCCCAGAACTGCTGAGTGTGTACTGACAGCTCAGCTGATGGCTGTGGGATGCTGGAGCCCATGGATTGGAGTACAGGAGGAGGCTGCCTTGCCTTTGCGTGGTGTAGAAGCTTGGCAGGTTTTTGGCTTGCTTTCCTGATAGACTATTTTCATCTCCCCTGTCCTACTTCCTTCCACACAGGCCTCATTTCCCCCCAGGGACTATAACTAAACTCTTGTCTGTAATTCCAATTGGTTCATCAGCTCTTTGGAGCATTTCCAGGCATACAGCAGAAGAAGATCACATGGGTAGCCCATCTGATGCTATGTACATAAAAAAACAAGCTCTGTACAGACTGGACTGTGCTAAACAGGCCTTGCTATGGCTGCAGAACTGCTGTCAGGACTTTGCTTACCACTTTGTCACAGGCAGACAAATAACCCTGCAAAAATACACCTTGCTCTGCATGAAAGACCAAATCCTCACACAAACAAAGCAATGGCCCAAAAGGCATCACGGCTAACTGCTAATTTGCTGAGGTAATGGGTTATGGAGATAGAAGTAGGGCAGATAAAGCAAAAAAACATGGGTAAAACCATATGCAAGCAGTGCTGTGAGGACAGGACTTGAGGGTGAAATGGAGAAAAGCATGGCCATGGCTGATTGCAAATCATATCTGATGTGCAGAACGCTGAGTGGAGCTGGTAAGGTCATCCTTCCATATGCATGAGCTTGCTAATCTTGCTGTCTGGTCACCCCCCAACTGGAGGCATCAGATCTCCCTTTCCCTGACCCTTGGACTGCGGTACAAAAGGAAGGGACTTAAGAGGCAGCTTGCACAGCTCAGCAGCGGGGGGGACACTTGATGCCTGTGAGGGCAAGAATGCAGCCCCTCCAGCCCATGCTCAGCACCCTGTTTTCCCCCAGCCAAGCCGGCTGTGTGAGCACAACCTTGACACTGGCCTTTGGGATGCTCCCCCGGATGGATTAGTCACGCTGCCGTGGCTCGGCTGCCTGCAGGGCTGTCACTTTCTTCTTCTTCAAGGAAGAGCCAGTGGGCTGAGGAGGCTCCAGTTCCATCTGCCAGCAAAACCCAGAGCAGGGAAAGAGCAGCAGCGAGGGGGGAGGTGCTGGAAAGGGGGAGCAGTGGATTCCCTTGATAATTAGGATGGCTGCATCATCACTTATGCAAATAGGGAGAAGAAGGAGGCTTTCTGAAGCAGGCTGAGTGGAGAACAGAAAGATGGAGCTGTTCTCCATGAAGCAAAATACCCAGTCTGCACAAAGGATGTGTGGTCACTTGGATGTTTTCCTTCTTCCCACAAAAGGCAGAATTGGGAGCTCTTCAGGACAAACAATCCTGGTCAGAGCTTGGCTGTTGTCCCGTGTTGCACACTCATGCAAGCCAGCACAAGGAGGGTCGGGCAAAAGCAAGCAAATTTTATGTCTGGTTATTCCTCAGTCCCCTCTCATCCCTCCACATGTCACAGGTCTACCTTGCTGCCCCAGCATTTTGACATAGTCATGTCCATCCCTTCTCCGTTTGCTCAGAGGGCTCTGGTTTGGTGGTAGGGCAGGGAGTACAGCACAGGGGCGTTGGGTTCACACTGGGTGGTGTTAACCAGCCTGAGCTGGCCCCAGGCTGCAGAGCAGTTCTTCTTTCCTCCTCTATCCTGATGACTGGAGGAGGTGCCTCTGTTACCCTCAGTGGGAAGAGGCTTGAGCAATATTGTCATCGTGCACCATCAACATCTTCCCATGTCTGACACCACCACAGATGTGTTTGTGTTCGCTGTTTTCCACTTGTGCTGGTTCAGCTTGGCAAGGCAGCTGCCTTCCTGGTGCAGAGAAGGAATTCAAAGGAAAGCTGCTCAGCAGCCAGCTGTGGCTGCCCTCTCCCTCTCCCTCCATGCTGCTGGAATGCCATGCAAGGTGGCAGCAGGCTTTTTCAAATTCGAAATGGATGATTCATTGCTTCCTTGCCTGGGAGGCAGAACTGGACAGACCTTGAAAAAGCACATGGTGTGATTCCTGGGGCTATCCTGTGCCAGGCCAGGAGCTGGACTTGATGATCCTTGTGGGTCCCTTCCAACTGAGGATGCTCTGAGTTCAGTGATATGAAAGCAGCAGCAAACTGTCACCTTCTGCCCATCTCCCCACTGCTCAGCAGGTGGAGTGTTGCGCAAAGTGGTGCAGCAAGAGAACCTTAATGCCAGGGAGAGCATGTGGAAAGACAATGAGGAGATCCGGACAATGCACCAGCTCTGCCTCATCCTTATACATGCCAGGCTTCCCAGCAGTAGCCTGTCTTACATGCTGATGTCCAAGTTTGGATTGTCAGCGGTGTTTTGACAGGCATGAACAAAGCCCTTCTATTTCTAAAATGCACTAAAACACAGAAGAATAGCACAGTCCTTGCTGCCTTGGGACTACTCTGTATGTGTGCAGGGTGTGAAGTCAGGGCTGGCCTTAAGCATGAGATCAACAGTGGAGACAGTTCTTCCTAACTGAGCCTGTATGAACTGTAGGGATGGTGGGCAACTCTAAACTTCAGACGATGTTCAAGGCATTGTGGACATCTCCAAGCATTCCAGAAAGTTCCTTTTCTAAGGAGATGTACCTTAGCTGTACCCTAAAGAATCACACGCCTTCTTTCTGCTTTATGGGAGGTGGGAATTCTCCAAGCTCTGGCTTATTGTCAGCTGAGCAGCCCAATCAAAAAACATTGTCTTCTTTGCAGGCTTGACAGGTTTCAATGCAGGGCAAAGTTACACAAACAAGTGGAAGAGGAAGACACAGCAAAATCAGTGCTGCTAACTTACAGGGGATCTATCTAGTCAGTCTAGTCAGGATTCACATATCTCCAGCAATCTCTCCATCTCAGTGGAGTCCTGCCTGCTGAATTAGGAGTATCTCCTTATCCCAGATCAATTTAGCCATAGCAAGTCTTTTTTTGTTGTTGTTGTTGTCTTTTTAATTCCCTCTCCAACACAGATAGGTAGATACATCCACAAACTCTAATCCATCCTTTTGTTGCTGGGGAAGAAGGATCAGCTGTCCTATTGCTGTTTGAAAAAGTGGAGTCTGACACGAGGGAAGGGAAATCCTGGATAATGTTGCATCCATAGCTTAGAATTAGCCTTCATGTGCCACCAAATGGCACAGCTGGACCAGGAATCCTGCCACTGGAGCAGCTTGGGCTCCTCTCCTTCTGAAGTTGTCAGGCATAAAGTGAAATTACTATAAATAATTGTTATTCTAGTCCAGGCTGGGCTGATTCAGTTGTACTTGGGCAATTTCAGCCAGTGGCTGGTTTAGGCCCACCCCAGTCATGGGCAAATTAAAGTGTGAGCTGGGAAATGCGTCTGAGCAGGAAAACAGTTCCTCTGGCAACTCTCTTCAACATAGCAGAACTTAATGTTTCTCCTTTTGTCTTTATTGTGGTGTAACAAAGGCACATTAGGGCTGTATGGATTCTGTTCACACTGGAGACTTTTCCTACAGGCGAGGAATTCATGGGAGGGCTGTGGTTGTTGCAAATGAGCTTTTGGAGTGCTGTGTGCCTCCTGTCCCGCATCGCAGCAGAAGGATCCCACCAGGCCACTCTGCTTTCTGATGAGAACAGCTTTTGGGGGAAGGCAAAGCTGATGGTTGCCTTGACTCGCCCGGCTTGGGAAGGCCCGTTACCCGAACACACCGCAGAAAAGGTGCATTTATGTAAACATTAAAAAGTGAAGTCTGTGGAGTCCAGGGCAATCCATCTTTTAAATCTGGCTTTTATAGCATTATTATGTGAGACAGTCTCATAAAAAGCTCTCTGTAGATGCCATTACACCGCATTGTGGCTTTGGAGAGCGAGCTGGAGAAGCTGCGAGTTTGTGCAACAGCACATGTTAAGGTGAGTTATGGGGTGTCAGGGGCCCGTGTTAACGACCACACAACCCATTCAGCTCCTTTAAGGTTAATCAACTCAGCATTTGTGTCAGGTGTAATGTCTAATTAAAGTGATGGAAGAGGTGTGAATGCCTCCTGGCAGAGGAGGGAAATGGCACAAAGAGGCGGCGCCGGTGCCATATTGGTTTGGAAAATCAATAAGAGGAGCTCATTTTATCCCAGTGTATCTCTGCGTTCGCCATTCACAGGCTCGTTTGAGAGAGTGCCAACTGGCTGCCTGGGAGCCTGGAAAAGGCATCGTTTGGAAACACTTAAAGACAACACTGGTGGGAAAAGGAGAGGGTGTTGGCATCCTTCACGGCTTGGGAGGATGGATCAGTGTCCTCGCATCTGAAAGCACAGGAGGAAAGGGCCTCAAGCTGTTCAGGTTGGACATCAGGAAGAATTTCTTCACTGAAAGGGTTGTCAAGGATTGGAAGGGGCTGCGCAGGGAGGTGGTGGGGCCACCACCCCTGGAGGTGTTCAAACAGCACTGGATGTGGCACTCAGTGCCATGGTTTAGTTGACAAGGTGGGGATCGGTCACAGGTTGGAGCTGATGCTCTTGGAGAACTTTTCCAATCTTAATGACTCTGTGATAATACTGCAAGGTGAGGGCAGCCCGGATCATGGGAGACTCCATGGATGGAGGCACTGATGGAAAAGGAAAGGATGAGGAGAAAGAAGGGAAGGCAAAGAACTAAGAATCCAGATGGTTAGAAAATAAAGGATGTCTGTGCTGGAAAAAAACAGGCCTTCTGAAGGAGACACAATGGAGTCCTGATGGTATGGGGGGAGGAAAAGAGAAAATAATCTTGGGTGTTTCTGCAGTGCCACAACTTCCTGCTAGGAAGTTTAGGGGAATAAATAACCTATCTGTGGTAAGAACTGGGGGGAAAAAAAAAAAAAGAATAAACTAAGAAGAAAAGAATTTTTTATCTGTCAATGTTATGTGGAGGAAAAGTAACTTTCAGACAAACTGAAACATTGAATAAAGGTCTGTGGACTTTTTCCCTCCCCCTCCCCTGTATCTTCAGCGATATGAAAACTTGGGGTCAGAGAGAATAAGGTAGATGTTGTCTTTAGATTTGCTTCTCCTAAAAGAGTAACTCTTCAGGGCACTGCAAAAAATAGTTTTAATTTCCCCAGAAAATAATTTTTAATGAGTTATACCCATTTTTCAGGATGTAACAACTCTTCCATTGCTAGTTGTGCAGCCAGCTGGACAGACATCCATCCAAGGAGCTGCACAAAATGTGTGAAAGCTGGGGATAAATCAATAACTTTCCATCCATGCAGTTACACTTCTCTGCAAATATAAACATTTGCTCATTATCACCACACACAGTTTCATCTCCACTGAATTTTTAATGAAAAGGAATGATAATTTATTCACTAGCTTTCTTTTTCCCTTTTTTTTTTTTTTTTTTTTAGAAAAATTATATCTTTGCTTAATGATTTTACTCCTTCTGGTTTCGTTAGAGAGCTTTCTGCTTTCCCCCAGCCTATATTTCAGTGCAGCCTTTTGGCTTTCAGGTGCTGCCTGTGTGCACTGAAACATTCTTAAAGCACCTGATTTGAGATGCACAGTCAGTGTGAGAGCAGTAAAGACAGACAAAGACTTCTAGGTGGAAATTTGGGTCTTACAAGAGCTGAACTTCCCTCTGGACACCCTCCTCTCACCATTTTCAATGGATACAGGTATAATACTGTACTTTTAGAACTACTGTCTCACAGAGGTGGGATAAGTACAGTCCCTAAGAAGCAGCACTGAGCTGACTTGGTAGCACACAATTCTCACCTGGTTTTTGAACATCCCACACTAAGAATTCAACTTTCCTCCTTCTTTCCCCAACCCCAAGTAAAAGGCCTGTGATGTTGCTGGGATGACTCACATTTACGTGCTCAGAAATCTGTTTGGAAAGGAAATGTTCTGGGATTACCCTGATTTAGGACCTTTAAGTGCACTATGCAATGACGGAATCTCTACCTGAAAGCTCTTTAAGGAGAAATTAATTTATGCCTGACAGTGATTAAAGGAGAAAGTGAGAGGAGATGGAAATTAGCAAATCCATCTCCATTGCTGAGATCCCATTATGATTATAAGGAGAGGGGAAAATCAGCATTACGGGTGTCAGCTGCAATCCGGTGCATTCATTTAGCAACCCATCCTACCTGGGAATTGTCCTTGAATGGATGGATATTCCTGTCACACTGGCTTGGCCTGAGATGAATCAATTGTCGCCATGGTGGAAGAGAGATGGAAACCATTTGGCATGATAATAACTCCTATTTGTTGAGTTTAAAGCAAAAACCTGAAGCAAGGCCCATCATAAAATCTGGTGGGAAAGCCTGTAGATCCTTGTAGACCTCTTGCACAAAGATTTTGGAAACACATGGTCACAGCAATGGAGCTGCTTTATCGTGGCCGGGCAGGATGGCCAAGGGACCATCTTGATACTGAGATATCATTACGACCTTAAAAGCCCTGCCCTTCCGTTGATAATCATGTTTTTCTTGATGTTTCAGGATGGATTGTGGCAGTCAGGATGCAAGTTATTTGCTTATAAAGGAAAGTTAGACAAAATTTCAAATGCTTAAAACTTTCACCCCAGCTTGTGGTGTAGATGCCGCATCAAGGAAATTTCTGGAACACTGGAGAAATAAAAAAAATACTGCTCACCTCAATGACTTAAAAATTACCCTACAGCATCTGTTTCAATGCTTACTCAAAGGTCATCTTGGTTCTTTTTCTTGAGGCTGGCGGTTACTGGAACCAACTTGTTTGAAGTGGTTTTGGTGATTCCCTGAAAAATGGAAGAAGCAATATTGCTGGCTGTGAGAAGAGCATTTATAAATACATTTATAAATAGCTTCCACTAGGTAGGCATGGTTATTGTGTGCAGCAAACTGAAAAAAAAGGGAATTTGATGACTTTGCCAGAAATACCTGGTTTGTATCCCTGGTGCTTAGGGATGCTCACACCCCACTGTGTCACAGCTGACCTCTTCTACAAGAATCACTTCTTCATAAGGAAGATTTTTAGGCAAGGCAGGAAGTTTGGGGACTGCCAGAAGAAGAAAATTCCTTTAGGATTTTGTGATCTCTTCTCTAAAAGTCTTCCTGAGAATCTTCCCACCTGAACCTTCAGGGCTAACTTGGGAACAGTTTTGTTAAAGCAGTGGATTGCTCTGAAAGAGTCATGATTCTTCTCTGCTGTTTTTAAAAACAAAGTCTTATTTTAATTTCTTTCTTTTTGGTGGGAATTAAACTTAATTTTTAACAGTAAACAGATATTGCAGAGCTTTAGGCAAAGACAGAATGTGGTATACAATGAAAGTGGATTTTTCATTTAGTGGGAGGCTTGTCTGATACTGTGTTGAGTAGGAGGGGTGGGGGGAAGATGAGGGATGGCTCATTCCTGCCACTATTGATCCACATCAGCTCAGTTCACAGCTCTTTTCCTTGCAAAACTTACTTGGGCTGTGAAAACACTGGAAAGTGTGAGGAAAAGCCATTTGGGAAGGGCCACAGGACCCTTGTTCAACATCTACTTGCACTGGTTTGTGGCCACTGTTCCTGCTGCTTGTTTGCACTGTGTGGACTCTGATTCCCAGTGGTGAACCAGAATCTCATTAGAAAGAACTAGTTAATAAAGTAATAAAGGTCTCTGACCTCTTCAGCAGCTTCATACACCTGTAAATATTTCTTCCAGCTCCAGAAGGAGCAGTAAAATCAATACTTGTTAATGTGGTATAATATACTCCAATGGATATAATATACCGAATATTTGAAGGGCAATCCCTCACCCAGGTGCAAAATGCCTGGTTAAAGTACTTTCTTCTATTCCTACTTAAGAGCCGCAGTTTGGAAAGATGCCTCAGCACATCTGCAGCAATGATTTATCCTCCTGCTCTATTTGAGGAAATAAAGTGACTTCAGCCTGCTTGTTTAACAAAATAAAATAAAATCAGACACAAATCCAACTTGGCAGGGTAAAAAAATATATGTACATATAAAGAGAGAAGTTCTCCTGCTTTAGAGGAAGAATATGAAATTACATTGTAAATTAAATTAGAGGAAGGGAGAATAATATGAACTGAAAAAAAGATTAGATCCAAGGCTGAGTTTCAGTCCTTGGCTTTCCTGGATTTTACTGGGCCTGTGAGTCGGGCTCAGCTGCCCTCAGACAGACACAGGGGTCTGGTTAATTCATCTCTTCCTTCTTCTATAATAAATAGGACCAGCAAAGAGGAGCAGAAAAACAGGAGGAGGGGGAGAAATCTGCTTCAAACTGAAGCCCGAGAGAGCCTGAGAGCAATTGCACTGCTCACAGGAGGGATGTGAGGGGGATTGCCCAGAGACACCCTTAAAAGTTTGGCTGTGGGGAAGGAGACGCTGAAGGACTGTGGCTGTGATAGGTGGGAGGAGAGGGAGAAACAATATTACCCATCTAGACAAGGTAAATAATATGGAATTGGTAGGGAAGGGGCTGATCAAATTAACAGTCTGCGTGCAGGAATATTATCCAGCTGCAGCTGTAGAGGAAGGGACAGGTGAGGAGACAGGTACCCAAGGTAATATAAAGAAGGGCCGAGGTTCTGCAGCCTTTTGTGGGAGGGGCAAAGGACACCTGGCAGGCTGCTGTGCAGAAATGGAGGGATAATTTCTATAGACTCTTAGTCCTATCTCTCTTAAATGCATGTTTGATTCTGTTGGACTTGAATTTGCCTACAGTACAAAGGGATTGCTATGAATGCTTGATTTGGGATCTTAAATAGGAATATCTGCCTTTTCAAGGAAGCTGAGCACCTCAGCAGATATCTGCAGAGCTTTGAGCACCTACTGTGCTCTAGAAACCAGGCCAAGCTCTTTCCTAGTGGAGCTGCCTGAATAGAAAAAGGAGGAAATAAGTAGATAATATTGGAATGAATTCACTGGGATGTGTTCATCTCCTAGAAAGAGATGTGAGGGACAGGCCACCCTCTAGTCCTGGCTTCATCTTCCAGGCTGTTCACAGGTTTATCTGCAGGCACGGATGGGCCAAGGTGCGGGTCTGAGCCACAGCAAAGATGAGGACTGTGGAAAGCTGGGGACTGTTTAGGTTTTCTTCCAGTGAGGAAGAAAATTGACTTTATTTTTTCAATTGTTGCTGTGTTGGAGATCATCCTGTGTTTGCTCCAGACAGCAGAAACACCTGATCAGCTATTCCATATGGGATGCACCTGGGGCTTCAGCCACAAGACAGGGAAAGTCAATCCAGGTGGATGGATATCTCTGTTTGGAAACCATGGTTCCCTTCCATCCCTCTGCCAGCAGAGCAGATGGGGGACTCCTTTCCACAGCCTTGATTAGTGGGAAAGTTTTGCCTCATCTATTCTTGAGTCTAAACCCCTTGTTCTTTGTTTGGGTCATGGGTGAAAGCTGATATCTGCCCAAAACCAGTCATCCAGCCCCCTGCAGTTATCTCTGTGCTCCGGGCTGGAGGCTCCACAGCAGCACAACAGGCTCCAAGGGCTGCAAGGGGATGGAAAGAAGAGAGGAGGCAACTTCTTCCCCAGGGAGGTGTCAGGCAAAGGGGCTGGCACTGGAGCTACATCCAGGAGAATAAAATGAAGGAAATAAATAAAAGAGGCACAGCGCGTCCTACAAACAGGAACATGTGTCTGCATTTATTAACATTTCCAACGCGGATTTAATTCCCAGCAAAGTGCTCCTGCCTACACGGAGCCCGGGCGTGTTGCAGGAAACCTCTCGTTAAGTTCCACACAAGCCATCTTTTTAGTGCGTCCTCCAGGGGGATCTTCAAACAGATTCTATAATTTCACTGATAAATGGCTCTTTTGCAAAACACTATTTACATTCCAGCGTCAGAAAGGCTGGCGACTCTTCCCCCCCACCCCTCTCCGCCGGCTCCTCCCAGTGCCTTCAGGGAAGGAGCTCTCGCCCACTCCAGGGAGGTAATCAAGCATCTGTAGGTTCTGCAAGGAAAGAGGAGCTGATGTGCTGGATTTTTCCAGGAAGAAATGCAGCAGCTGTAGGAGAGCAGCAGCAGTGCTTTAAATGGGATCTCCCTGGATTCCTGTGGAAACAGGGAGACATACACCCAGGTTTGTCTCAGAGGCTGGTATTAGGATTCAGAGGATGCTTATGTTTGTTTTTGCCACAGGTTTGCTGGGTGGCCTCAGGCAAGGCACTTAATCTCTTTGGGGTCCTGTTTCCATTGGTACACACAGGATGAAGGCAGAGACTTTATTTCATTTGTTTGTCCTGCCTGTTCTGATTACAGATCCCTGGGGGCAAGGATTGTCTCTCATTAAACAAAGCTGCCTGTACGTGGGGATCCCAGCTTTGGTCTGGCCTCTGGGCACACAGAACAACAAAACAACATCTGACAACCAGTCTAGACAGGAAAATAATGTGCCAGAGAAACACACTTTGGTCACTGTTTCCCTTTTTCTTTATTGCCTAACTGGGCCTTTTTGCTTTTACTGGTCACACATGCGGTCTGCTGACCTGCATTCAGGAGGGACACAGTTTGGGATCATTTCCACCTTTGTCCACCTGCCTGCAAAAAGGAATTAAAACCCAGATCCTCATAGTTCTCTGTGTCCTTTCACTTCCCACCACCAGTTGCTTGTGCAAGGCTGTCAAGGTGCACCCCAGGCCTTCTGGATGTGTTGGATGCGTTGTAACTGAGCCTTCAGCAAGAAAAAAGACCCTAATAGTGAACAGAATAGAAACATGTAGACTGCTCAATGTTAGTTTTCGTGAGAGACCTTGCAGATTCTTTGCCAACATTGTCTTTTTGTGTTCCTGGAATGTCCTGTGGTCAGCATGGCATCAATTTATCCCATTTCCAGTTAGATTAATTGTGCGATCTGAGCGTGTCTGGAGCTCCCACTTGCTGCTGGCTTGGAGAGCTGGCTGGACTCCTGCGTCCCCTCCCTCCTGCCTGTTCCTGAGGACTTCAGGAATCCACAATAACCGGCATGTTCCCACAAACCCTGTTAGCTTAAGTTTCAAATCTGCATTTACAGCCACCTGAATTGAGTTCCGTTTACCAGCTAATGCTCTGCAAGGAAGGGGAATCAATGCACCAGAAGACATTGGTTTGCTGCTTGCTCTTTTTCCACAAACACAGAAGCCCAAGTCTCCAACTGTTATAAATCAGGCTCTGCAGATTTCAGCACTGATTTTTATCAGTTCATCCAATCCAAGAACATCTCAACTGTTGCATTTCACTAAATCCTGTCCTTCAGATTGTTACTGGTTTTAAAACATCTGAGTGAGGACAACACATCTTCCCCAGAGCAAAGGAAAATTACAGATGTAGAAAGCCCTGGGCTCTTGAGGACGGCACCGCATCTCTAGCAGAAAAAGTTGGTTTATTTTTAAATTGGTTCCTAGGGAAACCAAGTTTCCACAGTCTTGTTCTCTGTCTCTTCGTCTGTCAGTCCTTCCCAAACAATTTTTACATAAATTAGGCAGTTTCAAGCACATTTTGTGCGGTGGGAAAGAGTTATAAAACTCCAAGTAGATTTGTGAAGCTGGCAGCAAAAAGAGCCTCAAACTAGTGCTGCTCTTGACCTGTGCAGGAGTTGAGCAGTTCCCAGCTCTGTCTGGCTGACGTTTAGTTAATGAACCTGCTGCCTCCTGCCCCATCAGTGCTTTGAAGTCAGGAGGAATTGGGGTCTTTCTGAGTCACTCGTGGAGAATCCAGGTTACCGGGCTACGGGAAGAAAAGGAAACTTGGCTTTCTTCCCACTGCTGCTGGAAAAACTTATTTATTTGATGGATCGCAGGGACATTTAAAACCCTCACCAAGATTTATGCTTGGACACGGTAGCTTCTTCCTTTTTCTCAAGTGCTCAGTACCCAAACTGAGAGCTCAGCATGTGGGTTAAATGTTTCTCAGGAGAAGATCCCCTTACACCAAGGCATCACACTGTGTGTTGTTTCCCCTTTCCAACAGCAGGGTATCCAATGGTCTTTGTGAAGCCAGCAAATCATATCTAACTGCAGAGAAACAAGCTCAGAAAGAGAATTCAACCCTTTTCCTGCAGAACAAGAGCTTTGAGCCCAGTCGTGTCTTGAGAAATAAGATGGAAATGTTCGGCTTTCGTTCCAGCGCGAAGAAACACCAGGTGTTTGGCACCCTGAAAGAAGCTGTGAAATTGAATTTGTGTTCTCTAAACTTCTTTACCAAACAGACCAGAGGGGAGGAAAGCAGGCAGGATCCTGGGCGAGTGCTGGGGAGAGCTTTGAGCTGACAGGAGAAGGATCGGGATGCGCAACTGCACCTGGGGCCATGGGGGCTGCAGTCTGACTCTGCTGAATCAGAGCCTGCCCTGGACAGGCAAAGAGAAACCTCCTCTTTTCCTTCTATTAGTCTCAGTTTGTTGCCTCCCCGACCAAAGTGGAAGGATGTGTTAGCCATGAATGAACTCAGGACAGCTGTGCTGTTTCCCTTTCAGGTCAACTACTTGTCCCTGGGGGGAGGGAGAGAAGTGGGGGGTCGTCCTGGCAGGAGGCAGAGCCTGATCATTATCTGTTAATGGGGAAGTCAATTAAAAGCCTGCCATTGCAGAACGCTTTCTGATGACTCTAATTATCCCATAATTGTGTTATCTCCTTCAGTGGTGTGTCGTGGTGCAAGGCCCCGCAAAATGAGGTGGGGCTGGGCAGGCCTGGGGAGCCCCTTCATGCCTTCAAGCATTAAGCAGTGGCTATTCTTCCCAAAACTTGTTTTTCCCTCACAAAGCCACCAGCTGGTGCAAGATCTTTTTGAGTCTGGAGAGGTGGGTCTGTGGCTGTTATTGCTGGCTGTGTGAGCTGCAAAACTGCCACAGAACCCTCCCTTTCCCATGCACATTTTATTTGATGCTTCTAGGGTCATTCCTCCACGTGGCTGGTGATGGGAGCAGGAGAGAGTTTAGGAGCTGCCATCCGAGATGAAAATAATGAGCTTCAAAACCTGCCTCCTGCTGATGGTCACACATCACATGTCCTGAGTTTTCCCATCCTTGGCAGGGCTGGCTCCTGCGAGGGACCTGGCACTGGTGGTGCCAAAGGGGACAGATCTCTTCAGGGGTTCCTAGTGAGGCCTCAGCCATCAACCCTGCTCCAAATACATCGTGTGCTCCAACCAAATTTGTGCCTTAGGCATAAAACAGCTTCACCCCTCCACTTTTTTAGCCAGTAGTTCAATAATTGCACCATCTTCTCGATACACAGAAGACTGGGTTTAGTTATTAACCTTTCCCTGTGGGAAGTCAAATTATACTCCTTCCGCTCCTAGGATATGGTCCTTCCAGGATGTAATACCAAAGAGATTTCACTTGCTCCTTCCAAAAAAAGCAAGAGGTGTTCAGCTCCTAAGCTTGGCTGGCCTAGGAGTCCAATAGCACTCATTTTTGCAGGTCTCACTGTGGCTTGTGCTCAGTACCAGCATGAAAATAGAAGAACAAGGACACAGGTTGTATGTCCGTGGTGACCAGAGCGCCTGTGGGAAGGAAGTGCAGCTTTCAGTTTCTGCTGCAAAGATTATTTTTATTTTTGATATTAAATGTTCACTAAAGAAAATCAATACTCACTTTCGAGGTGGGATAACCCACCCAGCACTGCATTTCCAGTGCTCTGAATTGAATTACTCCCCCCTGGGATTTGGATTCAGGGAAAGAAGGTACCTAAATCCTTTTGAGGTTTCTGGGCTGTGAAGGGAAGGAGCTGTCTCCTTGCAGCTCAGACTGAAGCTCTACAAAGAATTGGGATTAAAATCCACCTCCAGCACAGTTATTGCTTCCTAGCTCACACGGCTCTTAGCACCAGGTACTGCCCGTTCTCAATCCCATTCCTGGAAGTTAATTCCTCTCACATATTATACAGGAAACCTACACATCTGCAGTGGCCTGGACTCCACTGGTTTTCTAGAATCCCTTTATTAGTGCCAAACCATTAAACTGTGAGCAAAACACAGCTGAAATCTACCCACAGCAGTAGTAATAATAGTCCCGATAATAGCAGCAGTGACACCACCTTGATCTCCTGTGGCAACTTAGTGTGGATAATTGCAAAACCTTCAATAAGTATTAAGAAATTTTTAAAATGCACCCTGGGACTGGTAGGAATGATTCTTCTCCCACAGGAGTGAAGGTGGAAGGAAGGAGGTTTATCAGGCAGGAGTTGAGATGCAGGAGGTCTGGTCTCCTAGAGGGCAACATTATTGGTTCTACACTTGCCAAGTCCTCCATGCTGGAGTTTTATGATGTGAATTTCTATCCCAACGCTGCAAAAGCAAGTGGATTCCTGAGGAATATCCCTCGCTGTGGATACTTGGCTGGTGCTACGCACAGTGTCACAGGGATGCTGCACATCTGGGTGCAGGAGGAAGCAGAGGCAGCCTGGCCCTGGTACCTCCCTGTTCCACCTTCCCACAGCCCAGCTCTTCCCAGACAACCTCGCTGCACAATTCCCTTCCACTGACCGAGTCAACCCTAACTTTGTATCTGTTAAACCTCAGGTAATTGCTTTTAGATGGGTGTAATTAAGAAGCCATTAGTGTAAAGTTTCATTTCAGTTTATGCTTTGGTCTCCATTTGAGCAGAGAAATATGAAATTAAGGTATTAGCTCCTTTCAGAGAGATGAGTCATGAGCTAATAAGTTTCAAGAGCTGTTTCTCAGCTGTAATGATTCTGCTTTTTTATTTCCAAATCTTCTTCTCCTCCTCCCAAATTCTTGCTTCTGGATAATTCCTTTTTTAAAAGAATAAAAGGGGGAGGGAGACTGAGTCAGAGTGAAATGACAGCCAGAGAGACACCACCATTTCTGTGTAGAGTTTCCCCAAAGCAGCCACGGATGCACCTGGTGACAGGACATGGACAGTGTGATGTGTCCAGGGGATGTGAACACACGACACACGGGGTCCAACTGTGCTTTTGGCCAGGAAGGAGGGAAGCAATTAGTGGATAGGGTGTCCAGGGAGAGAATAGGGAAGATGCCTGAACTTCCCAAAATGGAATAGAGAGGAGGGATGTGAGTTTGTTCAGGAAAACTCAAGGTGTCTGGTGTGGGAGGGCCCGGCTGAGCTGCAGAGCCCAGAAAGGGAGATGCCCCCTCAGGGCTGTGAGCCAGGACACTCAGAGAGGTGTGAGCGCCAGCCCCCAGCACGGGGCTGAGCCAGGGAGGGTTCTTCCCACTGCTCCCCTCCCAGGCTGAGCCAGCAGCGCGTTGCCCAGCCCATCCCCGCAGATTCAAGCCCTCTGAAGCTGAACAAACGCCTCCCGTCCCTCCCTCCCCATTTGCTGAGTGCCTCATCCTTCCCCTCCCCTGCAGAGCATCATCTGGACCGATGGATGTGGTGCGCGGCTCCGGCTGTGCCGCGGCCCCCGCCAGCCAAGCCCAGCTGGCCAGATGTGCTCTGGCACGTGTGGAGAACAGCTGGGACACCCGGAGGGGGCACTTCCCTGCCAGCAGGACCCCTCTCCGACGGCGCAGTGCTCAACTCGCAGCGGTGGCACTCCCAGAGCTAAATCAGTGACAGTCAGGATGGTGTGTACAGTTAATCACGGCTTAATTAGGCTGTTCAATCTCTGAGCGAAGGGTGCTGCATGTGAGGAAGGGAGAAGAGGTGTCCTTAGTCTGAGACAGTGAAATGCTCCTGATCATCAATAATGCATGGCAGTAATGTTCCTGTATGAATTGGAAATGCCAAGCAATCAAAGGCCATATGTATTTAGCTTAGATCCACATGATGTCCATGTATTTTTAATAGTGTGGCATCTTTGAAGTGTGTTTATGAAGCACAGCGTTGCTCTCCATAGCTGTGGAAGGAAGAAATCAGCCCTGGCTGGCAGGAATGCTCTTCCTCCCCTCCCTGGGCTGCTGTGAGGATGATTACACTCCTCTCCTGGCAGGAATAGGGGAGGGAGGCACGTGCTACACCCCACACAGGGATGGTCCTTCTTTCTGTCTAATGAAATAGTTTATTAGAAGTTGGAGTAAAATCTCTTGTCTAGTGGGGAGCAATTTCTTAATATTCTTTAGATTAAGAATATTGTTTATATTCTCTAGAATATTCTAGAATATTCATCTCTATATTAACCTCAATCTTCTGTTGTCTTGATCATTTCCAGTACATCTGTAGGATGGGTTTTGCTCACCTGTTTTCTAGCTGGGAAATAAGTGGGAAACTGGGGATCAGAATGTGAGACTGGGAACATCCATCTCCATGTGAGTGTCCCGAGTGTGTGGCTGAAGTTACACACTGTGAAAGTGAAAACGGGAGGGAGAAAGGAAAAGAAAAACCAAGTCATGTACTTGCTTAGTAGGGCTCTTAAATTGTGGGAATAGCTAAGAAGGGAAGTGCTGGGCTGCTGAAGCCTTTAAAACAAGGCTAGAGGCCTGTTTTAAAGAGATGTATTCTCATCCAGCTGCGTATTTTTGCAGTATTGCCAGCTGACATCTTTAAAATGAAGACCCAGATGCTTCAGGTTTCTGTGAAAGTTTGGGATGAAAGTGAAATTCACTTTCCCGCAGTTCTGTTTGTTTATTTTTGCTGCTAATGTGGTGTGAGGCTTCAGCTTGTAAACAGTGCTGGGAAATATTGACCTTTGCTAAGTTACCAGCCATACACAATCATAGTGGGACCTTTTCAAATCTCTCAGCGTTTCTGAAAGCTTTTCTGCTGGGCTGTGAGACACAGGAAGGATACAGATATCAGATGATTCCCCCCAGCTCTGCTGCTCCCCGTGGCGCCTCGTGGTTCCAGCTGAAATGGGGGGTTTGTGAAAGCCAGAAAAGCACCTGAAAGCTGCAAATCCCTAATTCCAGCAGAGACTTTTGAGAACAAAACCAAAATGACCTTGCCATTGTAAAGCACTGGTGGGGAGCGTGCCCCCTCATCTCGGTTAAGACACAGGGGATACCTCCTTGGTTTTTTCCAGCTGCCTTAGACTGTGGCCCCTTGTCCTGCTGAGAGAATGGAAAAGGCACAAACGGCTCAGACACTTCCACGCACGTGCTCCAGAACCCAACAGAAAATAAAGAAGATGGTAGAGGAAGGTGGGGGCGAGCACAAAGAAGGTGTGTTCACACAAAACTAATTCTCCTTCTATTTTGAGTTGTGAACCTGCTAAATTGCCCGTTGGGTTATGTAAGAGAAGTCATTGTGTTGGTGTTGAAAGGGCAGCCTTGTAGGGAGAGCTGGGGACACCACTGGAATTTTAAGCAGCCTGGCTGTGGAGGGAGAGGAGTGCGTGGGCCCCCATCCAAACCCATCCATCCTGCTGCCTTCCCACTCGCATCCCATGTGAGGTTTGGCACGTGAGCAAGGTCCTTCCACGTGTCAGCCCGGCCAAGGCCACTGTGCACCTCCTCTGCCTCCCCCTTCCCCTCCCATCCCTTCCCCTGAATCACAAACACCAGTGCTGCTGGCGCTACAGGAAAATTAACAAACAGCCTATAAATTTTACATGAGTTCCTGAGACCAGAGAGAAATTAATTTGATGTTGTCTTTTGATAAAGATGTAGCCCCCTTTCCCTGACTCCAATTTGTTGGCTCCCCCCGCCACCGCCCTTCACAAACACGCTTTCCTGAAGGTTGCAGTTTGGTTCTTGTGATAATAGAAGTGCATAAATAAATAAATAACCCACTTCAAATAACCCCTGGCTTGTAAATAGGAACAGATAGAAGAACACCACCCGCAGAAGAACAAAAAAAAAAAAAGAGAATCAAATCAAGTCAAATCACCGTTCAGTTGCCTCTGGTTTGGATTAGCTGGGGATATTCTGTGCACAAGCTTCAGCGGCTCCCTTGCCGGCTCCCAAAGGCCCTGATTTTCTAGGCACAGCTTAGAGGGCAGGAAGGATGGAGCAAACCCACAAATCTCTGGATTCGGAGGGAGGAGAACAAGCTGCACAAGGAAGAAGCTCGAGGCCATCACCAGGTGGTCATTTTGTGCGCAGAAATCCCACCTGGGGCGTTGCTGCTTTACTAAAGAGGCAGCAGGTGGTACTGGAATATGTTGGAATTGCAGGGGTTGGGAGGCAGGATGTGCAGGGAAGGGAGAGAATTGAGGTGTGTGGTGGACCACTCTCAGTGCTCCAGTGGAATCTCCCATAGGAGTTTGTCCCTGAGTCTTATCCAGTCCCTTAGGCCATTTTGTTAACAGTGTGTTATTGAAGCCCTTTCAAGAACGGTACAAACAACAAGCTGGTATTATATAATTTTCCAGCGGTTTTCAGTGATAAGAACCATGTTAAGAACATTTTTTAAAATATATATTTGCAAAAGAAGCTAAGAAAAAAGTGTCAAAGGGCAAAATCCACTTCAAATAATTTAGAGTTTGAAAATATATTTGAAAGGAGAAGGAAAGGAAAGGAAAGAATTTAAAAACAAGTCCAACCCCGTGTTTAATCTGGAGCACCACATTTGCTTAAGAACTGAATGTCTCTTCTCAAAGTTATTTAACCTCTTCACCTAGTTTTGCTTTAAGCTGATTTTTAAAATGAAAATGCTGATGTGAAACAAAGGAATGCTCACTTATACATATAAAACACTTATAAATCTTTTAATAAAGTTTTGAAATGTTTAAAGATTTTCCAGATTCTTTCTGTTCCCTTTTTTTGGTCCAAACCTCCTCACTAAATTTGATCCCAATTCACTACAATTTTCAGTTCTTTGAAACTAAATGTTTCTTTTAATGTTTCCATCATTTTTCAAAGGGTGCCCAGCTCATGCCAAGGCCTTCCATGGCAGAGAAAAAGCTCTATTCCACCTCTGCTCTGCAACAGCATCTGCTTTCCACCAACAGATTTGATTCTTTACTTTCCATCATTTTTATATGTCATTTATTCAGTTATTTTGCCAAATAGAGGATGTCGTATCTTCTGTCTTTACACTCTCATTTCTTTTCTCCATGGTGCCCAGACCAGCTCGTTATAGCACCAGAACTGAGTCCATAAATCCAGCTTTAAGAGATTTAATCATGGATGGTGATTGTGGTGATGGACTTCGCTCTCTCCAAGGATTCCTTCCGTCTTTACCCACTGGAATAACAGAGGTTTCCGTTCCAGGAGCTGACTCTGCTGATATTACACCACAGCATTTATGTATACCTTTCCTTTCCTCTATAAACAGCAACACCATAACTGCTGAAAATAAGGTTTTATATATATTTTTAGGAGCAGAGTTTAAAGGACACTTTGCAAGGCAAAAAAGATAAGAGCGTGTAACAGAAGAGCGTGGCGTCTGACTCTCTCTTGGAGACTTTGCTTTGATTTTTCTTGAATTGTTTTTTGTCTGAATTTTTAATATAAAGTGTTAGGCAGCTTGTCACTCTTTATGTATGGAAAACATAATGCTCTTTGATGTTCTCAGTTACTGTGTCATGTTTATGTGCTCTGACAGTCTTTGAACCGCTGCTCACTGCAGACAATGGGAAGGGATCCTCTGAGGGGAGGGAGGGATTCTGAGAGAGCCTCATTTTCTAATCCTGAAATGGCAGCATGTCACCAACATCCACCCTGGCGTCCAGTGCCTTCAAAACATGGGAATATTTGACTGACTGAGCTGCATGACTGAGCCCAAGGTGTGTGATATCACTCTGCGTTCTGTCAACACTTCCAGGGTTTCAGGAAGCATTAGAGCTACTCAGGGACTTCCAGAAATTTGATGTAAGGAAAGACACATTCTGGAGCTTTGCAAAATTATTGTCAGTTATTTAAAAGGAAAACAAAATTCAACGAGAATAAAAATCCACATTTCACCCAAGGGCTGATCACAGTGACAGGAACTGCTAGTAAAATAAATGCCTCCCTTCTGTAAGGGCTTTTGGAGGGGTTTTTTTGTAATGTTCTAAGAACATTAAAGCGACAGGCGGCTGTTGCAAGGAAATTAGGTGTGAACACACTCAGACCTGTTCCAGCTGAACACTAAATACACACCTGAGATGCCTGGTGGTGCTGCCCAGGAGCTGTCCTTGTTCCTCCTCAGCAGCACAGTGACGCTTGAAAGGAGCCGTCACAGAGCCCTGTTCTGTGGATCCCTTATATTATTTAATAAGCTTCAGGGCACGAGGCAGTGTATTGGTTCACACCAGTCTTTCATTAAAAACTACAGCCAAACCTTTTATTTAGTCATTTCAATGGGCTGCTTCTCTTTGGAGATGATTTTAGGGTTGGTTTTAAGAAATGCCCAGATTCGGCAGCACAGGGAACGTATCAAAACACGCTTTATGTGTTGTTTCAGTCGTGGCAGTGAACAGACTCCCACCAGCACAGCCCTGGCCCTGCCAGGCTGGATCCAGGAGCAGGGTGCAGCAGGAGGCAGGTGGAGGCAGCAGCAGAGGGATGCTGAGAGCACAGCACAGGAGATCACAGAGCACCGGCATCGATGCTCTGCTCCCCTCGGTGTGGGACTGTGTCTCATGCTTTAGTCACCCTGACACACAACCCCCAGGAAATTTGCCTTTTCCTTCCCCTTCTTGTGCATCTGGGACTGCACACACACAGGCTTTGCCCCTCAGAGCATCCTTGACCTCATGGATTTGGGAGAGATGCAACAGGTGAATTTTGTCCTAATCCCTGGTGTGGCCAGCAGCGTTTCCTTCCTCTCCATCCCCATCCTTGCTGTCTCCCCAGGGTTAACCTGCTCTTCGTGGCATGGGAGGGAGTCTCCCAGGTCCTGTTCGACAGTCAATTTGGAAACCTGGCAGGGGGACTAAAGCAGTCAATTCCATTTTCTTCCTCCTTTTCTCCTGAGCACAAAACCGAACAGACCCCTTCAGAAAAGACTCCCTGTCACAGGAAAGGGCTCCTTTGTATGCGAGTTGCAGCGTCTATTTTTCAAGATAACCTTTATTTCATGTACTGAGTGTTAGCTTTGCTGGAAAAGAGAAAGGCTGAGATAACTCCTTCACCTGTGGAACATTATTACGCTTTCTGGAAAAAAAAAAAAAAAAGAAGAATGAGTTGTTCTGGTGCATGATAATGGAGGTGGAACGAATCAGGCAGGAGCAGGTGCTGAATTGTACCTCTCTCTCTTCCTCCCCACCTGTCTATCTTTGCAATCTCACTCTTTTCTCTGTCTGTCTTCCTGTCTCCAACACAGACTGATTTTTCCCTCTCCCTTCTCTCATTACCTCCAAATTTTCTGGTTTTCTTATGCACAGTATAACTTCCTCTGGGGCTCATCAGCAAAACTCCAGACCAACAGCTCTATTATTTGTGCTTTCTGTGGAGGGGGTGCCTGGAGATCTGCCCTGCTGTGCTCGGAGCTGCACCACCAAAGCACAAAGTTCTCACTTCTGCACTGGAGAGTTTCCAGGCTAAAATATTTGTGGTTTGCACTTGGTTGTAAATTGGTCTGTGGAACATTTTCCCCCTGGGAAAAGGCTGTTCTTTAGGTAATAGGTAAAAATGTGAATGCTTCATTGGAGTACTCTAATTCCAATGACATTTCAAAGGCAAAATATTGAATCAATTTGAAATCAAAATGCATTTTAAATTTTTTATTATTTCAACTGTTTCCTGCTTCATTTCCCACTTGTTTTCACTTCTATATTAGATTCTTAATTTTGTTCTGTTACATATCTATATACCATCCAGCACTGCAGTACTAAACTGCATTCCAATAATACCAAAATGAAGCATTTCAGTAGGTGGTGGCATAACTTCTGAAGAGAAATATTTCAGACCCGTATTTTCTGATTTGCTCCTATCTGAGACACAAACAAATGTTTAGTTGGTAGATTTCTCCGGAGACTGAATGCCTGTTTTCTCATCAACTTTAACGATAAGCCCTAAGAAATCCAGAGTTTGATCAGACGGAACGGGGCACGTTCAAATGTACCTCCTGAATTGGATGTTGATATTGCTGTGTGACAGTGGTGTATGGGAGAGATTCCTCCTGTCCTTTGGCACTCCCCATCCCCCTTGTGAAAACGAGGAACCTTGCCTTCCCTGCTCCCAGCTCTGTGGTTGATGCCTCATTCAACAAGTTATTTGTGTAGAGGAAAGAGGTTGGTGCCACAATTAACAACAGGCAGCAAACCTGCACTTTTATATATCCCAGTCCTTGGTATCCTCGATGGGAAGGTGATGCAGGAGGTGGCACAGAGTCCTGCATACACCTCGCAGGGAGAGAGAGCATCCCAGATGGAATCAGGGCTCTAAATGAAAACCAGGAATAAAAGGAATGCTTTGGGCAGAGCACCTTATCAGTCGTTTATCCTGTTGCTCTGGAGCAGGGCTGTGGTGGGTTGTGGGAAGCCTGGCTGGGTTTGTGCTCTAATCATGGCACTGTGTGTTTGCAGGGCTGGCAACTTCCCAGAGACTCGATCCTGCTGGCAGGGGAGAAGTTCTGCAGCACAGGCATCAGTGAGCTCAGTGCAGATACAGCGGCCCTGAAAGCTGCTACACGCAGTCCGTGCTGCACCATAAATTACAGGGTAGTTATTTCTTAGTTATTTAGCAGTTACAGTGTAATTAGTTCCACTTAATGTCAACTTTTGTCAATACGTCTTCCATTAGCCAGAAAATTACAGCTGGGTTTTGAAGCAATGGCAATACATGAGCTTCTCACAGCTTGGGCTTGGAGGGAGGAGGAGAAGAGGTGCTGTGGGGAGGGCATGGGGCTGGTAGGGTGAATTCCAAGCCTGTCTCACCTTTCCTGCATTCCTACAGGCTTGTGCATGCTCACATAACACAAAACTCACAGCTCTTCTCCAACACACAGACACAAAACACACATCGCTTCTCCAGGATCAATATTCCAGCCCAGACTGCAGAGAGGAATCGAACAGGTCCCTGGAGAAGTTTTCTTTGGCTGCTCAGAAACAAACAGACAAACAAACACGGAAATAAAACCCAAGAGCTGCCTCACGATAGCATTTGCTGCCTGTGTTTTGCAGAAGAGGCTAATTAAGGAGTGTGCCTTGGATTTTGGGGACCCCAGCTTTCATTTAAAGGGGGCTTGATTTCCAGTGTGAAGCTGCTTTATTCTTGGACATCACAGCACATCCTTCTGCATATTTCCCCCTTTATTTTCCCTTTCAGAACTGCAGACATCATTGGGAGATTGACGTTTCCAAGTTCTGCCGTTGCTGTGAACAGGGACAGCATTTTAGTCCCCAGTCCTAAAATGGTGAAAATCAGGGGACTAGGCTTTAGGGGAAGCACAGAGAAATATTTTCCTGTGTCTTGATTCTCTGGGTGGTGAAGGGTAAGGCAAGCCAGCTTTAAGGGTCCTATCCTTCCCCCTAAAACACCTCACTTAGGCCATGCCCAGCCTTTGGGAGCAGTTTTAGTGTGAAAGATCCTTCTACCTGTTTTAAATTTCAAACCCCCATGAAAGCAGATTTCCCAATCTGGCTGTGGACTGACGTACTAATGTTGGAATGATTAGGGAAGTGCAAAATAAATTCTTTTAAGATTACTTTGCAATGGTGCAAATCCACCTAATTTGTTCTTTGTTCATGCCACTAGACCAGGCCTAGATAAATGGCTATAAGGAGAAAACAGTCAGCATGGGTCCAGATTTTTTTTATTTTATATATAGTTTTCATAATTCCAGCCTCTGATGCTCCCATCCATATAATTTTCCTCTCTGAGAATGCTGTGTTGATTTCACACAGGGCCCTGCATATGCTAAAGCTGGTCCTTGAAGAAGAATTAAGTATTCAGTTCGGAAAAAAATACCAGACAGGAAGGATATAATGGTACTGTTGGTATTAATGCATCCTCCAAACATAAAATGAAGCTCCTGCAGTTGTCTTGCACCCCTCGGTGTCCACCAGGAGACCAGGGAGCTCCTCCTGCTATTAAAAAATAAACAGTAATAACAACAATGGCAATAAACATTCACACCACCGAATTTTTCCAGATGAACAGGAATTTCAAAATTAATGTGCTTGGCTATTCAGTGGTTATTGCCACTTCCTCCTATTGTGAATAGTAAGACCAGGGACAGATGATTCAACTCAGCCATTGCAATTGAAAGACTGAGACCAACTAAATCCTCTTCTGAGAAATCTTTAGAGATTTCATCTACACATATATATGTGTAAAATCACCAACTATGCTTGGATAATGAAGGACTGTGAAAAAAAATAATGATCTGAGGAATACCATAAGCAAAAATAGAAGATAAACTCCTCTGATAAATAATGTATTGCAAACTACGGAGCTGAGTCCATTGCACCTTGCACAGGTTTAAATCCATATGGAACATTCCTTCTCTCTGTGGGCAACCTCTTCCCAAATGCACTGAACAAAATATATGCAGAGTCTGTTTCTCTTGAATATTTCAGACCACATTAGACAATTCTGCCCCAATCAAACTCCCTTGCCGTAGTCACCCAGGAAAAAAATAATTGGCTGTGTTAATGCTTGGATGCACCATATCCTAAAATACTGTGGAATCAGCAGGGATTGGAAGCTGTGGTAGTCTGACTTACTGGAGAGACATCAGTTGGCAATCAGGGTGAGGGTGAGACCTAAGTCCACGTGGGGTGAAAGTCTCTTGAGCACATGAATGATGCCAAAGGATTGGTGCGTCTTCTGGCTCCAAGTTTACGGTTGTTGCTGTTTCAGAGATCAAAGGTTGGGGAACGAGAGCTGAGAGAGGCACCTTCAGCAGCAGCTTTAGAGTCTGCTGTGTCTGACACTGCTGGGTCCCCCAAACCAGCTCCTCAGGCTGGATTGAAATGTCCATGTCCCACGCAGCCCTTGCCATCAGGCCAAGGGTGTTTTCCATGCCCTGCTGGGGGGGACCTGCAAGAGGGGGACAATCTCACCCTTGTATTCTGTCACCCCTGTGGTAATTAGTTCCTCTACTCATTTCCCATCTCCACTCTCATTTCCTGGGTAAACACACGTATTGCCTGTGTGAGAGGTGATTCTTACGGGTTATCACCATCTTCTCTGCAAGAGGAACCTGCTGCCCACTCTGCTTCCTCTCACTGACTTCTGCCCTGGTTCCCTGGGATGAAGCCTGGCTGTCTGTCAGCGCTGCCCTGGCCTCCTGCACCTCTCCAAAGCAGACACAGGTCTCTGCCAGCCAAGCAGCAGGAGAGGGGAGAAGGATTAAGGGAGTGGGGAAGTTAAGATAAGCACTTTGGAAAGTCAGAATCGCAGAATATTCTGAGTTGGAAGGGACCCACAAGGATCATTGAGTCCAACTCTTAAGTGAATGGCTCATACAGGGATTATACCCATGACCTTGGTGTTATCAGCAAGGAGAAACTACAACAAACTCCACTGGCCCAGGATAATTTCTGCTTTTAGGCAGAGGCTGCAAGGTCCTCAATGACATCAGAAGAGGTTTTCTAATGGCATCAAGTGTTTGTCATCCCTTTTTGCCTTTCTCCTACACAAAACCCATGCCCACTGACAATGAACCTACGTCCAAGCTTTGCTGTTCCAAATCTGGAAGGTGTTGGCTGAGGAAGGGGAGGATGTACTGAGTCATGGTCTCCATGCTGCATCCAGAACTTCTGGGGCTCACTGACGGAAACAAAAAAAAGAGCTACCACCTACAAAAGTCTTGTGACAGAGGCTGTGGAGTCATAGCTCAGGCCTGTCAGTGAGGTTGGTGGGGTGTGAAAGACCCCAGAGAGTCCCCGTTCCCTGGAGCTGAAGTCTGGCCATAAGAGATTGGAACTCAGTCCAGTGGAAACAGGGATGTCTTGGTCGGTTGGTTGGTGGGGAATCACTGGGGTGGGTCTTCAGGGTTACTCAGAAACACATTTTAGTGCTTCTACATGTATGGCCCCAGCAAATTCAGTGGCTGCTGTCTCGATGAATGTGCAGCTGAGTTTTGCTGTCTGACCAAGTGGGAAGTCTGGTAACAACAATTCTCTATTGGGGATGTAATTTGGGGCTCTGGGAAATGTAAAAAAGACCTGCTGCTTCTCCTTATATAAGAGGAATAGAGTAAGGGTGAGACAAAGAGGAGATGAGGTAGGAGAGAGCAAGATGCAGTGGAGAACATCAGCAAAAAGAGGGAGTAGAGAGTGTGTGTTCTTAAAGAATCAACAATATGTGTAGAAAAGGGAATTACCCAGGGGAGCAGAGTGTGTGTGTGGAGCTGGGAGAAATGTTATGGAAGAAAGATATTAAGGCGAAGCAGCTGATATTTGAAATGTTATTTGAAGAGAAGTTTTAATCTGATAGGGCACAGACAGAATTAATGGGTTTTCAATGAGCTGCAAAGTGCTCCGGGACAGTGCCGGGAACAGAGCGAAAGTTCTGCTGCTGGAGGTCAGAGCCACATCCCCAGCACAGAGCAAGTCAGAGAAGGAATAAAAAAGCAATTGAGAAATGAACCCTTGTAAATTCCTCAGACATAAGGGAGAGTTTTAAAAACAAACCCCAAAAAAC
Source organism: Cephalopterus ornatus (assembly GCA_013396775.1). NCBI lineage: Eukaryota > Metazoa > Chordata > Aves > Passeriformes > Cotingidae > Cephalopterus > Cephalopterus ornatus. The sequence goes on from VZRE01009605.1 coordinate 433,049, forward strand.
CCCTGTAACTCCCATATCTGCTTTTGTTTTAATTACCCCAGAGTTCGGTTCGGATGGTTGGAATCAGGGGTGGGGAGGCAAGAGAAGGAAAGCAGGTATCAGTGAGGCGTCTTGCATGTCCTTCAGAATAGGAATGGCTGTGCCAGGCAGAGCCCTGCTTTGTGCAGAGGCAGGAGGGTGGGAGGGACTGGCTGGGCTGCAGGGAGGAGCAGTGATTTGGGGAAAAACTAATCCCAGTCCAAAGCCTGCTTGGCAAAGTTGGTTGGGAATCGTTCACTGCGGTGGCCTGCACGGCTCAGTACCCCCTCTGGAAAGCAGGAGAGCTCATTTTTGAAAACACTGCTATCAAAGAGCAATGGAAGGGAAAAGAGAAAGAAAGAATGGAGCCAGGGAGAGGGAAGGGAGGGAAATGGCGTTCACATGACAGAGCAGGAAGATCCTTATTCAGATAAACACCAGTATCTTGGGGATGAACAAAACTCCCTGGGCCACCTAGAAATCTTATCAGGTCTGTACCTCACTTCTTTTTTTTTGCTTATCTGCTTTATTCTGGCTTGTTTCCCCCTTCTTCTTTTCTTTTTGTTGTTCTGTTCCTTTGACGTGATCAGAAGCTGCAGGTCTCTCGTGTTTCCCAGAATCCCAGTTAAGATCTTGTTGGCATCTGGAGAGCAGAGAATGGCAGGGGTCAGGAAGCCAATGAAACACCAAGTTGAATTATTCCTATCATTTGAATCTTTCTGGGAAATGCAGGCCACTGGGGTTTGTATTTCTGGTTATTACCCCTGGAATTTCCTTCCCCTCAGGGAGAAAGAGAGCTCGGGTCAAAACCCTGCAAAGTAAGGCATCACATTTTTTGCTTCTGTTTTTTGGACTCAAAGAGCTGGATGGAATCAGAGACTCTAAGAAGCTCCTGGTGAACAGGGAAGTTGCAGCATGAGGTCCAAGACTTTCAGCAAATAAAAATTCAACAGGGAAAAAGCTATTTTAGAAAAGCCCCAACAATAAGATCTTCAACTGGCATTTGCAATCAGCCATGGACAGAAATACATCCAAAACTAGGCTTCCTTATTTTTTTCATTCTTTCTTCTCATATCAATGCCATCAGTAGTACTGTTTATAACCAATTTGCAAGAGAAATGTCTCTCAGCAGCAGGTTGAATTCTTTATTACATCTATTTCAGTATCAAACCATCCCAAGAATCCTTCTGAGACTGAGTTTCTCCCAGTGCATTATGGAGATGCAGTGCACCTTTTAATCAGGAGGGACATCTCTATTTAGTTTGCAGACTTCAAAATTTCTTCTGTTCAAAATGCTGTGTTGTTACCTGAGTGAAACCAGAGATAAAACTCCAGCTGATACCATGGATTCAAGAATCGACAGATAATTAATTTCTAAAACTTGGGACTGAGTAATGCATTTCCTTTGTGGTTTGATTCTTTATCTATTTTTCTTATAAACTGAACTTTACCCTCTCACCACTTAAATTGAAACCATGTATTTCTGGAAGAGGATGGTGTTAGGACTAAAATACTCTATTGGGACACTCTGCTGGGCATGTCTTGGCTCCTACGCAGTGTCCTGATGTGAGCAGTTTTTATATAGGATATTAAATCCCTGTCTCTGGGTCTAGAATTAGGAAGGCAAGATCCGTAGAGGTTCAATGAAAGGTCCAGGTGACTGCCCAGAGCTGCAAGCCAGTGTCCTGTCCTTGGGAGCTGAAGGATCAGAGAAGGACCACAACCTCCCAGCACTGACTGGCCCAAATGAGGCTGTGTTTCTCACATTGTCATTTATGCCTCTGAACTGAAAGCCTAAAATAGGAAATAGACAGTGGGGATGATCCAGTGATTCAACCATCAGCATTCACAGTAGTCACCTAAGATATCTGCTTCTTTTAGCATCCAGAGAAACACTCCAGGGGACAACTTGGAAGTCAAAGAAGTGGTGTCTTAATTTCAATAAAGTTGCAATGTGAGCACTAATTCCACTATATCTCTGGTCCTTTGTTTCTAATATGCATAAAACAAATTCCCTACCTTCTCAAATCAGGGTAAATGTTCCTTCAAGGCAGGAATCTCATCTTTCCTGGTGCCCCTGAGCAGCACCATGGAGCATTTGCGTCAGCGCTGGTCCAGGACAGTCCCTGGGCGCAGTGACAGGCACCAGTGAGCTCTTACCAAATTAGAGAGACACAGAGGAGGAGGTGCAGCTTGAGCTCAGATGTGGGATTTAGACTGTCCTGCCCAAACCAACCACCCGGATTTGACGGCACAGAGCAGGGATGATTTCCATGTCCATCATCCCACCAGGAAGAGGCTTCACTCTGCTCCTCTGCTGCTTGTCCCTGTGTCAGTAGAGAGACTGAATTAAGTGATGGAGCTGCAGTTCAAAGAATGTGTGCAGCCAAAAACCAGGTAATAACAGTAACTCCCAGTCCTGAATCTTTTCAGAAAAACATTTACAAGAGGCTTTTTCGGAGCAGTAAAGATTTTTCTCTTCTTCTTCTTCTTTTTTTTTTTTTTTCTTTTTTCCTTTACTACAGTGAAATCTTTAACAAATAATCATTTTACACTGTACAGTTCATCAATAAAAGCAATAACACCAGGTTATGTAATAAATTAAATATGATGTGTAGTTGAAAGTAATCGTGCTTTCAGGCATCAGCTTCTTGTCACATTAAGGGCTCTGGCAAACAGGTTTAATATTCGTGGAATGAACAGAATTATTGACAAGCAGGGGAGGAACTAGACAGCAAGTGAGCATCATATTAATTTTTCAAAGCTCAATATTGCTTTTCCTGCTGACAGTGCAACAAACTTTCAGGGCTGGCTTTTGCAGCAGAGGGTTTTGGTAGTGGTGGCTTGTCTCTCCTTGATCTGGCTTTCTGTCATTCTGCCAAGTCTGTGCCTTTTGGAAGGGAGGAGGAGAGGGAGAAAAATTGTGGTAAAAGGAGCTTTATCTTTGGGTTTATTCTCCTGGATAATTCAATTTGAGGTTAACCCGGATTAACTCCAGTTCTACCTTTCACTATATAAATGGTCATCTTTCAGTATTTAAAAAATGGTCCCTAATTCCCACCACGTTTCTGGAATATACAAGTATTTAGGTACTTCCCACTGTTCTTTGGCTTAGGGAGAATCTGGTGATTGAAATATTGGAGATCCTTTGGGACAAAGTTTCTCAGTATGGACAGTTAAAGATGTTGTTATAAAGAGAAGTCAGCTGGGTCATCGGAGCTTCCTGATGTTCAGAACTGCTCAGGGGTCACACAGAAATAGAAACTGAAAAGACAAACTTCCTGAGGTCCAAGTGGACCAATTTCCCAGTGCTGAGTGCAAAAATGATGACAATTCACCTTTTTACCTAAGGATTCCCAAAGTGCTACGAACACAGCTGAAGGGAAAAACGAGTGTGAATGGCCACTCCGAGGCTTGTGTTTTGTCTGAGGCAGAGGTAAAAATAGCCACTGACATTTCCCTTGTCTCATACTTGACCCTTAGCCACCACACCCTTCCTCTGGATGTCTCATGCAATTTGTCACCCAAGAAAGGGAGATAAAAAAAAAAAGGTGCTAAATAAAATTTTCTGTTGCGAGGCAGAAGAGTTTTCTGTGGCGTGGTGGTCAGGGACTGCTCATGTCACAGGTTACTGATAGAAGTTGTCACTGGAGATGCTCCACAAAGAGATTTCTGCATCCCCGGGAGAAACACTTCCCAAAGCAGCTCCCTGGACTGCCTTTTCCACTGGGGGTGGGATGGACTCCAGCTTGTCTCCAGCATTTCTAAGGCAATGGGTGAGATATTATCTTGTTCAATTAAAAGTAAGAATCCCTGCAGGAGGCAGTTTGGGAATACTCTCCTTCATCTACAGCAGGGCGGTCAACTCCTTGTTTCTGAGTATTTTCCATAACCCAAGGAACCATGGGGAGGAGGAAAATGGGATGGAGGTGAAGGCAACTAACAGCTCTGAGCTGGTCAGTGGTGCTCCACGGGCTCTGTTCAACCCTTTCTCTCTCCTCTCTCATCCCCGAGGGTGTCAGTAAGAGCTGCCAGGACAGGCAGTGCTGCAATGAGCTGGGCAAGCTTTGGAGCTTGGCATCATTGTCATTTGATTGGCCTGAAAACAGTTATTTTAGGAGAGGGATGGCTTTGCAGGCCCCACGAAATAACACTCAGGTCAGGTCTGCTCATCACAGTGAGTTTTCATGGGCTGACCTTGGCACGAGTGGCCAAATTTTCAGTAATGACCTCGTGTCTCTGCAAAAATCCATCACCATTGAGTGTGGCTCCAGCCACAGCTTCCTTTCAGCTGTGAAATGTGCCAGCTTCCTCCTTCCAAAATACCCTGGAATGACTTCATTGCTCCACATAACTGTCAGAGCATGAGGGAGCCAAAGAGGCGTGGGGAGAGAGCAGAGCTGCTCCTCTGATCCCGCTCAGACCCATTCATCCCACCCACTCCCACAGACTGAATCAAATCCAAACTCTGGAAGGAGCAGGGATTTCTTTTTCACTGAAAGGTGAGGGAACATGTGGGCTCCAGTTCTCCCCTGTTTCACCAGAAAGCTGATGAACTGATGGATGTTGTTAGCATTAAGATTTGCCTGTGTGATCTTTCTCACTGCTCTTTTGGGATTTGTTTTAAGGATTTTTGCACCTAATTGTGTCTAAGACTGGATAGATCACTGGGCTGACAGAGACCTGGAAAAGCATTTAACTGAGTGGGATGATCTCAAGAGCAATAGACACAAGTTCCTTTTCTGCTTTTCTTCTGTTTCACCCCTTCCATGCAGAAAAGAACTCAGGAGCGAGAGATGTTAAAGCACCAAAAAAGGAATCAAGATTTTTCTGGAAGTTTGGGACAAAAGTGTGAGAAGAAGTTATAAGAGAAATGTCAGCCTAGGAGCACCCTTTGGTAATGAGCCGTTTCACAAAATGTGGAAAATGTTTGAATTTCAGGCATCAGCTGTGTGTCCTCATGGAGATCAGCAACATGAAATACCTTGGAAAATGTTGTTAGAGGCAGGTAACAGAATAAACACAGGAGAAGCATGAAGGCGTTTTTATCTGAGGCAGAAGCTGTCTGCAGAGTGCTGGAAGGTTGGAAGAGACAACCAAGCAAGGACTCCAACATCCAGGGTGGGACTTGTGCCCACAAACAGGCCACTTCCTGCCTGTGGGAAGGAAATTTCCTGCTCTCATCGTGAGAGGAAGCAGAGGGAAAGCTGATTAATGTGCTGAACTTCTGGGGTGATCACAGCACAGCAAAGGCTCGAGGCTTCACAAGAGCTCAGCACTCAGAAAAGGGCTGAAAGAGTCAAAACAGCAGCTGCAGGAAGCATCTTTAAAATCCAGACTGAAATATTAATAATGAGAATTGCAAATAAGGCCTTTGAATTGCTTTGGATGGAGAGCCCTGTTCCAAGGAGCGCCCGTTTCCCTCCCCACACTGTTGCCAGTGGGACAAAGTCAAAAGGCTGGATTGTCATGGGTGAAAAGTGGGGAATTTTTAATTTTTTTTTATTTATTTTTTTAAACCAAGCTCTTTCAAAGCTGGCGGTTACACGTGTCTTTCAATCTTCTGTGCACCATCTAAGCATTTCTAAGTCTTTTTCATGGCAGTTGAGGAAATCCTGCCATTCCCATCACCTGTGGCGCTGTGAGAGAGAGAAAAACATGCAAAGAATTATGTGTAGGGCTGTCAGGCTCTGAAGTGCATCTGAGAATCCCAGTAGGTACCTAACTGCCTATAAAAAAACCGAGACCATTTAATTCCCCCCAGAAGTCAGCGGAAGATCAAGAACAGGCACATGGGTTCCTGAATCACGGGGCGTCCTCTTAATCTAAGGTGCCTTTTCTCTGACTGCTGAAAAGAGCTGCAGTATTTCTCTTACAGTGATGAGAATTAGGAATGGATTTGTTAAAGGAAAACAAAGCAAAGCACAGTCCTTTGTGTTAAATCTTGCACAAGTGATACTCCTGGGTTCCTTCCAGATTTTTATTATTGTTAAAATAAACAACGTTTAGTTTTATCCTCACACTTTGCCTGTTCTCTTTAACCCAGGTGCTATTTTTGAGTTGAAAGCACGCACACAAAAAAAATGCAAATCCCAAATTTCAAAGGCACCTTCCACTTGGAATTGGATCTATTTTTGTCCCTGTGACTATCTTGCACAGCTCTAATTGTCGTGCCCCGCTCTGAAATCCACACTACGAGCCTCTTGCCAGTGTATTTTTGGATTATTGCTCATTGTGATCACCTTTTTGTGTTCCTCTTGATATGGGCCAAATTTTGACATGAGGTGCTGAGTCATTCACAATGTGGATCTTATTTGTGTCTCAAAGAAATCTTCCTTTTTCCATTCCCCTGTACCTGGGCCAGCACCTGGCAGAGTCTCCCCCACTTCCCAGACAGACAAGGGAAAAAAGCACCTGAGACACATCAAAGTGCTGAGCAGCTCAAAACAATTCATTTAATTATTATTATGAAGTGTCTTAGGGAGTGCCAGCTTGGTATTGTAGTTTCTGTGCTCATTTGTTTTGTGGAGGGGAAAAAAAAAAAAAGCTGAGCACTAGTCCCAAAGAAGAAAGGGAGAAGGGAGAGAGAGAAAGGAAGGAAGGAAGGAAAGAAAGAATGAAGGAAGGAAAGAAAGAAAGAGAAAGAAAGAGAAAGAAAAAGAAAGAAAGGAAGGAAGAAAGAAAGAACTTTTGAAACTGAGGTCTTGGGGGTGAAATATTTAATTTCTGCCCACCAAAAATACAGTCATACCTGAGTGGGAATTCAATGAAAAAAAAAAAGATGGAATGAGGGAGATGATGATTAATTTTCTGAAGGCAAATTACGTATTATAAGCAGTTTTAGGGAGTGATGGAGAGGGAAAAGGGCACTTGATGTAATGGGGTGGAAAATCCAAATAATTCCATCTCTGCTGTAGGACTCTTTTCTGGAGTGCTTTCCCCACATCCCAGACTGCAGTACAGCCCTGGCTGCAGCTACCAAGGCTGGGCAAAAAAGTTCACCACCTGTGAAAGGATCTTTTTGAGTCTCCTGCAGCTGAGATGACTCTGGGGATAATTATTTTTCCCTCTCTTTCAATTCCTTATCTGACCAACACTTAAAATATGCAAGTTCCATACGATATTTTCTCTGCAATGGCCTCTTCATGTGAGGTGTCCTCCCTTTCTCTGAAGGGCCTCTGTGAATGGCTCTTCCCACCCTGAATTTTGGGATGTTGAATACAAAATGTCTGATATTGGTGCTGCTGCTTTGTGCTCATCCAGAAAATGCCCCTGACCTTCCTGCAGAGGTGTGTGGGGATGGGTGTAGGCAGATCTTTGTTTGCTGTTGGTGCTGCCCAGCTGTTCCACAAACTGTTGCGTTATTTTAGTTTTGTTGCCATAACCGTTTGGCTCCCTCGGCGCTATCTGTCACCTGCAGATGAAAATGAAAAGCCTTGAAAATCAGGTGACAATGATCCAGCATGTCCAGGGATGTGTGTCTGTGTGTGAGCACAGAGCAGAGCACGCTGTTGTCAGTACATTTTTACACACCCCAGCAATGGAGGGTTTGACACTGCAGAGAGTGAGTGTGTCTAGGAGAAAAGTGGAGAAACACAGCCAAATGTTCTTCTGCTTATTGTGACTGGAGACCAAATCTCCCTGAAAGCGGAAATTTAATTCTTCAGTGCCCAGGGCTCCCAGAACACCGAGTCTGTCTCTGCTTCATCCCCAGAGCCATCACACACAGGTCTTAGAACTACAGAATCCTAGAAATATCTGGGTTGGACAGGACTCTAAAGGTCATCTAGTCCACCCCCTGCCATGGGCAGGGGCACCTTCCACTATCCCAGGTTGCTCCAAGCCCCATCCAACCTGGCTTTGGGTATTTCCAGGGATGAGGCAGCCACAGCTCCTCTGGGCAACCTGTGCCAGGGCCTCAGCACCCTCATTGTAAAATCTTCTTTGGGATAAAGAGCAGCAATTTCCTTGCAGTTCTCAGCTTTGTCATGCAGAAGGTCTGTGGAAGAAGGAGGTGGTGTTGTGGATATAAGAAATCAGAATTACATGGGAAAACCCTTACCAGCAGGCCAAGGGGAAAATTTCTGAAGACACCCCCAGCTATGGCCACAGCAGCCTCTGGGGTGGCACTTGACCTTGTCAGAGATCCCAGCACCTGTGGGTGATATTATCAAGAGATCCCTGGGTGGTTTCCTCCTGGAAAAAAAGTGTTGCCTCATGATGAAGTCCTGCCTGCTACCTGTGAAGGTAATTCCTGCCATCTTTCCCCATCTCCATGTTTCCTTTGTGTGCAGATGGAAGGGGAATGAGCAGACCATGCGAACAGTGCAGACCTTGGACCTGACACAGGTGTCACCCAATTTATGTCGTTTTATTTAGAACCTGTAGCAGAGCTGCTCTTGGATTCCATCAGTGCACGGGAGAGGAGAAGGGGCTGTCACGGGACAGCTGTCCAGGGGCACACAGGTGGGGGTCAGTCCCATATTTCCATCCAGCTGAGGATCCGTGTCTTTGGCTGCGTCACTGACCGGAATGGAGTTAACCTTGATTTACACAGGAGGTGGAAAAGGGAGAATTGAGCACAGCAAGCTGAATCCTAGAATAGAAAAAGGCCACTGGAGAGGGAGACAGAGTGCAAGGAGGAAAAGCTAACATCGTGGTCTCCGTGAGTCTGTCTTTGCAGATCCCTCAGGCAGAATGACCATAAACAGTGTCTTCAAAAAAATGTGAATATTATGCTCCTTTCTGACAGTTTTTCTCCCCTATTTCCTTCTGCCTTTAAAAGTTGCTGAAGGAAATAAATATTTAATGATGTATTTCAATATTTTAATGTAGGTTTCTTGGTTAAAACACCACAAATCTGTCAGTGAGTGACAAAAGAATTACAAAGTAACGAGCATTGCAGCAAGTAGGAAGTTGGTTGGAAAGGGGAGAGGAAGGGAAAGAAAAGAGGCAAAGCTGGTGTGGCACATCTTCTCCAGGCGGAAATCACCACTGACTCATTCCAAGCACTCATTTCCAGAGCTTGCTGGGGAGGAAAGACCCAGACAGTTTGTTGTTAGACCGTTCACTAATCCTTTCTGTAAAGCACAGCAGTTTCCCTCCTCCAAGGCTTGGCTGGGATGTGTTTACTCTGACCAGGATCCTCACGATCCCTGAGCCAGAGGGACTGAGTGGAGCAAACATAGCCCATGGCTCAGCTTCCCAGCTCCCCAGGGACAGGAGCTCCTGCACTGCTGTGGGAAAGAGCCATCAGGGACCTGTTGTCCCTTCCCTGGTCAGCCTGTGGTGCTCATTCTTCACTCTCAGGGTACAAGGGAGTTGTAGATTTGTGCAGCTCCACCACATCTTTTCCCTCTCTCATTCTGCCCCAGGACACTGAGCCTGCTGCTCCTCACTTTGTACAAGTGGATTATTTTTGCTCAGTCAGGTAGAATCATTAAGGTTGGAAAAGGCCTCCTAGACCATCGAGTCCAACCTTTGACCCATCACCACCTTGTCAACTAAACCAGAGCACTGAGTGCCACGTCCAGTGTTTTCCTGGACACCTCCAGGGATAGGGACTCCACCACCGCCCTGGGCAGCCCCTTCCAATGCTTGACCACCGTTTCAATGAAGAAATTATTCCTGCTCTCCAACCTGAACCTCCCCTGGCACAACTTGAGGCCATTTCCTCTTGTCCTGTCCCTTGTTCCCTGGGAGCAGAACCCGACCCCACCCGGGCTCCCCGCTCCTGTCAGGGAGTTGTAAGAGAGGGAGAAGGTTCCCCCTGAGCCTCCTTTTCTCCAGGCTGAGCCCCTCCAGCTCCCTCAGCTGCTCCTCACATGACTGACCCTCCAGATCCTTCCCCAGCTCCATTCCCTTCTCTGGACAGGCTCCAGCCCCTCAGTGTCTTTCTCGCAGTGAGGGGCCCAGAACTGGGCACAGGACTCGAGGTGTGGCCTCACCAGTGCCCAGCACAGAGGCCAAAGTTAAGATGTTAAGTCCTCTATGTGGCACTGTCAGGAAGGCCTTGTTTTCACTCATCCTCATCTTTATTTGAGGTTGTTCTCTTGCCCAGGCAGGGACTTGTGTTGTGCACCCAGAGCAGTGTATCAGTGGCAGCCACAGGAAGAGAACATAGAAAATCACATCCTTGAACCACTGTGGACCTCGTGCCATCCTGTGTGTCCTCACACAGTGATTGCCACAAGGAACACCCATTCCTGGTGCTGGGCCAAGGCTGCTTCATTACACAACATTCATCAGGGGGTGCCTTATTCTTCTGAGACAGAGGCGGGCTCCAGCCCAGGAAACGTGGCAGTGAGTGGTCTCTGCAGAGACAACCTGGGAATGAAATCTTTTGCTGGGAGCTGCAGTGAATATTTTATACCACTCACTCCCTCCCTTCTCCGTTGGATCTCAACAGCAGTCTCTAGCCAACATAATTCTTTGTGAGTTACTTTCGTTAGCAAAACCTTTCACCCTATGAAGATGTTCTACTTAATTAGTAAAAGTTCAATTTTTTTGTCACCGACAGGGCCCCATACATCACCATGTCTGGAGAGTCATTAGCTGTAAAATTAATCAGGGTGGATAATGGCTGAACAGTCAGAGCCCTTTGTGTTCCTTCCCACATCTCTGCCTCCAACGTGAGAACTTTTTCAAGAAGGGGAATCCAAAAAGCATCTCCAAATATCCAAGAGACCAGTTTCTAGGGTAGCACTGGAGGAGCAGTAGTAGCAGTCCTTACAATTTGATTGGTAGCAAAGAGAAATAATAAGGCATAATGCAAGCGACTACAAGCAAGTTGATTTTACTTATAATTTTCCATAACTGATCGCAGGACCTCATTAAAAGTAAACTCCTCGTGCTGCATTTCACTTTGCTACAGAACAAGACCAGACAGGAGGGGAGGAAGGAAATATTTCACATGAACAAAATACGTCTTCTCACTTTGTAATTTTCCTCCCCAGAAAACGTCTGAGGAGCCGCCGCCCCGGGAACGACTTGTCCGGGCTCTGCTCTGCCTCCAGGACTTGCCGATTCTTCGTTGTCTCTGCTGATGCTCATAACACCATGGCATTCTGGAGTCTTCTTTGACTAACAAGTGGCTCAAGGCCTCCAGCTCTGTCCTCACACTCCTGTCGAGCGCAGTTAAGTAAGTTGTTAACAAATGGGAAGTGATTTCTCTGCCACATCCCCCCCTCGGGTACGAGTCGCACCCAGCCGGAGTCACAAACGCCGGGGCCTTGTCCCTAAGAATGAAGCATGTGTGTCTGGGCAAACAGCTTTGTCCTTGGTGTCTGATTGATTTATAAAGCTTGTTTTCAGTGTGTTTGTGAAGGGATAAAGTAGGGGAAGAAAATGGAGCCTCGTGCCTCAAAACTCCTTGATTCCTTGCAGTGGGACATCCTTTAGGCGAAGTGTCTCTGCAGAGCTGCTCTTGTCCTTCCCTGGGCAAAGCAAGGGGGTAAAACAAATGCTTAGTATTCACCCAAAGCAATACAGATTATGCATTGCTCCCTCCCCTTAATCATTCCTTCTGAAAACAACAGGAAAGGGGAATTTCTCTTAGGCTCAATTGAAAAGTTTTGTTTTCCATTAAGCATAAAGTTCTTTTTCATCTTTGGGAATCCTTAAGCTCAAGACAAATACAATTTGGATAACATAAAGCCCTGTTTTCTTTTGAAGAGACTCTTCATTTCTAAAATGCCAAAATGGGATATTATCTTTCTTATTTGCTCTTGTTTCCAGATTAGCTATTTGAGGGAGTCAAAACAAATTTGTGAAAATCTTCCTGCGCCCTGAAATTACTTTTTCAGCAAACAAAAAATTGACCTCTAACACTATACCCAGCTACAGTTATTGAGATTTGTTTCAGGCTTTTTCCAAGCACGTTTCCCTCTGAAGCTTTTATTAACAAGGACTGAAAACCTCCGTTTCCGAAAAAGGAGGAGTTTCAGGCCACAGGAGGGTTCGACAATGTCTGTGGTGGGCAGGACCCCAATGGGTGGGCTGTGCCATATTGGTAATCTCACATACACAGGCAGAAAGATGCCCCAATCCCCATCGAGATCCCATCTTTAAAGCGCTTAACAGGTGGACCATTAGCGCTTTAAATATTGTGCAGATTATCCCTGCTGATTTAGCCAAAGAATGAAATGGTATTGATTCAGGATCATGGCCAGGTAAAGACACCATCGTGCTGTTTGTTTTGTGCTTGATGTTCATTAAATGAACTAATTTATAGATAGGATTAGTGTGATCTATAGAACAGAGGTCAGGAATTGAAAGTAGTACCTGAACTGCCTGAACTGGAGGGTGGATTAGGGTTTAGGGGAAGAAAAGAAAAGAAAATATGGGTGAAAGACAAGATGTAAACTGGCCTGAATTCTACTGTAGTGAGGAAAGTTCTGTCAAGTTCTGTTCTATCTGAAATTCTGCTGCTTTGCACTGAATTCTCATGAGCGTAAATACACAACCTCTCACTGCCAGTCTGGGATCAGAGACTGGGAGAAGGTTCAGGTACAGAGCTGTAATTTGCTTCCCCTCTGCACCCATAAATTAGCCCCAGTTATCCCCAGAGTGCATGTTTCGCTCCTCTAGAACATCAGCTACCACAGCTTTCTCCCAGAGGTGCCCTGGTGCCATTTGGCACTTGGGGTAGTCACGAATCTTCTCTCAAATTTAGCAATTAGTTTGATATTTACTTGGGGAGCCGATGAGAACATTTTTTAAATGACTACATCTCAGTGGAGGGAAAAAAAAGTGAGTTTTCCATTTAAGTATACACAAAACACAGTAAATTGATTTCCAGATTCTCCTAATTTCTCCCACCCCTTGGCATTCAGCACCACTCTTGGGCTGGGGAAATCTGCTATAAGTAGATCTGGACAGCCTAAGAGACAGTGGTCTCTGGGGGCTTAAAAATCAGCCTGTGCCCCAGTAAAAACACATTTCAAGCCCCCCTTGTGGGGGCTGTGCTGATCCTGGCTTTCCTTTTCCCATCTCACCTGTTCCATGCTGAGTGAACATTTGGTGACAGGTCCACAGTGCTCAGCACGGAGCAGCCCTGATCCCATGAGAGGCATAAAGTGGTGGTATAATACCTGTAAGGAAAGCAAAGGTTCTCCATGTCCCCTCCTCTCGTCTGAAGCCGAGAGAGGAATAAGCTGGTGCCCACAAGAGACTTGAGAAACAAATCATTTTTGTGTTTGTTAAGTGCTGAACTTCACACAGCACAAAACAGGCAGGCAACCTGCTCGGCTAATTAAGATCCAGGGAAGGAAGCAAAATGGGGGCTAGCGAAACTTCCCAGGAAGGCTGGAATAACTCACCAGTTATTAAACTCTATTAAGCCAAAGAAATGCCAGCAAACGATGATCTCACAGCCCAGCATCATGCAGATATCACAGAGAGGGGAATCAGGTTTTTCCAAGTGTTTCCCAGCTTCATTGCAGCATCTGCCTCAGGCACAGAGCACCCAGACAATTTGATCCAATTTGTTAGCAAGATGCATCAGGCCTCTCCATAGTCTCTTTAGTCTCCCAAGTTCCAGGATGAAAAACCTCTAAGTGCAATTCTAGAGCAAGAATGGCTCCAAGGCCCCCAGGTCAGAATGAATGTGCTTTAAAAGCATCTGTTAACTCTGTATTTCTTTTCAGCAATGAAAATTACTTCACAGGCTGTCTGCAATCTCCATACATAGGACTTCAGTACTCTGGTGGATGGAAGGAAGGAAGCCTGGAGCGTGCAGAGGGGAAGGTACAGCACAGCACTGTGCATAGCACATTTTGCAGTAATCACTTAATCTGAGTTCTTTTCAGACTCTTCCCTACAGCGTGATGTCTATGCAAGAGTCTGTTTTTCAAAGCATCACCCATCCCCTGCTTGTTCACAAAACACAGACCAGAACTCCTTGGAGGATTTGCTTCTGGAGGATTTGCCACAGGAGGCTTTGCAAACGCACATTTGCCTGATGGACTCCTATCCCACCTCTAGTTTTCCAGCTGGCTCTGCCTGCTTGGTGGTGGCTCCTGGGGACCAGGGGGAGCTCCCCTGACCAGCAGCTCTCCATCTCAGTTCAGCCAGGGAAGTGGCACAAAGAGGCATGGAGGAGAACTGGCGTGTTGCTGGTGATGTAGATGGAGCTGTAATTCTTGAAGGGTGAAGGTGGCACATTCCGCCCACAGGGAGATGTGACGAAGAAAATCCACCATCCCAAGGTGATCTGTTCCCCCAGCTCTCTCAGGAAGCCAAACATTTCATTGTGTATCACCCACCAAGACTCAGTGGGCACTCACCCCTTCCTGCTACAAATATCTTCAATTGTCTTTCATTCCTGATTCCCCACCCCACAAAAAAAACCCAAAAGGCTCAAGTGTTTTTCTAATCTTTCTTTACTATTGTCATTGTTCTTCCCATTCCTCCTCATCATGCAACCCTAAAAGCAAATAAATAAACCCCAACTTAATTGTACATGTGCACATGAACAGCACAAAGGAGCCATTAACATAATCAGCAAAAAGCATTAATTCCAACAATCTTTCCCAGGGCCCTTTGTGGAATGTGATGCTGGAACGGCCTCTGTCAAGCTGCTCAGGAGTGAGGCTGCTTCTCTGTCCATCTCTGCCTCCATCCTCCTCCCATCCCTTGAAACCCCTGCACTCCCTGGCCAGTCTCCTATTATGACTCTCCCTGGCATCCCAGGGTGGCTCTTCCCCTCTTCCTGCCTCTCCCTGGGCTCCCTGGGGATGTGGGATGCCCGGGGTGGAAAGGGCATCTCCTGCCAGTTGGCGGATGGAGGGAGCAGATCTGGACGAACTGTTGCCACTGGAGATGGCAACAGATGCTTCCTGGTGGAGGCTGCGCTGGCTAATTCAGGGCTTTGTGGTTTGAGACAGAATCCCAATTATTTCCAATTAGGAGACTGCAGTGACAGCTGCTCTGAACAGGGCCTTGTCTAGCAGCTGAGGAACCTGTCTGCACATTCAGCTGGGCTTGGATACCTGCATTTCCAGCACAGAGCACTCATCCTAGGTTTTATTATAAACCTCTTCTTCTTTCACCTCTTGTCAAAGTTCCTCTCTCCCAGGAAAAACGCCACTTCTCACGAGGAGTTTGGCAGTGGAAACATCCTTAGCTCTCCCTCACCAAAATCCATTTCTCTTCTCCTTTCTATATGCAGGATTTAATTTTCCTGTTGTGCTGTCCAGCTCCCCCTCTTCCCAGTTCCCCCATTACTTCTGCCTGCCCTGTGATGTATGGCCCTTGTCGGGCCGTTTTGGCCTGACCCAGGCAGCCAAAATCAGAGGAAAACCTGGTTTTATTTTGCCTGGGGAGAATTCATCACAGAAAGTGTCTCATTTAGGGAAATTAAGGATGAAGGAAAGGGAGAGCTGGAAATTTATTCTGGTTTAGTGTTAAAAATATATCTATCTACTGCTGTGTTAAAGGCTGGTATTTGCTCTCCACTTTCTTTTTGCTCTTGTCCAACCATATCACACAGTCCAGACGCAGAATTCAGGAGAAAGGGGCACAGGGCCCCTTGCTGGCTTGAAAATGCTGCCTATGGTAGAGAGTGAACAGGATAAGGAGATGTTGAACAAGAAGACACGCTTCTCTCCATTCTGTCTCGTAACTACTCATCATAGGCAAATCTAATCCTAAAAACACAAACTAGATAAATCCTCTGGAAGGAGAAGGAGGAATTTGCTGTTGCTGGCTTTGGTTACAATTCAGCTAAATCCTCGTTTGTTTGGATACTGAGCCTGCTGAATCACAGCAGGGCTGAGCAAACCCACAGTGAATCCTGAAGTGCGCAGTGTGCAGTCCTGGAGAGTCTCTTCCAGAGCTGCTCTCCGCCCTCCCCCAGCACAGGCACAGGAATCTTTCCTGATCTCCCTTTCCCACCTCCCTGTCCAAGCTGCAGTGAAAAGTTCATGGTTTCCTCAGAGTATTCCAAAGTATGTTTTCTCATATAGAGGAAGGTGCCACTTGGCTACACCAAAGCACCAGGGAGCTGTAGAGCAGGTCTGGGGCAGCTGTAGGGCAGGTCTGCCATCATCTGTTTTTCTTGATCTCTGCACAGCCATGGTCTTAATCATGCTTTCTATTTTACCTGGGATCTAAGAGGGAAGATTTTAGTCCAGGAGATTTTTCAGTGTGGTATTGGGATGAGTGTTGTCTATTAATTCATGTGGAGCCCTTAGATACTGCAGAAGATAAGTGCCTTGTAAATACAGATAAATAGATCAGATTAGACCTTGACAGTGGTTCATGCAAAAGGCATTTTTATGTGCAAAAATAATAACAATGTAGAGAAATAGCTATTATTTGAAACCTTGGGCTAGAGCTCCCATAATTGATATTGTTGGAGGAAAGATGAAGCTAATGGAGAAGAGCTGCTGTGATTGCCCTTTTGTCATTGACTAATTCTTCCAGCCACCAAAGCCACATTACCCAGCTCCCATTTAGACCTCAAAGCAAGTGGTCACATTTTTCAAGAGAGCACAGCTCAACGAGAGCTGAGTCTTTTCAGAACTCCTCTTGTGAGTGCTGCAATGGCAGGGAGGAGGGAAGGAGAGGGCTTTTGGAAGTGTGTCCTCTTTTACATCCTGACTGCTTGGAAATCTGGACTATGGCATGTCCCAGAGAACTGTCACTGGCCAAGAATCTGGACTTATCCATGTCTTCCTCAGCAATTTCAAAGGAAGGAGAGGGCTGTGGGATTCCTGTATTATCAGTCCAACAAGGGCTGATCACAACTGGAGTATAACTGGTACCTATTCCAGCCCACTCAGGTACAAGCTCCCAGCACATGGGAGATTCCTCCACTGATGCAGATTATCATCCTTCTAGGCTGCACAGCTCTGGTCTGCTGCAAAGGCAGACCCTGGATCTCATTTTATCCCCCCAAAAATAAAAGATGGAGAAGCAGAAAATAAACATCTGAGTGATCCAGGAAATCCTGAAACGAACAGCAGTTTTGTTCCTCAAACAAGTTCCAATTAAGTAACAGCAGCACTCCCTCAGCACTGCATGTTCCCGTTGCATTAGGTCCAAAACCCAAGTGCTTAAAAGCCAGGGGATAAATAATTAAGAACATCATGCATCTTTTATTGCCTACATAAAGCATATAAAGGGTGAAATCCCGACCCATCCGAAGGCAATGTCAAAGTTCTTCTTGACTTCAGATGAACTTGGATTTTACCTAAATTGTTTTGTCAAATACAGTGAAATGTGTGGCGTAAAATACCTCAACAGTCTTAATTCTGACCCAGGAGAGATAATTTTCTATCATCACTTCTAGAATTTAAACAGAAAACAAAGGCTGTTTTAAAAAGGTGAAAACACCTACAAAATGAATGTTGATTTGAAGACAAACAATATTATGGAAATCCTCTTTTTTTAATATATAATATAAAATATTCCCCTATTGCAATTGCAGATCAACTCAGTAATAATGGTATTTAGTAATACTTCAACTAACTAATCATATTTGCCACTTAAGAATATTCCTTAAAAGAAAATGTTTGTACACCAAATTCAATCAAATAAAAATGTCATATAAAAGAGGGGGGGAAAAAACTCAACAAGCAATCCACAGGTTAAGCATGAAGTTGTTTTGTGAAGATAAAAAGTGCACTTCTTTGTACTCAACTTAAAAACATATATTTATTATGTGGGCAGTACAGGGTTTCAGGAGTCCTTAATCATTCATTTCGCTGTTTTTAAGTGTGAGGGCTTTGCAAATGATGTGATAAGTAAGTACATTGTTGTCACTTAGCAACCTTAACTCGTTTCTGAAGTGAGTTGTTTGTTTCTATAATAAATGAGGCACTCGGATACCATGGTGATGAGCAGCTGAGACCTTGTCTTCTGTGCCAGAGCCTGGCCCGGCAAATGGGATATTCCTTGGAGGGATAAGGGCCTCACACAGACGAGTAGCTCTTCACGCTCGTCCACAGCACAGAAACGTGGTCACTGGCGGTGTTTGTGCTGCCTTGAGGGGACCTGAAAGCTGAAGACAAGACTCCTTCTCCTTTCAGGCAGAAAACTTGGCCTTTTGCCCTTAGCTCTGGTGACCTCCCCAGTGTCCAGGAGCCTCCCTGTCCATGGTGGGTTTGCAGCCAGCTCTCAGGTGCTTGTGCTGTTACCATCAGCCTTCAGGGAGAAACTTTATTTTTTACTCCACACTCTGAGAACACCATGTTTTCATCTCCAGGCATCCTGCAGAACCGCACTGGGCCTCTTCTTGTCCCCTAATTACTCCTTTATGCACTTCTCCTGGTGTATCACGGCTATAAAGCCAGTTTAAGCAGCTGGTGGAAGATTGCTGGCCTCTGGGAAGGCTGCTGTGATAAAGAACCTCCAGGGTGGTCCCTGCAGATGGGAACTGATGCCAGACCTTGAGGGCTGTGCCTGGGGGGAAAGGGAAAAAAGACAAATAGTATGGCTGAGACAGAACTCCCTCCCTCAGATGTGAGTTTCTGGTTTCTAGGAGTAAATTAAAGCAAAAGGGTTAGCAAACGCCAAAATAGATTTTAAACAACTGTGTTCTGTTCTAAAACTCTATTTAATTGCAGTTAAATCCCTGGACACAGTTGATCTGCTAGAGCTCACCTGATTTTTCCAAGTCTTCTCTTCCCTCACTCCTTTCCTGTATTTCCTGACTTTACACTCAATCTATTTGTATGGCTGTTACAGCTTCTTGAGTTTAAATTAATCTTTTAAAGAAGGATGAACCACATGAACTTTCTTTTGGTTTTAGAAATCACATCCATATTCATAATCCACTAATCATGTTTGATAAATCAGAATTCATTGTGAAACACACTAACCCTTCATGTTGCTTCACTTTTTAATCTCGTGGGGAAAGCAATCAGCTCTGCAAGGGGGTTGGGCTGGGCTGTCTTGGGTGTCTGCTTGAGTCAGCTTCCCTGTTTGTACAATACAGCTTGTGCTTCTGGATCTAAGCTATCATCTAAAAATGTAATTAAGTCTTCAGCACTTCAGTAGCAAGAGGAATCTTCACAGTGTGAATCAAACACCATCTTCTCAGTGATGCTGGCCTGAGTCTGCCACTCGTCTGGGAGAGCAGCTCGGAGCTTTCTTTTCATTCCAGTGGTGTAACCACACTGCAACCTCGAGATCCTTTACTTCCAAGTCACAGTGGCAAGAATTGCACCTGCAGTCAAAGAATAAACACAGGTGACTGTAGGGATCAGAAGGGTCTCTTGTTATGCAGTGGCTTCTTTAACCTTGGTACACTTTGTGGGTAAGAGTGAGGAGATGGTACTTCTGCCCCTCAGTCATTAGCACAGGAGTGTTCATATTCAGATGTCTTCTAACTGTCTGCAAAATGGGATTTTTTCTGGCAATACCTACATAAGTTTAGCTACCTCACCTTTTTTTTTTTTTTTTAAATCCCCATTGGTCCATTAATCCTGATCTTTGCTTTAGAGGAGGAGTCTTCGCGTGAGTCCACATCCTCTGATCTATTGTTTCTGCTTCTCCTGCTGCCAGCTCCAAGGTGGTCTCTTCTTCCCCACAGGCTGAGACAGGAGACAAGGAGCCCACAGAGAGGGAAGGACAGAGATGAAGGCAAGTACTCTGGACCACGGGCCTCCTCCTGAGGATGGTGTCAAGGTGCTGGCTCCACTCCATACACTGGAGCCGCTCTGCTTTCCCACACTCCCCAAGTTTTGGGCTCCCGTGCCTTCCCAGAGAAATACAGCTGTAATTTGCCGGAGCAGATTCCAAGCCTGCCACACTTAGTAATTCAGTGGTGAATTCAGAGCTGCGACCAGGTTGAAAAAAAAAATAACTCGCTTTAGTAAGTAACAAATGCCCATTCCTGCTGCCTTGGTCTCTCCCTCCTGTGCGGCAGCCTCCGCAATCCCACCGCTCCCGGTTATTGCGCGTCCGAGCGCAAAGGAAAGGCGGGCGGGGAGGGGGCAGAATTCATTTCGTCTCGGGGGGATGTTCATTGTCGTTCCTGCTCTCGGCAGCCCGAGGTCTCTGTCGCTTTCCGCGGCGCTTTATAAGGGGAATGGTTCTCACAGGCACCAACGAGTTCATCCGCAGAGACGCCCGGAGCCTGGAGATTTGGATTTCCACCTCCCTGACGCCGCGGTAATTGGGGCTCCCGGGAGAGGAAACCCTGACAAGTGACACAAATAAACCTTCCAGACCCCTCTGAAGACCCGCAGCACGGTAACCCCAGGAGGGCTCCCGTGATCAAATTACCCGCAAACAAATGCTTCTGCAGCAGCTGAGGATGTAACTGCTGAAGGTCAGCGAGGTGTGTGTGGAACGTGTCTGCCGGGTTTTAGTTCCCATCACCCGCTCCAAATCAAAGACCAGGAGTTGCAACAGTGGCAAAATGGAACAGGGAGAAGCTGCAAACCTAATTAAACCTCGTTTCTCCACTTGTCTAGGAATACGTTTATTTAGGCCTTCCCTACCCTCTAGCTATTCAGGCGTAATTACAGCAGCGCTGTTTCCCTGAATATAAAGGAATAATATAAAGCACATGCGTTTTCTCTCCTGTGAACTGAAATTTGGCAATGTCTCTGACGTTCCTTTGGGGAGCTGGTGAAAACATTTTGAAGATGTCAGCATCTCAGTGGAGAAGAGGAGGTTAGGAAAGATTGATAGGCAGATAGATATGGAAATACAGATATATCCATAGATATAGATATATAAAAATGATTTACAGTTTGCTTCCTTTCTCCTATCCTTTTGCAGTTAGCTTTTTAGGGAAATGACTTATTGTATAAATAGATGTAATTTCCATGTAGGAGGAAAAATAATTAATACTGATGTGTCACTTAAACAACTGGCAGGGAGTGTATTTCAGGTGCTGCACTGCTTTAACTGATGGTTAAAACAAAAAGATTCCCTATAACTGACTCACAAACTGGTGTAAAAATTCTGTACTGACCTTGTAGAGACCACAAATAGTTCCTTCTGACAAAAATAGTAAGACAGAAATTACAGATGTAATACAAAAATCATGGGATGAAATTCTCAGACTGGATTATGTAGGAAGTTCAAATTTGAAGACCAAAAGAGTTCATAATTATTGATTAAATTATTATTATATGTTAATTTATTCTGGATTTCCTCCAGAAGAGGCTGCTGGGTTTGAAACATAATCTTACTTATTAGTTAGCACAGAGCTTTGTTGTAAGCCCAAGGCCTGGAGGAATCAATCTGTAAGTTCCACGAAAGCTTGACGGGACTCGGGAACTTTAGAAAGATTTTCTTAGAAGGAATTAGTCATGGTGTCAAGGGACTCCTTTGTTCCTTGCTGATTGTTTGTCTCTTAGTCATTAACTGAAGTTCCCGTTCCTGGAAGGAGCCCTGTTGACAGCTCATCTCTTGGGGTTTTGTTGCAGCAGAAGCAAGTCCTGGCTCTGGCTCTCCTGTCATTCCAGTCCTCTTGGTGAGCTGAACTCCTCCACAAGAGGAACGGTTTGTGCCAACAGGTTGGCGTTCCCAGGAACAAAAATCCCACTCAGGACTCACCTCCCTGCAGCTGTTCCTATCCCTGTAATAAAGGACAAAGCCCAGGGAACTTTTCTTGAATGACATCCCAGGGGATGGGAGGAAAATCTCCGGCCCTCATCCAGTCCGTGTATCCCAGTGCAAGGAGTGTCCCAAAGGCACTTCAAGGTCCTGAGGAGTCCAAACTGTCCCAGGAGGTGCAGCCACCCTACCATCAACTCACACATTCCCAATTTTTCCTGCTATCCCAGTTCCTCGGGGCCCCAGGCAGTTCTGTGCTGGTGGTAAAAATCACAATCACAGCATCGGACTTTTGTGTGTTACCCTCAGCTCACAATCACCAGAAGATGATTTAATTGCATGAGAAAATGTTCTCTTTAATCTTTTAGAATTAGTCATCTCTTCCTCAGTCATCTCTCTATATTTTTGGTTAGAGAGACTGAAAATCTTAATATATCAGTGACATTTATAGCACATGTTAATATTATAAAACGTCAGAGCTCTATTTGCAGAAATGAATACTGATGTGATGGGAGTGTTTTATTATGTCAATGACTTTTATTATAAATATGATAAAACTGTGTCATCCTTTTTTTTTTTTTCCCCCAAATAAAAAATAAAACCACCTAATCATTTATCCCAAGGTTGCTGCTCTGCTACCTGGTTAATTTATTCAACAGCACTGCTAAAAAAAAAGAAAAAATATACCCTGCAATGGATTTTCCCATAGCGGGGTCATTTGATGGATGTTGTCATTGACCTGCACGTTTGTTTAGGATTAGAGTGTGACAATGAGCACGGAAACAGGGCTCACAGAGCAGCTTCCTGTGGATACAAGGCCAGGAGACAAAACCTAGTTTTAAGGGGATAATTAATCATTACCAGAGAGTGAAAGGTGGCTTCATATCGTGGCATCTCCACTGCTCTCTCCAGGGCTACTGAGACTGCCTCAATCCCACCGGCCCTGTCTGCAGATGATGCTCCTGAGAAGGTTCCCTGCCTGATGCTCCCCTGGCCCTTGGGTTCATTCCCAGACCCACAGAGATCTGGGAGCTCTGGATGGGATCCTGAATGGGCCCATTTTATGGGCTATGATGCAATCTTACTAATTAATCTTTATTACTTTATTAGCTAGTGGTTGCTGTGGTGAGTAAGCTGAACTGCTCACAATAGGTTGTTGCACTTCCAGCCCCAAAAGGTGGCAAATTCACAAATTAGAGTTTGTTATAGGGATAATGATATTTTATTGAAAAGATTAGTAATACTAATAATTCTGTACATTTCTGCTCTCTTCTTGTGTTTGAATTTCCTCGCTAATTTTTTTTGAAAATTGCAGAACCGTAAGAATCATCTTCGCAAGCAATAAAATATCAATGTATTTAAAAGAGAGAAGAGGAAAACTTGATTTGATTCATACAAAATAACATGACTCCGAGGGCTGGGATTTTTCAGAGAAGAAATATCAGGAAAGTCCTCCAAGTTGGGAACAGCCACCATAATGAACAGGCACATCCTTAGTCCCTGAGTTGACACACAGCATGCTGAGGGATCTGTTCCCATGGGGAGCAGCACAGGGAGGACAGAGATGGCAGCATGAAGGTGCTGTTGCTATGGTTAGTAGCGTGTAAGACTTCAGGATTTACAATTTTTTTTTTAACTTTAAACTTTTCTTTTCCTCCTCCCCCTCCCCTTCTGTCTCTGTGCAAAGGGAAACCCAAGATTCCAGTCCTCGTAAGGGAGACATCTGTTTTGGGTAGCGACTTGGAGGAGGTCAGGGATGGGCTTCTGGAGATGACTGTCATGCTGTAGTAGATAATAAACCCAGAGGGAATTAGTAAGTGGGTGTTTTTAATGCTAGGCATTTAAAATGTCTATTGAGATGTCCAGTGTGGTTTTTCAGACCTCTCTGCTGCTGCTGAGACCTGGCAGAATCGTTGCACCGTGAGAGGGGGTGGCCAGAGTGGTCTGAACGAAAAGCTGAGGAGCCAGAGTGATGGGAGACTCTTCAGATGGCACCAAACCCAACAGCAGCACTGGGCAGGGAGGCTCCTCCAGCTGCTACTTGAGTGAAAAACATCCATGAGCTGCCTCTGCCCAAGTGCCCAGTAATGGGATGTTTTGTGGGAAGAGAAACAATTCCACCGGTGCCCAGTTCAGAGACCTCCCAAAGGGGAAGATGTGAAGTGACCATCCCTGGGGGCATCATTGGTGGGACACAGTGGGATCTATTCTGGCTGTGCAGGGCCACCCTCTGCCCACACAGCAGGAGCATTGCTGAAATCCTGCCTGGGTTATCAGGATGGTTCCCCAAGGACTCCAGCCTGAAGTAGCACAGTCACACAGCCAGAGAGGGCTTGTCCTGCCCTCGAGTGAGCCACAGCAGCACTTCAGCTGGAGACAGAACAACAGCTCTTTAAAAAGCAAACGCTGCAGCTTCTCTTTTAAATGTTCCACTGGGCTCTTGAGGAGGTTCACAGACGTCTGCAAGGCTCTGAATGCTAAGGGATGCAGTAATGAGCCCTCCTGATTCACAGCACTGCCCAGCCGCTCCTGTAACAGGAGCAAGAGAACTCGAGGTGTCCTGTGGTTCCAAAGCAGGACGTGGGAATCAGCTCGTTTCACTGTTTACTTTCTTTGCCCATTCTCAAGCCTTAAGAGGGGAGAGGGGATCTAATCCTTCCTCCCCTGGGCTGCAAATGGCTATGGGTAAACTCAAAGTAAGGGAGTCACAGCAAGTTATTTACCACTCAATGAAATGCCTTGTTGAAGAGGCATAAATCATGGTTTATTCAGATGATTTCCTAATTAGACCTACAAGACCTACAATCCCCTTCCATTTCTACTTGCTCTTAAAGAAGCTGCTCCCAATATCCTACTGGTGTGAATGAATTGTTCTCTCTGTGGACTTTCATAGGGGTCTTGTTATTGGAAATCAAAGTCTGTAGAAACACCCTTCTGTATAGCAGCCCGCTGCACTTAGGAGATTAAAGACCCATGGGAAATAAGGCTGGAAATAAGGTCTTCTGAGGCATATGCAGATTTTTAAATCCCCAGTGTCACTTGGGCTACTGAGATCTGGTCACAGATCTTGTGGGAGTTGTGCTGCTGTCCTTGGAGCCCAGCTAAAAGTGGAATTGATGAGGGTGGGAGAAGGGAAAAGAATCTATAAATAGTTTTTAAAGATCTTTATCTATCAATACATCTCTATATTTGTCTATACCTGCCCAGCTGAGGACCAATGTTTCCTTGCAGCCCTCCTTTGGACTGTAGTTCAACTCCTGCCCTTTGGCAAGGGTGAAGTGCTCACCCTCCTTGTCTTGGTGCTCCCCCCACCCCGCCCCAACACGGAATGCCAGCCGTGTCCTCACTTGGCTGGGGTTTGTTTACATTTCTCCTGCAAGTGAGCTTTTATAACTCCCATTTCCTCTCATCTCATGCCCCAGGAGCTGCCACTGGGAGAGAGATCGCGTGAGGGAAGGGATTCCCTGATGTGTGTGCTGAGATTTCAAAGCACAGCACTGGAGAGCAGAGCAGAGTGGAGGTCACCCAGGAGATGCCTTTAGTGAGCTCCAGGGAGAAAAGCGTGGTGTGATGGTGCATATCATACCAGCAAACCACTGGACCCTGAAGCAGGAGTGTGTCTTGAAGCTGGTGTTACTCTGGAATATAGAAAAGACTGAGTCTGAGTGGCTAAAAAGTTGGGAAGTTACGGCAGGGGCAACTCATGGAGAGGGAGGAGCTGAAGGTGAAGGTCAGCCTGTGTGAGATGACAGCAGGGAAGAAACTATTATATAATGGCAGAGAAGAGAATTAGGGGATGAAATGGGCAGTCAGAGGGAATGTCTGAAGGGCCTTAATGCAAAGGCAGAACTGCCAAATCCATGATGTTGCTGATAAACATGAGTAACACAGGGAAGGAGTTGGGGCATCTCAGGAACTGAGAGAAGGACTGGAACTGAGGATTTTGAGGGAAAAAAAGCTTCACAGAGACGCTGGAGAAAACCAGAAGCATTGGCCTGAGGCAGAGAAGAGGGGAAAGGGATGTAGGAGTGAGGTACAGAGATACAAGATTGATTTATGGAGAGAGGAGAGCCTGGGAGAGGAGGACAGCCAAGGGGAAACACTGGCAAGAAGAATTCATTTGAGGGAGGAGGAATGCCATGGACAGGGACAGCCTGCCAGATCTTGGTGCTCTCTTCATTTGAGTTTGTCACTTTGCTGTGATTTCACCTCCATCTATCCCATCCACAACCACCTTACTGAGCTTCTTAGGGATGACTCATTGAAAGAGGAAAAACAAAAGGGGGGGAAAAAGTAAAATAAATTCAATATCCACCTATTTCTTATCTAAAATGAAAGAGCAAACTGTGCTTTCTATTTGGGCTAGAAAATGCCTTTCAGAGCTCAGCTGGCATTTAATTTGTTTACTCTTTCTCAGGACTCTCACTTGCCTCGCTCTGCTTCTGTTTTGCACAGTTGCTCCTAAATGGAAGGCAAAGCCAATAATGGCCAGGTTGGAGGTGAACTTTCAAACCCACAATATGGGAGCAAGTTCAGAAGGAAACACATGGAGGCTTCTCAGGGATAATTTAGGAAAAGGCTGGAGACAGATGTGCATGCGGAGCTGAAAGAAGAATGGGAAGACCATGGACTTTGGGGTAGCAGGAGGATTTTCTGCTGTCTCGGGGATAAAGGGGGATGCTGACAACACTCCAAGGTGTAGGATGGAGCCCAGTGAAACTGGCCTTGCCCTGCCTGGAGATGTGACCTCAGCACTGTGGTGCCAGTTAATGCTGACAGCTTTCTGAGCATATCTGTAACAATGAGGCTCAGCTCCTGGACAGCTCCAAACGGGACTTTTAAATGCCATTAGCCCAGCTGGGCAGTATTTTGTGTTCCACAGGAACAGCAGTCAGTGGCAAGGTCTGTACCGGTTTTCAATGTCAGGATGTGCACGTGGACATGTATGTGTGCACTACAGCCCTGCCTGCTTTCCCAGGGAGAGGAACTTTAGGGTCCGAAGTGAAAGGGAGCTGGAAACACAGTGTCCTCTGAAGAAAGGAGCATCACTGCTGCTGTTTTGGTCCATGGGGATGGGGACACTGAGGCAAAAGAAGACAGATGTTGGCATCTGCCAGCTTGCCATGCAGTCTCATTCCTTACATCATGCTGCCCTCTTCAAACCCCAGACACCCCAACTGCTTCCCCACATTTTTTTCAGGATCTCTTTTCCCTGAAGTTGCACTCTCAGCACTTGTGGATGATATTTATCTCCAGAGTTTCTGGTGACTCAAACCAGAAGCCAACAGATCAGCAGGACCTTATGGCAGGTTGGAGTGGGAGAAACCAGGCACAGGTCAGTGGGTGTGAGGACAGGTTTATCGAGAAAGCAGCTAAGAGAAGCAAAAGGATGTCAGCTTTTGACACTACAGTAGATCACTTAGAAATAGAAAATAAATGTAAAATGTTCATGTTTCATTGAATCATATAATGGCCTGGGTTGGAAGAGACCTTAAAGATCATCTTGTTTCAACCCCAGTGCCATGGGAAGGGACACCTTCCACTAGCCCAGGTTGCTCCAAGCCCCGTCCAACCTGGCCTTGGACACTTCCAGGGCTGGGGCAGCCACAGCTTCTCTGGGCAACCTGTGCCAGGGCCTCCCCACCCTCACAGGGAAGAATTTCTTCCTAATATTTAATCTAAACCTGCTCTCTTTCAGTTTGAAACCATCCCCCTTGTCCTGTTCACCTGGACACAGTCAATTTGAGAAAGGATGTGCCTGGAGAAATCAAAGGAGCATGGTCAATGTTTAACTCCTGGTAGGAGCTTCCCAAGCCAGAAATCTCTGGTATCCCATCTGTCTACATCTCAGCCTGAGTTTTGGGAGTCACTCATCACTCAGCCAAGCTAAGCCTGGCTAAGCCATACTTTATTCTGGCAGAAATCTCTGTACTCTGCCTTAGCCCTGCCTTGCAGCAGGAGCCTGCAGAGCAGCCAGGCCACCAGCATCTCTCTCACTTCGGGCTTGCACAGCCTTTTCCTGGGATCCAAGGGACTTGTTTCTATTAAAGTAATTGGCAAACACATTGTTCAAATATTAGCAGTGGCTGCAAACCCTTTGTGTGGGACCAGTCAAGGCAGGCAGTGCCTTCACTTCAACAGTCAAACCTGGGCACCGCTGCCAGGCATGTCAGGTGCTGAGTGTGATCCAGAAACACCATCCAGCTCTGAAACTGGCTGAGCTGCTCCAATCTTGGCCATTATTAATTTGACTGGGGATAAAACTACACATAAAGGCTGCTTTCTGCAACTGAAAGCAAGTGAGAAAGCATTTGGCATGACCAGCTGCCTCAGGTGGGGGAGCAGCACTGAGCTGAAGGAGCCTTCCCATATCCACATGCCAGGTTCCCTGCACCCAACCCTTTACTTGCTCCAGGGTGTCATCCCAGGAAGAGGTGAAGTGGGAAGGTTAAGGCTGAGGAAAGTTTTAATCAGCAGCCTCAACACCGCAGGAAAATGTCCTGTTGCTGCTGCACCGTGGCTGTGTAAGGAAGGAGTAAGGAGGTTTTGCAGGTACTTCGTTGGATAGGACTTCATGGGAAATGTGTGTAGCAGTGAGCCAAATCCCACAACCCCACTGAAATCAATGGCATTTTATGCCAGGTATGAACTGGGTCAATATTTTTATGATGATGCCTTCACTGATATACTGTTTGCCTCTAAAAAATGGAATGAAAGTGATCATAAAACTCAGGTTACGCTTAAGTGTATGGACATGTGAATAATGTAGTTCCTATAGACAATTAAAAGGATGGAAGGAAGATCTTTTAAATTCTTTATTGATGAATTTAATGTAGCAGTTAATACCAAGTCGATGACACAAAGGGACTGGAGGTGCCAGGTCCACATCTGTGATTTGGACCAGTCCAAGGCTTGATGATGATAATTTGAGTCATTAATTATTCATCTTCCTGCTGAGGCTGTGAAAAGAAGTGTCAATAAGATCATCCATGGCAGGAGGGTGGGAACTAGATGATCTTTGAGGTCCCTTCCAACCATTCTGTGATCACAGGGATTTCCAGGTTGCTTTCCTATAAAGTGAAGTGCCGATGAGAGGAAGCTGGAGAAAGATCCATGGCACTGAGGATTAATAGGAATGTACTTCCATATCACTGCCCTGCCTACAGAATCCCAGACATCTCCTCCTTCATCCCACTGTCCAATGGTCCCAGCTTGCTTTGGTCCTTCAGGTAAAGCCCCACTTCTTAAAGATGCATATTAGGGAATACTCTTTTCACTTTTTGGTGTAGGAAAACATGCAGTGCTTTTTTTTTTCTCTAGGTGCACTTGGAAAAAAAACCCAACCCAACCCACAGCTCTCCACCGCCGTGATCCCAGCATATCCTAAAGATTTTAGATAGAGAAAGCACAGAAATGAGAATTCAAAACACTCTTGTAAAAACCTAATGCATTTTTTTAAGCTATGCTCATGCTGTTTGAACACGGAAAGCTGGGAATACTCTGGATACACTGATGGAGGGGACACCTGCACATAAAAATATCTCTAATAACAACAGAGATTCCAACCCCAGCCCACATATCCTGCTCACCGAAATTATTTTCTTCTTAAACCCAATCTTATGCTTTAAGTGAAAATCTGTCTTTAAATGAGAAGGGAGCAAAACCTGTGGTTTGAGAAAAGTGTTTCTGTTAGAATTCAAAACCCTGGAGCTTTTGGCACATTATTGTGCTCATTGAAAATTGGTTAAAATTAATGGGGAAAAATAAGAAAACAAAAATCATTGCAGGAAGTTTATTCTTTTAATATGTATAAACTCAAAGAGATCGATGGATTGATTTTATTTTTTTTCTACAAACCTCTTCTGTTAATGAAGTGTTTTGTTGTTTGTTTACCTTTACAAATATCCAAGGGCAGCTTCACAGCAGGGCTTCTGTTACTCCCTAGGAAGCACAAAGTTTGTGGGTCTAGGGAAATATTTAAATTTAACATTTATATCAGAATACAGACCTGACTCACATGCAGAATTTTGTCCCACTAAGATATTTCAATGTATCAATAGGATTGAGAGAAGAAAAAGTTAAACATAAACGCAATTTTGGTGCAAAATACTGGAAGGATAGTTTGAAAATACTGAAATTTTCATTTTAAGTTAAAATCCTCCAGATATGTCAATTTGCCTCATGATAATGATATTTTGGGGCACATTATTCTCTCCCACGGTCTTCAGAGTAGGACTTATACCTGTCTACTTCAAAGGAAACGTTGAAGCAATTTCTGTGATGCTGATATTTTTCAGCTGAATTATTTTTTTTTTTATTTTGATAGAAACCAACTACTACTTTGCAAATATTTTGATGGAAAATCCTTAGCAATTTCCCACAATTCAGTGAACTCAATTAGATTCCTTAAATGGTCTGAATTCCATGAAAACCAGCATCCCAGATCTGTCTCCAAGGGAAATATGTGTGTATTTTTATGGGTTTTATTGCACTTGGATCTTCCTTGGTCATGTCCCTGTGATTTCTGCTGTTCCCACAGATGATTGAGCACTATTATAATTTTGGATGCTCCTCACTGGACTGTTCTGGCTGCTCGTTGCATCCTGTAGACAGTGACCTGGAGAGGTGCAGGGAAATAGGAGAAGAGGGAGGATTCCTTCTGAGGAGCATCATTTCACCTCCATTCCAAACTTTTGTGACCACCCAGCCCTAACATGGCATTTCTGTCCCATTTCCCCATCCCTGGACAACTGTTGCAAGGAGTCATATTCATTACTAGCAGGTTGCCACTCATTTTTCCAGCCTGTAAATACTGATATTCCTCTGGAAAACACAGGCACAGGAGATCAGGTGCAGCTGCAAATCTTGGACCATTTGAGGTGTTTCCCAGAGGCTCCTTTTATTATCTCTACCACTGTAATTCTTTGGCACCAAAAGCCAACTAACCATGAAATAGCTGGTTCAGCCACATGAAGCTGAACACATCTCACTCTCTATTTCCACCCTCCCTGTGGTGGAATTTCATATTGAGTTTGGATGAGCCTTAGGGATATGTGCCCTTGGATGATCCAAAGTTAATAAAATAACGAGATCGCAAAAGTACTAGTAGGAAAATATATATGGTGAGAAGAAACAAGCAAGAGGCAATATAAAGAAAAGCAAAAAAAGGAGGAAATGAGAGAAGAGGAACAGGAGAAAAAAAGTGCAAAAATGGCAATAGGGAAAAGGATAAAAGGACAAAGTGCAGATGGAGATGGGATGGAGACGATGAATGGGTGGGTTGAAGGAAGGCAAAGGAAGGGGAAAGCTGAGTAAGGAGTGATGAAAGAACTCCAGAGTGATGGAGTTTGCAGGTGCATCTCAGCAGGTGCCTCTGATCGGCTCTCTCAGGGACACAGCGTGTTACCTAGTCTAATTTATAAAGGAAATGAAAAGGAAATGGACTTGTTATAATGAACACCATTAATTCACCTCTTCAGACTTCACTGTTTGAACAGAGAGCATCAAACCACTCAATTGTCTTTGTCTGTTCCATTCTTCTCTGTTGCCTGTTGGAAACGACTGGTGAGCGCAAATGCCCCCGAAAGGCTGCACAGCCACTAATTAGCATATATATTGTTTGTCCTGGTACAAGTTTATAGCAAACAGCAATATTTTACACTCCAGTAAAGTTAATAAATGAGGCTTTAGGCTATAAAAATTTCATGTTCTTTTGTGCAAAGGTCAATTATAAATAGTTAAGCACAGATTCATCCAAAAGCTCTGGGCTTCGGCTCTGGAAGAATAAAATATATTTTGGTCAGTGTGCTTGCCAGCTGGACAAATGACTCTCACACAGAGCCTGAAACACCTCTGCCCAACACACCACTCAGCTGCAGAGTGTTATTGGATCTGAGATGACTGATGTCCCATTTTAGCTTAGAGGAGGAGGATGATCTGAAGTGTTGGAGGGAGAATAGGATTTCTCTGGGCCAGACTAGGGGAGACTAATGGTTGGAGTTGTCTTTTCTGAGGAGTTCTGGGGTTAGAAAATCAGATGCATTCACTCAACAGCTCCATTGATGTTACAAAGGACAAAAACACAGAAAAACTGAGGAATATGAAAGCCCTTCCTAATTTTCAAGATGGAAGGAAACTTGTGTTTAAAGATCTCTTTTATTTCATAGAATCACAGAATGGTTTGGGTTGGAAGGGACCTTAAAGCTCATCTCATTCCACCCCCTTGCCATGGGCAGGGACACCTTCCACTAGCCCAGGTTGCTCCAAGCCCCGTCCAACCTGGCCTTGGACACTTCCAGGGCTGGGGCAGCCACAGCTTCTCTGGGCAACCTGTGCCAGGGCCTCACCACCCTCACAGGGAAGAATTTCTTCCTAATATCTAATCTAAACCTACTCTCTGTCAGTTTAAAAACCTCCTCCCTTGTCCTATCACTCCTTCTTGTCCTATTTGCATTATGGGAACATGTAGGACTCACATTGTACTCAACACTATAAATATATGAAAGAGGTGGCCTGTGCTTTAAAGAGCACTATCTGCATATGAGTGATGGAAGGAGACGCTGGCAGTTCTTTCATTATTACTAATATTATTCCTTTATAATACAGTTCCAACAGTAAGACTATATCCTATTATAGGAGGTCACATGTAAACATATAGACATCTCAAGACTGAGAGTTTATAGGGTATGGGATCAATGATATATGGATTTATCTTCTTTCTAGTGCAGGAGGAGAGAAAAAGTATTGATGTTTCCTGCAATAGCCTTCTGAGAATGGAGGCATTAAATCAGAATGTTTTTGAGGGACCCTGGGGAAGTTGGTCTGCGACAATGGGACAAGGTAATTCAATTGGAGGACGTTGGAGATTACAGGACAGACCAGACAGAACAAAGGATGCAGGAGGTTAGTTACCACAAAGAGACACTGTGAACAAGAGCATCTGAAGACTTGACACCACAGGAGGCTGGGAAGGGAGAGGGCTGGAGCCCAGAGCACGGAGGAAGCAGTGTTAAGCAAACTGTCATCCAGCATTTGTCACCAGCCTTAACCTGGTAACCAGGCAACTGAAAGATACGTAAGAAGCTCCCTGAATCATCCAGAGTGAAAGGATGTGTTTGGAAGGGATGAGAAAAGGCTTAAGAGCTCTGTGATTCCTGGGATAAGCAACCCATCATCAGGGGCTGCCAGGGTGGCAACTCAGGGGACACCCTCAGGTGTTGTAGGGTAGATCAGGGGTGAAGCAGGAAAGCATGGAAATGTAGGGAAGGGATCAGTAAAGATCTCTGTATACTGAAGATCCCAATTATTGCCATCACTGGCTGCCTCTGAGCAACTCCTGCAGTTGTCCAAAATGCACCTTTTCACTCTGGGTTTGTGCTTTCCGTCTCCAGGGTTGTGCATCCCCTGTGTCTCTGTGGAGCTTCATTCTCAGCTCTGGGACATGTTCAAGCACATGAATCACCCCTTCACTGCCCAGAGACCATGAGAGATACCGGGAAGGAAAGCCATGGGACTACAGAGAACTTCCCCAAAGCAGCAGGTGGGGATGGAGGAATAAAGTTGTGGGGATGGAGGAATAAATTTATGAGAATAGACCACTGATATCCTGAGACCAGCACGTCTGCAGCTGGGAGCAAGGAGCCCTCCCTGATGGAGTGATGGCATACCAGGAATGGTTTGAAGTTCCTGCACAAGACAGAGAAGTTTGGAAGGGAACAGCAAGCTGTGTAGAAGGGAGAGGAGATCAGGAATGCTTGGCACAGACAAAACCAAAAGGAAGGGGTATGGAGAACGGGGAGGAGGAAGCGGGAGGAACATCTTGCCACTGGAAAGGTTGTTAATGCTCTGCATATATCCAGGAGGGAGAACTCAGCAGTCAAAGCTTGGCTTTTCCACTCACCCAGCTTTTCACTGGGTAAACTTGGCAGCTGTGCATGGGAACAGAGGGTGTGCAGTTACCAGCTCCCAGCTCTCTGTGTGAGGAGGAGCACTGAGAAGGCACCCCAGACACCACAGACTTGTGGAAAGGGCTTAATTGTAAAGCTGACTGAAGTTAAACTCTTTCCATCATAACAGTCTGTGGATTCATTTCCTTGCATTTCCACCTGATCCATTTTTCTCTGTGTAACATTGAAGGAGCTGTGCAGCACCAGGCAATCCAGCAGAGAGCAGAAACATCACCCAAGATCAGCAGAAGCTGTTGGCTGCAGTGCCAGGGTGGCTCAGCAAAGGTCACCCCAAAAGGCAGAGCTGTGTGTTTTGCAAAAGGCTGGTGAGCAGTAAAATAGGCCAGGCCTGAGCTGAGGGGTTACAGAGATGCACCACAAAGGGGAGGGCTGCTGATGTCTGCACTTGGTCAGGAGGAGACAGAGCTCAGCAAAGCAGCCAATCCAGCTGTGACTGTCACGTTGGCTTTGCTTCATTTACGGCACCTGTTAATTACACAGGGTTTGTGTTGGGAACAGCTGGTGAGGTCCCTCCCTCTGTCCTGCTTCTGCATGAGCTGCTCTGCTTGTGTTCTTCTCAACATGTCAGACCCAGGAGGTGCTTGTCCTTGTGTGTCCAGGCACCAGTTCTCACTGTGGTTCTAGTCATGTAACTTCCTAATTTTAAATTAAGCCAGGAAACAATCTTACAATTTCTTTTCATGTCAAACCATAAAGGATGACAAAAGAAGGGGAGGAGGGGGGAGGAGCATCTCTTCAACTTGGATGTTTTCAGGGCCCATGTATTCTTCAAATGACAGGGGCTCCTAGATTAATTTCAATTAATTTCATATCTCCCTGCTCCAAACCTATGTTCTCCACACTGTACATAGGTGAGGACTTTTACCCTTTACACTCTTGGAATTACTAGAGTCAGAATGGAAAAAGCTTCTGAAGTTTAAGATGCAGAACTTTTTTTAGAATTCAAGAGAGATGATATTTGTTAGGCAGTGGCATATTTGTGACTGGAGAGCTCACTTTCAGAAGATGTTTACACAGATTATTTCAGATAAAACTCCTGGGATTTTAAGGCGTTTAAATAAAGTTTGGTGAAGACTTTGAATACAGCCTGGATTTCATGGTAGAAGAGCAAAGGTTTGCATTTACTCACCTGTGAAAAACTGGTCTGAAGGTGCTGTGCACAAGGAAAAATGACAAGCCTTGTGACAGCACACCACCTTCACAAGGGAAGCTATCAGAGGTCCTACCAGCCTGGAGTTCAAGCAAAGTGAGCAGAAATATGTCTGCAAAAGTCCAGGAAAAAATTAATATGGTAATATCTGGCATTAAGAGGAGATTTGGATGAGGGTGGCCACTGGTTGAGAAAGAAACAGCCACAGGAGTGTCCTTTCTGAGGCTGCTGTCAGTGGTACCCAGTTTCAACTGAGGTGTTTTTAAACTTGCCACTGGTGGTGTGGATCAAACCCTTCCCCTGGTACTGCAGGAATTGCAGGAATACTGAGTGCTGGACGCTGTGCTGTGTTGCTCCTGAAGGCGGGAGGAGATGTCAAAAGGCACATCAGAACTAGAGCACATCCAGCTCTGCTGCTGTTATTTCCACCTTGGAAGTGGGGCTGCAGGTCCAACAGTGCCCTTGAAGGAGCCTAAGGACTGAGATCCACATCATCTCCTGTAGCAACTGTGGTGATCCCGTGGTTGGTAGATACAGGTCAGTTGTTCACTCTCTCACCTGGATATATGAACCCCTCAGGAGTTAAAAAACTCATATAGATTCAGAATTTTGGAAGCTCAGGCTGGTCTTGTCAAAGCTTTCAGTGTTATCATCTCTGCTAGTCAGAGGCAGATTCCAAACACCCTCAGGAATTCACCTTTAATAAACAGTTTTGGGGTGAGGGAGTGGAGAGCACCCAGCAAGGCCCCTGTTATTATATTTTCCCCTTGTTCAGTACTGCTCTCACTCAAATATCTCCGAGCTGTAGGGGGTTGCTGGTGGTGATAGGGATCTTATTGCAATTCATTTCTCATCCAAATTAAATTCAGCACGTTGGGTTCACCTTGCTGTGCTGACTGAGAGCTTTTGATGGAGCAGAGCGAGGCCCTTGGCCCTTGGCAGTGACAAAGATGGGAGGTGGGCACTGGAGAATCTCAGTCAGAGAAGATAAATGATCACTGAGCTGTTGCAAAATTAAAGCTCGCCCAAATTACCCCACTGAAGTCCACTGTCAGGCTTGGAAACAAGAAGGTTGACTTCTGACCACAGCCTTGTGAGGGAGTGATGTCTCAGTGATGTCTCAAGTGTTATCTACAGCTGGAGAAGGCCCAAGTAGAAAACAATACCAGTGCTGGGTCAACAGGCAATAAGTCGAGTCATCTGGGTGCCTCAGCTTGGCTGGGTCCTCGAGGTGTTGGTCAAAGCACTTTTCTCCTGGCCACAACCATCCTGTGAGAGCTGGCTCTGCTCCAGGTGTCCCCTCAGGCTCTGCTGCCCCCCTCTCCAGCGTGTAGGAGAAGCTTTAACAACCTCCAACTGTCTGCCACAGCAACAGGTCCCTTCTGGCATCTGATGGTGGCAGCTTAAGGCAGCTTCCTCCCTGGAGCAGGACTTGGCATCTCCAGGCGATGGAAAGGGGGTGTGGAGGGAGCCAGCCTGACACAGCCCTGCTCTGAGTCATCTCAGTGACTTGCAGAATTTGACTCAATAGCTGAAGGGGTTTGGGTGGTTGTTCTTGGGCTTATTCCCAAATCTTCAGCAGCAGGAACACAGCCTGAGCATCTTCAGCAGGAAGGAGTCAGTAGCGGGGCTGCTCTGCACTGCTGTTCACAAATCTAAATTACAAATGCTTCCCTTTGAAATCCCCTTTCACAGGGGAGCAGAGCCATGGGCTCCAGGGTTTATTTTATGTTTTACTATTTTATTCCCACTCTTTCTTTCTTGTCTTCAAAAGGTGCTTCTCACAATGCAGAGGGAGGATCTATTTCTTAGTTTAAGAGGGGGAAAAAAAGTCCATGTGGAACAATACTTGGCAAAATAAACCTATAAGGTGAAATCTTCCAGCAGTTTTGCTTTTTGTTGCAAGTTTAATGTACACCCCCTGCTCTACATTATTTCATGATCTAAAATACTGCCACACATTAAAAAAAAATTAAATACAAATATATCATTACCTCTTTGCCTGGCTTAATGATGGACACCTTGGGTAGGGTCACCTGCAGGGTAGAGGCAGCTGGTGTCCCTGTTGCCTTCAACAACTGTTCTTGTCCCTGCTCTGACCCTGCCTCCTTCATTTCTTTATGCTGCAGGGCCTGTTTCCTTGGGAAACCACCAACTGAGAGACAAATTTGAGCATATGAAGCAATTTATTGTCACATATATACAAGCTCTGACATCAGCTTCATTTCCTGTTTTTATTGACCCATTTTGTGCACCTGAAGTCAACTTTCAAAAGCCTGTTAGGGGCAGGTGCTCCCATGTCCTTGTTAAATGGCCTCGCTTATCCAGGTTCCCAAAGAGCATAACCAAGAAGCATCCCCTTATGTCCAGTGCTCAAACTCTTGGTGTCAGCTGCTGCACTTCCCTGGAGCTCAGGAGTGGGGCAGCCTTGGAACCAGGCAGAAAAAGGCTGTGACAGGCGAGGAGGAGGGGGAAGGACTGGAACTGGCTTCAGAATAAAGGATGAAAGTAAAAGTATAGCAGGAGAATGTGATTTGCTGTGTTGGACCAGGATAGAAATAAAGTAAGGGAAGAGAACAGGAGAATAAGATGGTGCTATAATAAACAGGGCAGTGGATGAGATAAAATCATAGAATCACAGAATGGTTTGGGTTCAAGGGACCTTAAAGCTCATCTTTTTCCACCCCCTGCCATGGGCAGGGACACCTTCCACTAGCCCAGGTTGCACCAAGCCCTGTCCAACCTGGCCTTGGACACTTTCAGGGCTGGGGCAGCCACAGCTTCTCTGGGCAACCTCTGCTCAAGGCGAAGTGTTCCATTCTATTCAGGGCTGAACAGATACTTAAGTGCTGCCCAGAATTGGGGCCACCTTGCCCAGCACCTCCCAGGATCAGTCCCTATCAAAGCAAGGGCTTCATTTTCCACGTACTACCCTGCAGTAGTTTTTTTTTTGTGTTATATAGACATCGTGGATACCACAAATAAAAGAATAATGTAGTTGATGAGGCAGCAGGAATGGAGGGAGAATCTTTACAAGTGTTTACCTAATTCTGCCATTATTGCCCTATTACTGAGGCAAAACTGCCTTAAGAGGCCTCTGAGGAAAGTAGTTCCACCTATTTCACTGTCTTTCAGTAGAACTGGGTCCATGGATACACCCACTCCTGGGCCTTGAGAGCTGGAAGTCAGCCAGGGTTGATCAGAGGCTCCAACCTTCTCCGGCTTCCTCACTTGAAATCACTACCTGCCACCTTGAGAACTGCTGAAATATGCTCTCCACACCTCCTCTGAGCTCCCCACTGCCAGAAGCCTCCTTGGATTTCCAATTTAACTCCTCCAGGGAGAGTGTGCCTGGAAGGAAGGAACATAATCTTACTAAATGAATCTCTTAATCACTGTCATTTGAGTCCCCAAAAAACTAGCAAAAACAACGGTATATTTTTTGCAGACAAATGGAAGTCCAGAAGTGAATTCTCCCTTCACCTGATCACCTACCTCTTGAGAAATCTTTCTTGTTGAGCTGATTATCTTTATACATATATATATAAAGCATATTTCCTTTGATATTTTCCATATTCAGAAGAGTGAAAATACTAGTCAAAAATGGTTTATTTCTATGCAGAGAGAAAAGTAATGCATGTGCAAGCTTTAAAGCCTTCTTGACTAAACATATGCATAGTGTTTTCAGAGGAAGCCAAGCCCAGGACATGTGTTGATAGACCAGGCTGTAACTTTGAGTTTGGGCTAAGACTGAGAGGACTTTTGCCTGAGTAAAGCTGAGGAACACCATGGACTCACATTTTCAGATCAGTATTAATGCAGCCGGACTCAGAATGGTGTCAGTGTTGCTCCCTGCTCCCAGCTGGTCAAAATTATGAATATATGAAATATCACAGTTAAATGAACCCGAATGAATAAAGTGTACATTACTTTTTGTGTTAAACTGTCATGGAATCACAGAATCCTTAAAGTTGGAAGAGACCTCCAAAATCATCAAGTCCAACCTTTGATCCATTACCACCTTTGCAACTCAACCAGGGCATCAAGTGCCACATTAAGACATCTCTTGAACATTTCCATGGAAAGGGACTCTACCAGCTCCCTGGGCAGCTCCTTCCAATGCCTGACAGCCCTTCCAGGGAAGAAATTCATCCTGAACGTCCAGCCTGAACCTCCCATGGGGACAGCTTGAGGCCATTTCCTCTTGTTCTGTTGCTACTTTCCTGGGAGCAGAGCCCAACTCCCCTGGCTCCACCCTCCTGTCAGGGAGTTGGAGAGAGTGAGAAGGTCTTCCCCAAGTATTCTTTTCTCCAGGCTGAAGCTCCCTCAACTGCTCCCCATAGGACTGACTCCAGACCCAGGGACCAGGAGGCAGAAGTAACACACCTTTCTACTCACTCTGAAGCTCACAGGATTTAATCATGTCCAGGTTTGGCCTGGTGCTCCTAATGCACCTGAGTGAACTGTCTGGTGAGCCTGGGATTTTGGACAAAAAACTGCTATAAATATTGTTTCCTTGCTATTAATTGTCCTGGGGTAAGTCTTGCCATGAGGAAATAGCTCTGCCTGCAGAAAAGTGATGTTTGAAGCAAAGAGTGCAATGAAATAGCAGAAAGCTCAGTGGCTGCAGGGCATTAAGAGAAGGAAAGGTATGAATTGAAACCTGAGCCCTACCCTTCATCCATGCAGTGGGCTCCCCACATCAGGGGACTGTTCTCCCAGAATCCAAGAGGAATGCAAAGAAGCCCCACTATCCTCTGCTTCCTCCTCCAGCTAGGTTAAAATTGTGCATTCGGAGAGCAAGCTGAAATGGATTCCACTTAATAAATTCTGTTTGAAAGCTGGAAGGTTTGCAGCCAGCAGAAGAGGGAAGCTCTGGGACAGCCTTCAGCAGGAGGAGTGGGTGGCAAGAGCAGCCTGACTAGTTTTATGATGAGGCTTGATCAGCTTAGGAGTGGGTTTGCGTGGTGCAGTCACCTGAGATAGCAGGGACTGGATACAATGACCTTTGAGAGCTCTTTCCATCACATGTTCCTTGACTGCAATGAAATCACGGGATATAACAGACACAGTTCAATATTTCATGTTTCATGGAAGATACTTCAGTTTACACCAGCTGAGAATCTGCCCCAGCGTGGCCGAAGTCAAGGCTGGCAACCTTTAATCCTTGCAACGTGTGATAACACCTCAGTCCTCTCAGCCCACACCTGGCTTCCTGATAATACCAATGATGTCTTTGTTCTGCAGTGCCTTTTTCTATTGCAGAGATGTTAGCAATGGCCTATCTGGTGGCCACATTCAAATATATATTTTTCCCTTTGTCTGGCAATAAAAGATACCTTGAAAGAGCAAGGATGGTGGTGAGAATGTCAGGTGGGGTCAGGAGGCACAGGCATTCCACAAAAGGGAACAAAATAACAATGAGAAAATACCTCAAAACACTTTCCAGAAATAGCAGCCTAATTAATACAGCTTTTGTTTGCTCAGTGGCTGAACCTCCTTTTCCTATGCTCGGAAATGACTGCTGGGGAATATTAGAATGGACCTGACTTTGTTTCTAAGCTTTAGCCCTAACAACCTGCTTTGATGGAGAAATGTGTATGAAATTGGGGGACTGATACACAGCATGTGAACACTGGGTTGTGTCAGAACTAACCAGCACAAAATGAACATGGGATGCAGAGTACTAACAATGCACTGCCTATTTTATATAGCTCTATCTATCTATGTATCTCACAGAGAGACAGTGTGCCCCCAGTCAAAGTGCTGGATGGACTACAAACAAAGAACAAAAAAGACAACCTGCAGAAGCTTACAATTCAGCCTAAGTTGTGACACAGAGAAATAATTCCAGGAAAAAAAATATTTGGCAAATAAATCCAAAGAATTAATGATCTCACTTGTAGGAGGGTAACTCACAGAAAGGCAAAATGAGTCTAATAAATTAGAAAGAATTTCTAAAGCAAAATTAGCCTAATAAACCTGTGGCTAAAAGTTAATCACTGCAGTGCACAGGTTCAGTGTAACTTCCCTCGGAGTGATGCCGGGCATGGAGAATGACTCAGGGTGGATGCACCAGTCTGGCCATGTCAGAGTTGGGGAGGAAAGCTCTCCCAACCCACTGCTCATCAGACCACAGATGTCTCAGTGGGTACCCATCCATTCCTGATTCAGGAGACTGACACCAGCTTTGTAGAACCTGCTGCTAAGCTTTGTAAGACTTCCAGCTTTGTAGGGCTCTTTTCCCAGTTTCTGTGGTCAGCCAAAATGGCATCTGTTGTGCTGTTGTTTCTCCAGGGACCTTCAGAGATCTGCTGTGCATGCACTGCTGGTTCAAACAGGCAGTGCTAGACTCATCACTGTGTATTTGAGGATATAAAAAGAAGGATCTAGTTCTGTAACACCATAAAATAAATTTGTCCAAGATGCACAGGAAAGCAAGCCCAGTTGCACTTTTTTTTGGATTAATTTATCCTACAGGCAATGGCTCAAGGGTACAAAAGTTCACTGATTCTCTTACTGCCCCGTATTACTGAGAAGCACCTCTACAACTGACATGGGAACAGCAATGACATGTCCCCCCATCTTCCCCTGTGAATCACAGAGTCACAGAATGGTTTGGATTGGAAGGGACCTTAAAGTTTATCTACTTCCAACTCCCTGCCATGGGCAGGGACACCTTCCACTAGCCCAGGTTGCTCCAAGGCCCGGCCAGCCCGGCCTTGGACACTTCCAGGGATGGGGCAGCCACAGCGTCTCTGGGCAACCTGTGCCAGGGCCTCACCACCCTCACAGGGAAGAATTTCTTCCTCATATCTAATCTAAACCTATGAAGGGGCGGGTTAGAATAGGGGATGTGCCAGGTCAGGACTTTATATTCCCTAACTGTAGCCACGAAGGAGGGAATGATGTCCCCAGACTGATGTCCTGCACACACAGTAGCATGTTTTCTGTGCATCCCTGCTGCTGGTGAGGACAGACTTGAAATGCTGTCTAAAAGTGCATTTTTAAGAAACCTCAGCAGCTGCCCAAGGACAGCAGTTTGCTTAATTGCTGTATCAGTGCATTCCAAGATGTTCCCTATCTCACTATCGCCCCAGCGAAACGTGGATTATCCGTTTGTCCTTGAAACCAGCCATCCCCTCCCAAAGTGATTAAAGCCCTCCTGTGCCACATGAACCATGCACAGCTTTTCCTCCTGCTCCCCCCAAAGATACCATATCACCCCCCTGCCTCCCCACCAGTCATGACAGAGCTTCCTCCGTGCAATTTATAATGTTTGCACTCATATGTTTTTCTTCCCCCAGTCTTTGAGGCTCTGCATCCAGTGACCTCTGGCAAAGGAACGGGAATAGCACACACTTTTATCCTGGCACTCGGCAGCAGCAGTGACAAATTGGTTTACTTTTCTGCCTGACACTGGGGGCTGTGAGTAGGGAAAGGGGGTTTATTAGCCTGGACTTATGCATCTGAAAAATGCTTTGTAATCTCACCTCTCTGATGTAATTTAAAACACATATTTGGGCTTGTCTCTTACTGCCTCGGAATGCAGTAAGTTTTGCCCAAATGGATGGAAACTTCTGGTTGGAAATGAACTTGTTCTCACGATCTGATGGGGTTTTTTAATTTTTTTTTTTTTTTTAAATTTAACAGCTAAATATAAAAGTTCAGTTGTGTATGGATGTATTCAGCTATGTTAGGGAAAGGAACAGCACATGCATCCACACTTTCCAGCACAAAAATATCCAGCCTTTTACCAGCGAAAGGATTAGGAGGTGTGCACAGCCACAAACATTTCTCAAAGCCTATGGGAACATTTTGGAAAGAAAGTACTGTTCCCACTTCTCTCCTCCTAAAGGGAGCAGAAATAGCCCAGCAGATGGGGGACTCTGGGTGATTCTTGGCAGCACAAAGTGATAATAGTGATGAAGTTGGTTTCACTGTTGTGTGTCTTGCCAGCAGCCCCCTGCCCTCCAGCACACCCCCCCTGTATGGGCCACCCACCTTTGTGTGGCAGAGGAACTAAAGCCATGGAAATAACTTGTGTGGAATTCAAAACACTGACCATCTTTGCAAAACCTCTAAGGTTTGCTGATCTAAATTAACAGATCTAACTAACCTGGTCTGAACTAACAGGTGGGTATTGCTGCCTTTATTATATTCCTCACTGGTTTAAAAATTAAGGGAAGGTTGTAACAATTGAGGACTTTTCCATAAGAGCCTGTATCCTGTATAACTATTTCTAAAAGGACACGTGTATATGTGAATATTCACCTTCCACGCTGGCTGGGCTTGTTGCTGTGGTTCTGAGAATGATCCATCCAACACATCCCATTTGGTTCCCTGTGACAAACCCATTTTCAGTGTTCCCATGTTGTGTCCTGACCTTAAAAGGACAATGTAAATGCAGCCTCCTCAGAAAACTGCATTTGTTTTCCCTCCTCCGCTCCCTTTTTTGTGCCTGATGTTATCTCATGTTATCTTAATTACATGCTTTAAGGGTGCCTGCTGCACAGATCATTGATGGGGTTTGATGTTTGCTACTATCACGTTGCATTATGAAAATCTGGTACATTAAGAGCTTGGTGTCTTTCCAAATTATTCTGAAGATATTAAAAAAAAACCTTAATAAGCTACCCACTTTAACTAATACAGACTAATAAGTTGGGAAGGCAGAGGATGAGTTTGGGAACATATTTATTTGAGGGGTTGTAAGTAAAATGATTTAAAGAGCCCTTGCAAAAGACTTGCTATTCAAGGCCAGGGTTTAGTGTCAAAATTTGGGTTAGTGCTGGTGCGGACAGCAGACACCAATTTGTGGTGAGATGAAGTCAACCTTCCCACTTGTATTTAATTTTCCCAAACCAGCAATTTGTCTTTAAATATGAACACTTATCTAAATCAGATACAGATGGTTGTTTTTATCAATTGAATGCTGTTTTATCACTTTAAAAGCTTTTGTTTTTAGTCAAGTGAAGGCAGTGGGCAGCACTCCCTTGTTTTTGAAAGAAGAAGAGCATATGCTTTTTAATTTGAAATGTAGCACTAATAGCATTATCCACAGGGGTATAGGCTGTGCTATTGTGGATTGTGGATAATGCATTTATGCTCAAATATCCTTTATTCCCTCCTGAGTGAGAGAATTTAACGGCATATTGTATTATCATGCCATGGAGAATATAGTTTACTCGAAGAGTGAATTTTTTGACAGTATTAACTCTTCTTATA
Source organism: Cephalopterus ornatus (assembly GCA_013396775.1). Taxonomy (NCBI): domain Eukaryota; kingdom Metazoa; phylum Chordata; class Aves; order Passeriformes; family Cotingidae; genus Cephalopterus; species Cephalopterus ornatus. The sequence continues at coordinate 476,927 of VZRE01009605.1, forward strand.
AGGCTTTGTTGAAAAAAAAAACCCTTCAACCTATCATGAACAACGAAAAAACACTGTTGAGGGGAGATCTGGAGATAACACAGACAGGATCCAGAGACAGTTTCAAAACCAGCTTTGCTGGCACATCCTTTTTTTTTTGCCTTTCTCAGTCCCTGCTCTCTCCTCTCCAGAAGCTGGTGCTCACGCCTCAAAAGGTGCCAAGCTGGGGATGCAGCGAAATGGGGAGAAACAGGCTTGAGACGCACAAACTCAGCCCATTTGTGACTTTCTGCAGCAAACTCCTTTTCCCCAGGGCTGAAAGACGAATGGTTTAATAACCCAGAATGCTGTGCTCTTTGCTTCAGCAGAGTTGACTCTCTGCATTCAGCCTTTTTCACAGGTATCTCCAACAACCTCCTGGGAAAACGCTGAACAAACAGAGATCACGGCTCCGAGGCCCCGGGCTGGCCTTGCATTGTTTGCTTTTTATTATAAGTCTTATCTTGCTGTGTCATATGGTTAAAAACTGGAGCCTTGCCTCCAAGATAGCAATGGGGAGGCAAGAAAAGCTTGTGTGCATTTGTCTTCGGGTCAGTTTTATAAATGAATGTGCTAGTGCAGCCCTCAACAAAAATGCAAGGGAGAAACTATGAGCAAGAACAAGCCCTAACTTTGTTCCCATCATGTGGTTTTCTGGAAGGGAAAAATCTGAACACTCCTGTCATGGTCTCCAACCAGAGAACTGGCTGTGCTCCAGTGTTTGTGTGAAGTGCTGGACCAGGTCTTTCCGCTCAGAGAGTATGGCCACAGCTAATCCAGCTGGAGGGACATTTGGAAAGCAAAACCAAGTCTTGGACCCTGTTCCCACCTGCTCCAGGATCCTGGGATGTCCTAGTTGTGTCAGGGACAGCAAACCAAGCCTGTTAGAGATACCAAAGTAGAATTAGGTGACAAAGGAGGAGAAGCTCAGTGGAATGAAGGCACCACAGCCCATAGGGTGTCATGTCCAAGTGGGATGGCAAAGGAGGGGTTTTTGAAATCATGCTGGACTCTGAGTGCTCACCTACTCCTTTGTAATTGCATTACCATGCCATGGAGAATATAATTTAGAAAATTGCTGCTGTCTCCCAGGAGGATTCAGCTGAGGCTGCAGCTTGAACATGAGCTGTCCAATGGGTGGGCAGCAATTACCTCAGACCTGGTTAGGAAAAGACAGGAGGTCCATCCTGCAGCTCCACTTGCAGGATCACAGAGCACCAGTGGTTTGGTGTCCATCAGATGTTTGATTGTGAAGCACAGTGAGTGTTAATTTTACCCAGTTTTAGCCCTGTAGAAGCTTGGATGTCTAAGCCAGTGATCTGGCCCTCCTCTACAGGCTGTGAGCAGAAAGGGAGCCATCTCCAGAGAATGAGTCACCTCTTCCAATGTGCAGTGTCTAAAGTGGGTGGGATGACTCATCTTCCAAAGGTAACAGTCTCTTTCTATGACTTAAATGACTAGTTTCAACTGAAAGCCTAACTTTACAGTTTGCTGAAATTAGCCATCTTCACTGTCACTAGAGTTTGTCTCAAGTTATTTTCACAATTCAGAGCAAGGTGAGAAGGCTTCTTTCTCAGTAGACAGCATTTCAAAGGACCATTTTGTGCTTTCTCCTGGGATCTGCACATCTTTGTCCTTCAAAAATGGTTTGCTTAAGTTTCATGGAATCAGAGAAACCGAAGGCTGTTGGAAACAGAAAGAGAAGTCACTTGACCCATCCCCAATCCACAGGAAAGAAAACTGCAGTTAAGTTTTTGTTATCCTTAATGTTTCCTTCTTTCAACAATATCTTCCAAGAGTCAGTAAGGAAATTTCAGTTGTTTTCAGTGGGCTTTGATCCAAGCCTGCAGAGAGCAATAGAGAAAATTCAGCTGCAGAGGCAAATCAGCAGAGGGGAGAGGTAATGGCAGGAGAGAGCTGGAAGGTGTAATTGTGAAATGAGGAGAGAAAGGGAAACAAAGAGAGGTGCTTTAAAGACTGAGCAGTGGAGGAACACAGACAGTGCTCAGTGGAGAGGAGATCTGGGCACGGGGAGAGGGACAAACTCATACCCTTGAAACACACGTCTCTCCAACACTGCAGCATCACTTCAATTTGAAAATGCCTAACTGCTCTTCAGTTTAATCATTGCTGCACTTTTGGGTATAAGATGAATAATTAAGCCTGGGAGTAGAATACAGCAAGTGTTAATAGGGCAGAAGGTACTGCAAAGTCCTTATAAAAAGCTGTGCTTGCAGCACGAAGTGGCTGCTGTTCTCTGCATCCCCAATCACAGACTGAGGAGCATGAAGTACTAAATTAAATGAAGTGCATCTGTATCCATTCTGCTGGACTTTTTTTTTTTTCCCCTCTGTTTCATACTTTTTCCTGCTAAATAATACCCTGTCTCCAGTAAAGGATGAACAATGTGATTCTAAATTGTCCTTCCAAATCAAACCAGGACAACATCCTGCACAGCCCTTCCATGCCTGCACCTGAGGACCCCCAAGCACAGCCCTCTCCCTTAGGTAAGTTGATGTTTGAAGTCCTTGGTGCCTTAAAGAGTCAATTTAGTCTCAAGTGGTGACATTATGGGGTTCATCCTCTTTGAGGAGCTCAAGATTGCGTCCCGTTGGTGTCAGAAGATCAAAATGAAGAAATAAATGCCACTTCAAACCATGAGGTACAACAATTAAACAAGGCCCAAGAAGATGGATGACCTCTAGGACAACCCTGCTCAAGGAGGGAGGTTGGGCCAGATGACTCCACTGTGATCCCTTCCAACCTATTCTGTGGAGATGTTGGGCCAGCTAAGTTGCCCAAACCCTTGCAGTGCTGGCCACTCACACAGCAAGGGAAGGAACATCAAGGAAAAGCTGTAACTGGAATAAAATGCAGCCATTAATCCATGTACAAAGCAGGTCACTCTGGTTTGCTGCTCTCTCTCTGCTGTTCTCCCCTCTGGCTGAAGCATCCCCCTTTCCCTGAGCACACTCTTCCTCAGACTGCAGACCACCAGGACAACAAGTCAGCTCAAAAGAAAGCAGTTCCTGTCTGAATCCCCCAAAATGTATCCAAGGACAGTGTGCAAAGAGTGTTGTTCATTGCTCTGGGAAGATTGACACACCAAACAGCAAATGCAAAGCTCTTCTTCCAGGTTTTCATTTTCCACACTCACACAATTGAACAGAACTATGTAAGTTAATCAAATTAGGTGGGGAAGAAGAAAGGCAGCTTGTTATTTTTAAATCCTTGGAAGATGTTTCGGAATGGGGAGGTCATAAAAGTAAAGAGGGAGGTCAATAAGTAGAAAGGAGGAAATTATTTTTAACGGTTGCAGATAAGGTATTTTTAGAGCAATCACCTGAAAGCTCCCTGAACTACCCAGAGTGATAACACAGCTCGACACAGCGGCTGCAGCCTGGCTCACACCCACCTTCCCTTGCTTCTTTCAAGTGAGTTTTCAGTCTAATGGTTTTCCTCTTTTCCTTTCCCTCCCACCTCCTGTCCTCCCTGCTCTCCCTGAGGGCACCTCAGAGGGCCTGGTGCTCGTCTGGACATTTGAGGAGATTTCCAGTTGTTGCCAAGTGGGCTTTTCCCCACCCTCTTTGATTTGCTTTTCCTCCTTTTCTTTTGGACTGGTCTCCTCTCTCTCCTTTGCAGGAAGAAAAAGGGCTGAGCTTCCACGGGCAAGCATGTTAGAAAAGAAACCAGAGGGAGACTTCCAAAAGGGCCGGAGCACCTTGGGAACAGGGGGATACACCTTTGGCTGACACATCACATGTGGGGCGGGAGCAGCCCCTCCTCAGAGTCCTGAGCCCCAAACCTCCGCACTGGAGGCAGCAGAGCTGCCTGAGGGGTCTGGGTGGGTTTGGCAGTGGTAGGAAAGAGGGAAATAACTGGATTTTTAATTTGATTTTTGGCCCTTTTTGCACACTGTCCCACACAGCTTTCGCCAGTTATCCTTGCCAGCAAGGGAATGGGATCAACATCTTCATATTTCATAGTCTGGACACCAGTCCAGGCAAATTTAGGTGAAGGAAAACACCTTTGCATCAGGATAAACTTAGAATGGGCCTCCTACAGACATTCCCCTCTAATGCTGCCGACAAAAGCATGGGATACACTGACCATACTGTGTAGAAAAGCCTTTTTTTGCATCTCTACTCTCCTAGGAAAGGGGCAGATTTCAAGATGATTCAGCAGAAATCAGACTGTGCCGTAATGTGAATTTAAAACAGATGTTTTCGAAGATAAGGGAAGATGTTCCAGTGTCTTCCTCAACCTGAATTAGTACTTTTCCTGCATGGTTTCCAAGCTTTTGAATGTGGCAGTATATTGATATGTTGCCATAGTTTTGGGGAAAACAATTGTTTTGGAGCCATCTTCCCATCTGCTGTGTGAAGCTGATCATCTTTCTGCACCCTCCTGGCCACTTCACTGAAAGCGACGGAGCCTCTGCCTTCCTGGTTTTCCAGAGTGAGGGCAATGGGAAGGGATTTTTCTTTCTTTCAAGGATCAAAGCAAAACACAGAAGATGCCAAAAGATAAATATTTGACTTTGAAATGTGAAAAAGAAGAGGAAGAGCAGCATCGAGGGAATAAATCTCTCGGGGTGTCCTGCAGTGTGGATGTACATTTGTATTGCAGAGATAGGAGCTGTGGATGTGCTGTGTAAAGATGAGGGTTTTACAAGAAAATAGAATCAGTCAGGAGACCTCTGGGAAATCACAGAATGTGTGTAAGCTTTATGGCTTGTATAAAATTAAATGAATTTTTTTTTCCTTAGCAGTATTGATCCTTGTTCTTTTATTATTATTTATTATTATTATTTCTTTTTGCCACTCTCATTTGATTGTCCACATCCCGCTCTTTCAGGTCCCTGGTTTGAATTGGTCCTATTTACGTGAAACGGGCTGATAACTCTCATCTCTTCTCTCTTATGCTCTCAATAATTATAGGTCTCCCAGGAATGCCTGCCTTCAGTAGAAATTTCGTGAAGGTTTTGAAAGATTTTATTAGAAAACACTTGGATCCTGCACAATTACCAGTTCTGAAAGGTGCTGTGCCCACCTCCTCCAGGGGAAGGGCTATTGATCATCTCACAAAGGGAAGGCAGGTACTTACAGAGGGAAGAGTTGAGGTCTGGTTGCCTTTTCAACATCAATGATAAAATTGCATCTAATGTTCACCTCATTCACCTCAACTCCACTGGTCTGCACTAATTAAGGTGGAGCAAGCAGCGCTGCTTAATAGAGAACACTGTAATTCAGCTTGTGCTGGCCAGTGATTGCAACAAGAGGAAAAACTCAATAACTGATTCAAAAGAGGGGCTTTGATTACCAGGAATATGTGGGGCTTTTGTTCCCTGATTGCAGAGCGCACACTGTAAAACCCTGCCACTATCAATGGCTTAGATATAAGACCCAAAATACCTTCTCCACCTTTAAAGCTGGGCTCTAACTCGTCGAGTCGTGCTTTAAAACATCGCAGATGATCATCGCAATTGTGCCTTCTATTTTGCAGAAACACTGTTCTGCTTGGCCATATGTGCCACCATCTTGCTCCAAGGTCCTATATATCCAGAGCAATCACATCCCACACTTAGCTGACTCCTTTTGGAGCAACCACCTTGTTCCCTCCAAGTTACACACTGCTGTAGTTTACAGGATATTTTGCTCCCAGGTCTATTTTAGATATCCATATGTCTGCCAAGTTTGGTTCTCTCTATCCAGGACAGTTCTTCACCACTATGAGGACAGACTGTGCTCCTTCACACCACAGCCAGCCATCCTCAAGACGTGTCCTCTGTGCCATGTCACCAGGGCTGCAACACGTTTCCTTTGCTCCTTCCACCACTTTGAGGTGGAAAAATATACACACAAAATAATTTTATGGAGCAGTGGGAAGTCTCACAAGGGCAAGAGCCAGTTTGGGTGGGGTGAGATGAATTCTCTTCATGGCTGATTCCCTCTGTGGAGCATTATCTATGGAAAGTGTGGTGGAGACCAAATTTTGCAGACTGGCCTGAGTATCAGGGTGGGAGTTGGAAACACATGGAGCTTTTCACTCCCCAGCCCTGTCTGGAGCAGCACATTACATCTGTGTAGACAGGAAGCAGAGTAATCAGGGATCATTCCTTCCTCTGAAGCCTCTCAGGAGCAGTAAGAAAGTTCTACTGTACTCAGCCAGGCCAACTTTTCACACCCCATTAGCCCAGATGTGATGAACTTCACTTCTCATAACTAGTTCTGCTGATAGAGCTGACCAATTTATTTTCCCCCAGCTGAACAGTTTTCTCTCGCAGAAATGCAAATTCAGCAAAATATAATTTTTGTTGACATTTGTAATGGGAAATTATTGAAACACTTCATTTCCAGTTTAGCATTTGGCTGGTTCTGTCTCATCTGCCATGAAGTAATCAAAACCCAGCAGAGGAGCCCACGCCTCTTAAATCATTCACCAAAGTTTCCCTGTCCTGAGATTCCTGAGCTGAAACATGATGAGATGTTGCCTTTCACCCTAAACTTTAAAAATGGTGTTTTCTACTGAACTTTAAAACTTTCCTCCTCAAAATGAAAATATTGTTCCAGAAAGCTGCATTTCTAGGGAGGGGAGGCGTCTTTCAGCAGCTGAATCACAGAAAATAGTTTGACTCAAGGCTTTTAAAGAATTAACAGTTTCCACAACAAGACTCCCTCTTATGAAGCCAAGGCAGTGCAAAGAGAAGTTGGTACAGGGAGTCCTGCGTGGTTTAAGCTTTTTACAGTGACAGGTTTCTTTGCATAATATATTTTGGGTGAAGTTTCAGGTTTATTTTGTACTTATCTGATGTCAGAAAAGTATATATTAAGTCTTTAAAAAAAAAAGGGGGTGGGGAGGGAAGGTTTTTTAATCAGCTTATTAGAGCCTTCCATGTATAATAAAGCAGTTATATGGCAGTAAACCTGGAATCCTACAGGAGTTTGTTGTAAAGTGACAGATTCAGGTCAGAGCTGTTCACGAGCAGCCAGATTGATGTGTGATGCATAATGATGGGAGAAATGGCATTATTGTTTTACAGGAGAGCACAGAAAGGTGGGATATGCCAGGGCTGTTAGAACAGCTGGGTACCCTGGTCTTAAATATCTTGCCTCTGGCCAAAGCCTGATATTTCAAATAAATTAGAGCTATTCCACAACTGGTGAATAAAGCAGTCACACAGTAGATGTGGTTTTGGCTCCTTAGCTTCCTCCACCCTGGAAACAAACTCTGAATTTCCCAGTTAAATCTTGCTCCTGTAGGTATGGACTTTAAAAACCAATGACATGGGCTGGGTAATGACCAACTTTTTTATTTTCCTTCTGCCACTGACTAACTGTGTGACCATGGACAACTCTTTCAACATCTACTTCTGCCCTCTTCCGTGTTTAAAACAAATCCTTTTTAGAGCACGAGTTTGTCATGTCTGTGTCATCTTTTATACTATTTCTTGTTCTAAATTTGTTGGCCTTTATTTTTATTAACTGGATCCTATAAGAAATGCACAAGCAATGCTGACCTGAAGGAAATGCTGCTCACCCCATAAAGAATATCAGAGAGGTATAAAACCACCTCGGGAATGGGAATATATGCAGATGGCAAAAACAATGGCTCCTGTTCAACATATCCTGAGGAGAGAGGGCAGCAAAAAACCACTCTAAAAAAACAGATGAAGGACTGGTCCACCTTTACAGGACTGACCCCTGAAAACCCACTGGGAACTTCAGCTGATGCCACATGTATCTTCCTCTTAATTAGTGCTCTTCTGAGGAGCTTTGTGACACCACATCTCCTTTTTCTTACGTCTCAGTAAAATGCCAGCTACTCTGGGGTCTTGGTGCACGACTGAGGTCCCTCAGTGCTACATCAGAGATATTAATTCTCATTAAGAAATGATGCAATTGGTGTTCATTTGGACACGTGCTGGCTGTGGGGTGCACTGTGAGTGCTCATCTCGGCCTAAGAGGCTCTGTGTACACTCCATCACAGCTCTCTGCACCCCACCAGCTGCTGAGATTAAAACAGTAATTCAGGCTGGCAGGCTGGGTTTTGATCTTGGGGCTCCCGGGCCTTTACAGCCCTGAGATCTGGGATTCGCCCTGAGCTCAACACGTGTTACCAGCTATTGAGAACTCTGACTTCCAGCCAAAAAAATATACGGGCATTATCTTAACTCTGAGGGGTTTGAACAGTCCCTTTGACTCTCATGCATCTCCCGCACTCATTCAGACACTCAGTATCTCAATCCCTCGTGCTCAGCACCCTGCAGGACTGAGCCCTTCACTAATCCTTCTAAACCCAAGTCTATTGACTTTCAAAGCAACCCGTGAGGGTTTCTTATCTACATTTCCCGAACAAGCTGCTTGCTTAAGCTGAGCCTTTTTTGCATTAGTCTTCAACCAGAGTTGATTTTGAGCAATGAACATGATTAGATTTTCATATCAAGAGAGAATGAAAGTATGGAGATAGTTCACGAGTATCCTGGAGTAAGGCAGGATCTACCTTAATTGAGCAGCTTGTAAAAACCACAAAAAGATCAAAATTAATGTCTAAATCCAACTCAGCCAATATCCAAGTTCTGCTTTCTTGTCCTGGAATGAATCTTAACAGAAGCCTGAGTCTAAATGTCTTAGGGAAGCCAGATCTCAGTCGTTAGATGCATGACATTTGTATAATATGATCCTGTCATCACATTGCAGAACAAGATTCAGTCCCAAGCTACACCTCAGCCCCACAAAGGAGGAGATGCTGCCTGTTGTCAAGGAGCCTGTCCCAGGAAACAGGCTGAAAGAAGGATTGCTCCATCTCTAGAAAATTTCTATTACGGGGTTCACTTTGCCCCAAAATCAGGCAAGGACAGTTCTTTCAGGCTTGACCCGAGCACTGGGGTGTCACAAGTCTGAAACAAAACCCACATCGTGGCAGCTCGTCATTATACATCTTTCTCAAGGTCGCTCTCAGTGCCTGTGAGGGAGGGGCAGTCACACACCAGGAACTGTCAGTGGAAATTAAACATACCTGGAATAACCATCCCTGCCCCGGCATTTCTCCTTGTCTTCATACAAAGGTCAATCTTAAGGCTGAGTCTCCAGATAGACTCTGGTCACAGTTCTGTGCAGGTTTTGCCACAGCAAGTCAGTCTCTGTCCATCTTGGGCTTCTTTTCACACCTATAAAAATCAGGTGAGCCCTAAACTGACTGTGTCTGTTGAAGTGACAAGACTGTATTAACTCTGTGTGTGACCAGGACCAAACACAGACCTAGACTGTAACCAAAACCTCAAAATATAAATTAATAAATAAATCCATAGATATCAGTTATAAATTGAAAGATAAATAATATATGCCTGTCAAAACTCCACAAAATATATACCTGCATACAGGAATACAGAAGGTGCAAGTTGTTTCTCTCCTCGTGATTCAGTCTGTTGTATTCCTCACCTGAATTTATCAGCACCATAAGGTGCTCTTCCCTCTGTTCCTGGCAGCATCTTCCAGAGCTCCTGACCTTCAGCTCCCCTTGGCACACCCTGTTTGAGATCTGTGAGCACCTTGGAAAATCATCCCAGTTGAACTTCTTTTTCCTATTTAGACAAATCTGTGTTCTAGACAACATGACTGGCAGTATTAAAACACAGGGTAATTCAGATTCTCAAAATGTAATATCCATCCCAAGTGTTTCAGTCAAGAAATCTTGACTTTAAGTTATTTTTTTTTAAGACCTCGTTTAAAATTTCAGCCAAAATAATTCAGTTGGACATTTTCTACTGGAAGCTGTTGTGTATTAAAAATTAAAGTATCTCACAGCAATTTATCACTGGCAAAAACATCCGTGATAAACAGAATGAGCTGGTGTGCTTTTCTCATTTAATTTTGCCTTTTTTTTTTGCTCAGTTTGATTTAGTTGACTTTTTCAGTGGCATTAAAATATTATTTTAAGCTCTGCTTACGTGATGTGTGTTATATATAATATCTAATGGGCTGGCTTTGTTCACTGCTGAGCCAAAACTCAGTTTTGAGGAGATGATGAGAGACAGGATGGGCTTGGGGAGTGAAAGGAGTCCTCCCTGAGCACTGAGGTCAGTAATCCAATTTCTTTTGTGCCTGTTCAGGGTCACCTCACCAGATCTCGCTCCTCCACAGATTCTACTGCCGTGATTATTTTTTCCAGCAATACCTTTTGTAGTTCTCCTGGGGAGGAACCCATGGCCTGTTTTTTCTAGGTCTCTACACAAGGTCAAATTTCCTTCTTGTCTGAAAAGCACTTGCTGGAGGCCAAGAGGAACCCCCTGACAATTGCATTGCTGTACAGATAAACACTAAGGATGGGGACACAAAATGGGGTAACAGTACCTGGGGCTGTTCCTGTAGGTCTCTTTAGTATCCAAGGGGCAGAGAATGGTCTAATTTGCTTTTTTTCTTGTTACACAGAAGGAAGGTCATTTTTTGTGGAACATTGTGCACCCGTCTTGCATCAGTTCAGAGTTCAGGAGGAAGGACTGAAATTTCCAGCAAGGTTTTCATGCAGCTTTTTAGTCCTCACTGTTTTCCATATTAATTTAATTTACAGAAGAAGAATAATCCTGGTGACATTAAGATAAAGCTGGTTTGGCTTATGGGGAAAAAAGGTTAGTTGTGAGGGGGTGTTAATTGATATGTAGATTAGAAAAAGCATCTTGGACAAGAAGGTCTATAATGTGACTGGGTCCAGCAGGGCTAATCTGTGATTTCAAACTTTCCAAGGTAGAAAGAACATGGAAGTGTCTCCCTCCTGACCTTGTCTGATGAGAGACCTTCAGCCTCTCCCCCAACACACACAGCACAGACCACCCTCCTCTGTCTCTGCTCTCAGACAGGGACCTGCAGCACCCAACCCTTGTGCCATTGCTTCCTTTCAGCGGGGGTTGGTTCCTCGAGGGGGGTGCTCTAGCTGGAGACAGGGGTACACCGCTTGGATTGCCACCCAGCGTGTCTCCTGCAGCACTGGCACTGAGCAGCCAGGCTGGGGATCTCGCTACCCCCTGGTACAGGAGGCACCATCTGCCAAACGCCCTCCTGAGCGGCGCTTCAGCAAGTGGGCCACAGCGCCGAAAAGAACAGCCCACCCGTGGCAGCTGAAGTCCATCACAGCTTGCTTACAAGATTCTGGCTCTGGAGGGAGGCTGGGCAAGTGGCCAAGAAGCCTCTCTTACTCACCCATGTTTCTCTTTGGGGAAAGGGATTCCTGGTTTAGCATGGCCTGAGATGTCTCCTGGGAGCAGGACGGCACCAGAGAGCATTGGAATTCCCTCATCCCAGGTGCAGCCCACCCAAAAAGATGAAACTCCATTAACTGGGTTCACCAAGGAGCGGTGGCTGGTCTTGGTTTCTTTGAGGTCACTGGCATAAGTGCCATCAGCTCCAAAAGCAGCAGATCCCTTGTGATTTTTCTGCCAGAGCAAGCTGGTTTCCTGGGAAGGGAAAGGGACAGGGAAAGGAAAAGGGAAAGGGAAAAGGAAAGGGAAAGGGAAAGGGAAAGGGAAAGAGAAGGGAAGAGGGGAAATGGTCTCTATGCTTTTTTTATTTCACAAGCTTCTTCCCTTGTCATGCCCTCTTTTTGTCCCACCTCCAAGAGGAGATTTCTGCTCCAGAATGTGGTTGTTCTTGGAGTGGTGAAGGGGTCACTGGGCCTCACTGGGGCTGTGCCCTTTGCCTCTGAGGAGGGCAGAGCTGCTGAGGTCCAGATTCTTCCTGATGATTCCATGCAAGAGCTAATTAATGGCCTGCCCACGTTTCCATGGCAACTCTCTGTTGTGCTCTTAGCCCTGATCCAAATGGACACTGCACACTTGTGCAGCCATAGCATCAGCATGTTAATAAGACTTGCTGACGTCTTTCGCTTTCTGCCACACCGGCTGGTAAGTCTAAATTTGAATAATTTAGAAAGAACACATTTCTTAGTAAGCTCCCAGTGCATTCCCTCATGTGACTTGAAGCAATTCATCCCAGAATTCTTCTGCATTTGAAGGGAAGAAGCAGGTAGGTTCTGCCCTTTTGCCATGCATTGGCTTTGGGACACCTGGCATCTGCCTTTTCTGGTTTTCTCTGGGTTATTTGGAAGCTCCAGCTTTCATGCAGTCCCTGATTTAATGACAAGGGACAAGTATCTGCTCTGATTTGGTAGGACCATCTCTATATTAGCCGAGCTTGACAATCTGATGGATTGCTCCCTAACTCCTTCTCTTACAGAGGAAGGAAGCTGGATTTCATTCTCATGCAGTCAGAGAATGGTTACTGTTACTTTAGAGTATAAATATCCCTTTTATCATTAAACTCTACAACAATAACACTGATCATGCAGGATAGTGAGTGTAATTTTATGTGTGAAAGGATTCTCTGGGTCCCACTTAATTCTCCTCTATTAATTACCCTCCATTCTAATAATTGTCTTGAGAACCACGTTTTCCTGACCAAGTGGAGTCGGCCTGGACATAATTTGCTCAGAAGCCCATTAGCACCATTAACAGCACTGGTGTGGCCTCTCCGGGGGCACCTGAACTGCTTTCTCTTGTTGAGACAGAAGTATGACAGATGCCTCCACGTCTCTTATTGCCTGCAGAACAAATTCCCTAAAATCTGTTGGAGCTGGTTCTGGATCTGGCTGTCACAGCCTGTCCCCTTACCTGGGGAAGGCCTTATGGGACAGGGCAGTAGAAGAAGAGCATGTGCCCTATTTAATTTATTTCCTGGCATCAAAAGCATCATCCAGGCCACATTTGATTGAGTTGTTTGGTTTTGGTTTTCCGTTTTCTCACTGACATAAACTTTGAGCCCAAAATGGTGGTGGTTGAGCTGCCAAATAGCTGCATTTCCCCCTACCCTGAAGGACACGGGAATTTATTCTTGACATTTTGGCTTCATTCCTTCACAAAATTTCATCTGGCCGTGTTGGGACATGGCTCCACATTGCTGTGCTGAAGTGCCATCATATCCAGGTGCCACATTGCACCACCAGGTATCCCCAAGGCGAGTTCCACATGCTGACAGCATTTCTGTGCCAAACTTCCTTCTGTCTCCCTGCACTGGCTTTCCACACTCCATGGGAACTTCATGATGGGAATGTTAGCTCATATTAGTGCCTCTCTAACTCCCCACTGTCCAGCATGACTTGGTTGTGACTGGGACAGGAAGGATTTAATGTTTTGTTGGCACCCAGTGTCTCGCTGAAGGTTTATGGAGTTGCCCCCCATTAATTCTAAGGGCTGCTCCTCCCAAGGCACCATTAAAGATACATGAGGGCAATTGATTTGATCCCTAACAGTCCCACAAATACCAGGCAAGATTTAGGTAATGTGTTCCTAGTTACCCACGAGATCTGAGATTTAATTGCAACTTCTTTGGCTTTGAGTCACTGGAGCTGGATTCTTATCTCAAAGGGAGGAAATTTATCGAATTAATTTCACTTTGTGTTGGCAGGGCCACTATTCCCAGCCATGAGCAAATCCCATCATTGCATGCAGGGTGCAGCTCAGGCTGGAGGTTGCTCATAAGCAGTATTCAGTATTTTTAGAGCAATAACTATAGTTCTTTTCAGTGTCAGCTCTTTGGGTCATACATGTAATTTAAACAGTACATTTCTATTCCCTGCTTAGATGGATGTAACTGTCAGGAACATTATTTCTACTCATAATTACAAATTTGACATTCATTTCCCATGAATACTCTCTACTATTTGCTTAAAACTACCCTCCATGCATATTACTGCTGGTGAATTTTCTCTTATCAGAAAGCTGAGGCAGAAATGTCACATCTGTAAAGAACCCTCTTTGAATGGTGGGGTCTGTAATATGAAGCTCTTCTACACAAAGCAAAGACCAATCAAGGGAAAAACAAACACTGGGAAAAGTAGGAAACCTTGTGACCTCTTGTGTGGACTGAGCAGGAGAGAGAGGAAGAGATATGGATGCAAGTTAAGGAAAACGAAGTTACTACTAAAGGAAATCAATGGATGTCCCTAGAAATTGTTGTTTAATTCACCTCCCTCTTCTTCTGATACATGAACTCCCCCACCTGTGGGCAGGCAGACAGCGACTAATGTGTGCTTTTGTGACTAGGACTCCTTTTTTGGCTTTTTCCTACCCAAATAGCTTTTCCTCTGCCCTCAATAACTATCCAGATTGCTTCTCTTATGCCCTTCTGCTCAGCAGGAGAGTTCAGTGAATGTCTATTTTCCTCAAGGTATCCAACTCCTTCACAGGAAATTTGGATGAGCATCAACCAAAATCACAGGAATTAAAGCAAACCTGAAACCAAACTTAATTGCCCAAGTCCCTGGTGTCTCGTGAGTAACACCACAATGCATTTAGGTCTTCCCAGAAGAACTGATGTTGTTCTCAGAATCTGAGCCAAAGTCTCCAAGTAAGGTCAGCATTTCTACAAGACTATTTTGGGCTCAGTTGAATCAACGTGTTAAATCTTGAGCCAAATCTGAGCTTTGTGCTTGGGATTGGTCTGTCCCTCCTGCTCAGGCCTGTTTCTCCTTGGGATACACCTCCAGCTCTGGAAGAGTCGGGATCGGAGATTTATTTCTCCCTTCTAGGAGGGCAGAAATTCCAGTCTCTCACTAGCACTTCTCACAATCAACTTAAACTGAAAAACCACTGAAATTAAGAGAAACACCTCACTACTCACCTCCCACAGTGTTCAGGCTTCATCACCCAGCTCAGCTGATCCTACATTCACACACTCCATTCAACATATTATATTTTTAAAATCCAAACACACGTGCACACACATTCCAAAAAATGTTACCCACCTTTTAGTTACTTTAGGTATTTTTTTGATAACTCAATCCTTTTTAATTTGGCTTTATCCTTGCAAACTCAGGGTAGATTTGATTGTTGTGCTCTTCCCTCCCACCCTTCCCTTTTACTACTTTTGCATATATTTTAATAAAATGTTCTCATATATTTTCTGTATTTTTTTTTTTTTTTTTTTTTTTGTGGACAGAGAAAGTGTAAGTGAAACAAGGATATTATTCACAGCCACAGAAACATAAGAAAGTAAAAGGGATTTTTCCTTCCCCAAAGAACAAAAAATGACCTATGTACCCTTCAGTGTCTCCAGGTTTCCTTGGAAATGTATTCTCTTGCATTGTGCTTTGGTTTTTGTGGTGATGAGGGTTTCCCAGTGTTACTGGGAAGCCCAGAACCTGAGGCAGAAAGCCAAACTCAGGTTTGCCTTTAAGTCCAGGTTTATCAAAGTGACGTTATGATTTTGGCTTTCTCTGCTTTAGGAACTCTGTTGAAGTACCTGAAAGATGAGTGACTGAAGATTTACAGGTGCTGCTCCTCCAGCTCTGGCACCGCTGAAGGCACCAGCAGCCTCATGCAGGGCATGAACTCCGGGTCGGCAAAACAGCCGAAGGGACCCAGCACGTCCCATTTGCAGTGTTGAGACTCTACCTCTGGCGAAAAGTCTTCCAAGATGGAAATCCCAAAGTGAACACACCTGAGACCTGCACCCACCCTCCACCTCTTATGTGTCTTCTCGCCAAGAGGGCATCAGTTTTACTCTCAAAGAACTGCCATCCCCACCTGTCCTCCAGCAAAGCTCAGCACAGGCTGCGGGAATAACTCAAGGTAAAGCTGGCATAAATCTCAACAGAAGAAATCTCTTTTATCTTTGACCATTTACTCCCACTATAGGAATAATGGCAGCTCTTTTACATTTACATATAACTCTTTTTTGTTTGTTTGCTTTGATTTTTTTTTTTTTGTATGTCTCTTTGTCTTGGCACCTGCATAGCAGAAAACTTCACAGTTCATTACAGAAGTTTGCCCCTCTCTCTGCCTCTTCCTTTTATTTACTCTGCTGCCCCTGAGGACTAGCAAGGAACACCCCCAAGGTCAAGAGAGAGTAAGGTGTTTCCCTTTTATGACGGATTATAGAAATAACAAACATGCCTGACAGTTTTATACAGCTGCTAGAACGGGTTTAGTTTTCAACAAATGAAGAATTTCCTCTTTTTTTTTCCTCTTTTGTATATTAATTACATTTTACAAATCTTGTTTTTCCCCCTTTCTCTTTATACTTTCCCCCCCGCTTCTCGTTCTTGCTTTTTTAGGTTGTTTTTTTTCCTCTTTTCTTTTTTTTCTCTTTTATTTTTTTTTTTTAATTTTTTTATACAGCAAAAGGATTGATTCACCAACATGTGTCCATGGATAAGTCCGGGTTAGCAGAGTTTGGCCGTCATCTGGTCCGACTGTTTGAGGATCTCGGTGTTGTACAGGTCCAGGGCGTGGTTCACGCGGATGATCTCACTGTTGGTGAGCTTCAGGCGGTGCTTGAGCATACAAGAGAACAGATCCAGCTGGGGCTTCCCTGGGGCCACGGGAGGCGCCAGTCTGTTGATTCGGTCCCGAATATCCAGCAGCAAGAGCATGACGGAGGAGGAGGAGTAGAACTGCCCGCCCTGCGTGTAGGACTGGTTGACCTGCTGCACCGCGCTGCGCAGCAGGTCGGCGTTGAAGCGCAGGCTGTAGCCATAGACCTGCACATCCGAGATCTTGATGTAGAACTGGCGCTTGGTGGGGTCAGAGAGGTCCACGGGCCCTTGGCCAGTCTCGTTCCGCAGCAGGGAGGGCAGCCGAGTCCGGCTGCGCAGGTAGATGTGCACAGTCTCAAAAAAGGTTTTCCACCGGTTGCCCAGCAGCAGGGTCCAGTTGTAGCACTGGCTGTTTTGGAGGCGGATTTTCTCCCAGCGGGGGTAGCCGTACTCCCCGAAGGGCATGTTCCAGCCCTCCGAGTGGCTCCCGCTGAAGGGGTTGACGTAGACGAAGAACATGGGGTCCAGGCTGCTGTTGCGCATCTGGCAGATGCGCATGGAGATCCCGATCACCATGTGGATGAAGTCCATCCGGTTCTTGTTGCTCTTCAGGGTGAGGGACATGCGCTTGCGCCACCTGGGGTCGAAGAAGGTGTCCAGGCGGATCTCGTTGCTGATGAAAGTGGTGTGCACGTACAGGCGGGAGTCCATCTTCTGCAGCAGGTACTTCAGCTCCAGGTCCTGGAAGTCCAGGTCTGTCTCGAAGCTGATGAACTGCTCGCTGCGCTCCGAGTCCACGTTCTGAGGCTCGCAGCGACCCCGGTAAAGCTTATAGCCCTTGTTGCACGAGCCACAGAGGGAGATGTTGGCAAGGCTGCACATGGCACAGCTGTTGTTGCCCCCGATGATGCAGGGGATGGGGCGCTGGCACAGGCTGGTGCCACCGTGGCAAACGCAGCTCCGCTGGCTTTCCAGGAAGGTCCCCCAGAACCCGTTCTCGTTGCAGTAGAGCAGGGACTGGACCCGAGTGAGCCATTCCTGTATCGTCCTGCAGGTGGGGAGAAGAAATCATTAGCATTGGAGTGCTTCATGGAGTCCTGGGTGTTGGCATCTCACCAGAGCTACGGTGTTTTCTGGGATATATCTGAGGCAGAGCTCTCAGAACATCGATGCCCTGCCGTGGCATCTGGGAGCTATTCCAGTCTATTTCTAGACTGAATCTTTCATCTGCTGTTTACTCCTTTGGTGAAGAGCAAAAGCCTTCTAAGAAATATCTAAGCAGTTAGGACTGATCATCTGATTTCTCTCTCCTCACACTGCTCCAGGAGCTGAGCCTGGCACAGTCTCCTGCCAAGGATCCCATCAGCACCACAGTGACAAAGTTCAGCCGTGGGAATGGAGCTGATAAAGCCATGCCAGGGGCTGAGGTGCTATCAGACGTCATAGGGCAGCAGAACTCCCAGGAAAGCAGAACTTTCCCAGCAGAAAACTCCTCTCCATGTCGTTGGCAAATAGCCCCACTCTCCAAAAACAGACCCGTAATGGGATAAGGCAAAGCCAATAGTAACCTGTGCTTATGGTGCAGAGCTCCTAACAGCAGAAAGGAGAGTGGAAGTCAGGATTCGTTGAGACAAAGCTGCTAAAATAGTTTCTCCTTAAAAAAACCCCAAACTCTGCTGCTAATAACCACCTCTTGCAGCCTCTCCCCTTAAAAGCAGCCCCGCTTGCCCATCCCTGAGCCCCACCACTCCCACAGCTGCTGTATCAGCACTGTCACCTCCACATCCTGCAGCCCTGGAGTGACTCCTGATGAGTGACACTGCAACCCACGTTCGCTTTTCGTGTAACCCACTTGCCATGTTGCTTTTTTTGCCCCCTCTTCCCCCTCCCCAGCACCCCAGGAAAGCTCAGCACAGCGACTCCTTTCTCGGCAGCCTCAGCAGATCGGTCTGTGCAGCCGCTGCTCCCTCCCTCCGCCTCCCCCCGCGGCTAATGAATACTTCATTGTCTCCCGTGGGCAGAAAGTTCCTGGGAGTGCTGCAGTGAGAGGACTGGCTAATGACAAATTAGGATTCAGCCCCTGTAGAACGGGAGGAGTGATTATGGACAGAGGCTCTCAGAGCTGGATTAGTGAAATTCATGGCACCTGCATCGCCTGACCTCCGAATAATCATTAAGCTGTGGGCTGTATCAAAGAAGGCATTAAATGATACAGCAGCAAAGAACAGCAAGATGATTAGGGGGAGGGAGAGAGTGGAGGGATGAGAGTGTGAAGCAGAGGAAAGCGCTGGAAGGAAAGAAATAACCAAGGAGCAGGAGCAGAAAGAGTAGGGGAAGAAAGATGGGAAAATGTGCAGGTAAAAAGAAAAATGAGAGAAATGCAGTGGGCAGGGGGAATGGGGATGGAGAAGGAAAAACTGAAACAAAAACTGCAAGAGAACAGGAAGAAAATGGGTGAAAGCGGGGGAAAAAAAAAGAGGGTGAGGAAAAAGGAAGGGCTTTAGCAGAAAAATTCTGAAGCTTGGATGTAGGAACAGACAATTTTCACATTCTTCCTGTGGTACAGGGCTGCCAGGGTCTCCTTCCCCTGTTCACAGCCAACGGAGCTCTCCTGCTACTGGAAAAGACAAGGTTGGCTGGGGAGCCTGGGAGCAAGGCAGTGACCTCCACAAATATCTGCCACAGAGGGAGAACACTGACAGCCCTGGTCTGTAGAAAAAACCCTCCTGACTCCTGGGACAGCTCTGCCTCGGAGGGGAGGGGACAGCACAGCACAGTGGGGCTGCAAAACACGCTGCTGGCATCAACCAGCCCTTTCAAAACCATCCTCGGGGGCTGGGGCTGCTTCCTGCTCACAGGTGAATTTTTGTACACTTTTTCAGCAATACAAATCTTTTACCCCATCCGAAGCCTTGTGGGTTCCTGTTTGGAAAACCAGTCAAGTGCACCTGGATTTGTGCAGTGATGCACAGGTTTTAGGTGTTGATAATGCTATTGAGTTCATGGGACAAGGACTGCCAAGCTATACAGCAGGGGACATGATATGACTTAGCGTTAGGTGACCACATTTTGTCCATCTCAGTTGTGTTCTGTCCTTCTTTTATACTAAAAGTCAGCAGAGCAAAACGGGAAAGAAGCCTCAGCTGGTATCTTGCAATTGAAACCAGTAAAATTCCTGTTTCCCAGATGAACTTTGCAGAGGAAGGATGGGAAATTGGGTTTTTTGTTATGTAGGGTACGTCTTATCTTTCAGCAAACACACCAGGAGGACAAAAAAAACCCCAAAAATAAAAACAAGAAGAAAAGAAAAGGTGAGTACCCACTATCTGCTGATGGCAGCGATAAAGGACATAATTAAATGAAAATGCAGAATCCAGGGCAGACCTGGGCATTGGCTACAAACATGACAGTGGGAAGTGCGATAGAGTGAGAGAGAGGAAAAGTGGTAAAAATTACCCCATTTTGTCTTGCAACTGGGACAGGTTAAGAATACGCACAGGGCCAGCCAGAGCCCTCCAGCTGACAGGAGGTAACTTTAAAACACACACCTCTGGTGGCTCAGGCTCCTGGGAATGTCCCCAAGAGGTGTTGGGGCAGAAGGAAGCTGAAAAGAGCCACTGTTTAAAAGCTGAAAGCCAGTAGCAGAGTAGGCATTGATTTTCATTTCAACTATTTTCCCTTTCATTAAGGAGTCATCAGTTAATCTTTCTCCAACTTGATGTCATTGCGGAAGTTATTTTGCCTAATGTTTGCAACCTCTGCCAGTTCAAAGTACTAGAGCGTGTGATATTAAAAAAAGAAAAACTATGTCTTCAAAGGTCACTGTCAAGCAATTTTGCATTTAATGTCTTTATCTTGCTTTATATCTTTATATATCTTACATTGGAAAACTAGACAAAAGGAGGCTGGGGGAAGACCTTATCTCTCTCTACAGCTACTTGAAAGGAGGGTGGAGCCGGAGGTGGGGGATTGGGCTCTGCTTCCAGGGAACAAGGGACAGGAGGAGAGGAAACAGCCTCAAACTGTGCCAGGGGAGGTTGGCGTTGGACATCAGGAGGAATTTCTTCACAGAATGGCTTGTCAGGCATTGGAAGGGGCTGTCCAGGGAAGTGGTGGAGTTCCTATCCCTGGAGGTATCCAAGGAAGGACTGGACGTGGCACTCAGTGCCCCAGGCTGGGGGACAGGGTGGAGGTCGGGCACAGGTTGGACTCAGTGATCTGGGAGGGCTTTTCCAGCCTTAATGATTCTCTGATTCTAAAGTGAAAATAAATACTAAATGCAGGCAGAGCTGGGAGTGAGAGTTACTTTGCAGTGCTTCCTGGCTGTTGCTCACTGGTCCCTGGCAGTGCTGGAGCAGGAGCCACGTCCTGAGCTGTTTCACCATTAAAAAACAACCTGTTCTGACCAAAAAAAAAAAGTGTTTTGCAGGACAATGTTGGGCTTTCAGACCAGAAGCAGAGGTCAGACTACACAGAGAGGTGATGAATAATTTTTTTCCTCATGATTTGTCGTTCTTCAGGATTAATCAGGTCTGGGGAGGGTAGGAGGCTGATGGGTGTCTCTTGAGATAAAGAGGTAACTTTGTTGTAGATGTGTCTGAATCTATTAGAAAAACAAACCGTACCAAAACAAATAAACAACCCCCCCAAACAAAGAAAAACCCACAAAACAAACAAACAAAAAACCCAAAGTAAAAGAAAATAAACCAACCAAAAATCCAATCCAGCAGGACAGATCCTTTTTTGATTTTGTTTTTTTTTTTTTAATTTATTTATTTGCAAGAATAAAAAGTAAGGATTAAACAAGTTTTCCTTTGCAAACTCACCTTTCACTTTCCAACCAGCATTAGCTGCTCTGGGGGTACTTTGAGGTTTTTTGCACAGAACAGTGAAGTAAAAAGTGCTATTTTTATTCTCAGCAGCTGTGAGATGTATTCTTAACTAATGACAATTTGGCTGGAGCCCAGAACATGTATAAGCCCTGCTCTCCCTTGGATGTTATTTCTATTTTACATCCAGTGTTTTAAAATGCAACTACAGGTACTCATTCAGCATCAAAGCTTTAACAAGTGGGGAGTGGTTTCTCTTTTAAACCAACAAAATTGTCCCTTTTTTAAATCTGTAAACTTGTCTGGTTTTTAAGAAAAGCAGTGCAGACCAAATATATCTCTGTCTATATATCTGTATTATACCTTTATCTATATAACTATATCTATCTCTCCTTCTTAGCTATTGCAGAAGGTCATGGAGAATCAGCCTAATTGCCAGAATCCCTACTCTTCCTTTCTTATCTTTCTTTTGGAATCACCACCTCTCCCTTTGCCTGAGGACAATCAACAGCAATCCCGTTTCTTCTTTTACATTGCCTTGAATGCATAATTTAGGCTTATTATTATGTGTATTAAAAGAGAGAGAGGCTTGCTCTTAACAGAACCTTTCCATCCTTTCAAAGCCACTCACATGCCTGATAAGCATCTGTTGCCCTGTGCAGCAGCAATTAGAAAATTAGAGTATTTCCCAGCTCTGTGAGCAGAAAGGTGGGATGCAAACCTCCTCCAAGAGAGAGCTGTCTCTGGAGCCGCTCCCCTGCCTAGCTACAGATGCACAATGACAAATAAGAAAAGAAATGATAATATGCCTGCTGATGTTGACTTAAACAAATCAAGCACATCAGTCAGTTAAAAACCCAGCTGCCATCATCCGTTTCATCCTCCTTCCCCCAGATTTCATTGTAGTACTTGGAGGCTCCCTTTCTGCTTGGCTGACTTTTTAAAATAGATGAGAAATGCTCAAGACATATTTATCTGAATGTTTTGAAGCAACGTGGTTGGCTGGATAAGTTTGCTCCCTGCTGCTTCTCTTTCTTGTTGTTGTGGCACAACTAAAAATACCTCCTGGACATGGCTGTGACTCCTCCAGCTCTTTTCCTGGTCAGAGCAGCTCAGCCACTTGGCAGGAATGGGCCAGCTTTAGGAAGCTCTCCAAAGACTTTTTTTCATAATCTCTTACACTTAATAGATATTTCTCCTCATCCCTAGTAAGTCCATCAAATCTTTGTCCAGAAACATGAGATTTCTTGGTAATTAAAGAGATGTTAAGCCCTGGAAGAGTTTCCTGAGCTGCACAGTGATGAAATGAAAAGTCAGCACATTTAGCAGCCCGGGAGCTGGATGAGAACAGGTGACAGCAGTCAATCAGTCAATTTTCTCTTCAAACTAAATATTTAGATAATGAAGAAAGCAAAAAAAACCCCCAGTTTCTACAAATACTAACTTCTGACCCTTCCAAGAGAAGCATGGAAGAAAAAGCACTTGGACTCATTTTTTTCCCCCCAGGATTTTCAGTATTCCTTCACTCCAGACAGTATAGAATGACACAGCAAGAGATGTTTATTAAAATCCACAGAGTCAAGTCCCCAGAATTACTTGAAGCAGACAAACTCAGCTATAGGTGAGGGCTGGAAGGAGCCAGCAGGAGGGAACTATTCAGTATCAGTAGCTGTAACGGAAAATTTGCTCTCTCCATCTGTAAGGACCCTGCAAGGCCTCTGGTCAGTGTGGGTCTGCAGGTTCACTCTGCATTTCATAGAAGAAATGTGACGTATTCCAAGTGAAACTAAAGCTTCTCTTTCACTCTGGCTCTGCTCATTGAGGAGCTCAAGTCAAAACTGGGCTGAAGCATCTTGTGCTCCATATGCTGCCTTTAACAGCAAGTGAAGCCTTAAAGCTTGGCTGGGGTTTATGAGGTAAAACCATTAAAAAGCAGCTTAGTCTGCTTGATGTCAGCCCTGGAATAGTCACAGAGTCACAGAATATGCTGCGTTGGAAGGGACCCACAAGGATCATCAAGTCCAACCCTTAGCCCTGCACAGAACCGTCCCCAAGGGTCACACCATGAGCCTGAGAGGATCATCCAAACCCTCCTGGAGCTCTGGCAGCCTTGGGGCTGTGCCCACTGCCCTGGGGAGCCTGGTCAGTGCTCAACCACCCCCTGGGTTTTTTCTAACATCCAACCTAAACCTGCCCTGGCACAACTCCAGGCCACTCCTGGAGTCCTGT
The DNA here is from genome assembly GCA_013396775.1 of Cephalopterus ornatus. Lineage (NCBI taxonomy): Eukaryota > Metazoa > Chordata > Aves > Passeriformes > Cotingidae > Cephalopterus > Cephalopterus ornatus. The sequence goes on from VZRE01009605.1 coordinate 500,308, forward strand.
CCCTGGTCCCCACAGAGCAGAGCTCAGTCCCTGCCCCTCCTCTGCCCCTCACGAGGAATTTGGGACAGCAATGAGCTCTCCCCTCAGTATTCTGCAGAACACTGCAGAACAAGGGGTAGATAACACAGAAGGGAGGTGAGTGTACTCAGCTGTGTGATAAAGGTTACCTACACCTCCAGAAATGTCAACCCACTCCCAGATTTTACCATTTCCCCCCAAACCTGCACGTTTGCACACCCGATATCCAAACACAGGCTGCCGGGATTATGTCCAAGCGCAAGCTGGGCTCCACCAGCCACCCTCCCCAGCCCACCTGTCCCCAGCGAGGGATGGAGGTACCTTTCCCTAGGCAGCTGGTGGTTTGGATTGTGCCGACACCGGACACTGAGGCCAAAGAGTTTGCGGGCAGTGCGCTGGATCTTCTGGCGCTGGGCTTCCAGGGAGCTCTGCAGCAGCTTGTAGCGGTTCTGCAGGTCCCAGTCATTCCCCCAGTGCTGGTGGATGCTCCCAATGGTCAGGAAGTGGTTGCTAGGTAGCCTTTTCATGAAGGATTTAAACTCATCTGGAAGAAGGCACAAAAATGGGGAGGAATGCAGAGGTTTCTGAGCTGTAAGGACGTTACAAAGCTTTTCATTAGCAGGACGGACGAGGCCATCAGTGAAAGGGATATCCGGTAATTCCTTGCTCTGTCAGCCTGCCCCAAGAGCCCCCCAGTTCCATGGCTGTTGCTGTTCCCATATAAGAAAACCCCCCATACTGAGTATCAAGGTGAAACGACACAGTTAAAGTGCACAGGGTGGAGAAAAAAAAGAGCAACTCCCTGGAGCATGAGATTATAGTGTAGGGCTTATAAACAAAAGGCTGGGAGTTGTAATCATTGTCAGTTAAAGAGTTCTCATCTACATTGTTTTTCAGCTGTTTGTCGTTGAAGGTAAAGCACTTTGGCAGTGTTGTTAGAACAAAAAGGGGAAAAAAAAAAAAAGCTTTCAAAATTCCCCAGAGGAAGGGTTTGGATTGTGTTAAAATGTCCTGCTCTCTCGTTTTTCAAAAAGGGCATTATGATTCTTTTTACGTATTTTACTCCATTTGAAGTTAAATGAGTTGCATTATGTAACAGTGGAAATAAAATAAAATAGTTTGCAGGGCTCAGGTGAGAACAAAATGTGTCAATTTTAGCCAAAGGGAAGAAATCTGATTGAAAAATATATTGTTCAATGTTGGGGTTTGTTGCTGTTTTGTTTGTTGTGCTTATTGGTTCTTTTGATCACTTGATTTCAATTTTACTTCGTTTGATAATGGAAAAAACCCACCATAATGCAGGGGGGGGTTGAGTGTTTTTTTTTAATCACAGTAGCAAAAAAAAAAAAAAGGAGAGTTTGTAAAAGCTGATATCTTTGCAATTAAAAGAAATAATCCTTAGAATTATTGGAGAAAATCAGACCAGATAATTTACACCCTATAGTACAAACTTAAAGATGTTGGCATAACAGATTTCCTATTATGCATCAACTTGCAGTTCATGCTTAACTGCCTATCAAAGAATATCAGTGCATTAGTCAGGACCATCATCACATAGATGGGAAATGGATGTTCACATCCTACTCATCACATGGTGTAACCGAGCACCTCATAAAAATAATCATCATCACTGCAACACCAACATCCGTGGGACATCTGCTTGTCTCCTCCAAAGATAACTAAGAGGGGTGGTTTTTTAATCATCTCTCAGGTTCTCACTCTATTTTTAATGCTGCTTCCAGTGCCCTTCTCCTCCCCAAAAACGCTTCTCTCCTGCTCAGTGGTCCTCTGAAACCATCCCCACGCCTAATTGCTCCTGTTGACCACGCTGATTACTCCGGGTACCTTTCAGCAGTAAAAGCCTTGCATTTGCTTCCCACCCCTTATAAATCAATTTCCTCAAAAGCCTGTTTGTGCAGAAGCCCGAGCTCTTTTCCCTCTGATGATGAATGTGCTACATTTTTCATCGAGACGGGGAAGGCAGGAATTTCGGTGCAGTGTGCACATTTTGCTACCGCAGTGCAACGTTGGGGGAAAAACAAATGAGCAGGAAATCTGGCCAAATAAAAGCTGGATGGGGTTGTTTAAAATAAAGGGGGATGAGAGAAAAAAAGACAAAAGCACACTTTCAAAGCAGGATAGTTTCTTCATTATTTATGTGTAAACTTTCTAAGTGTGCCTGGAAACCAAGGGTATGGATGGGGATATTCCCTATTCTGAGAATAGTTAATTCTTAACCCTGAGAATTTCCAATTAACTAATAAATCTGTTTGCATTTGGTGTTGTTTTAGTTCTCTGCACAGAAAATGTTGATGATGGCTGGGACTACACCTCCCATGATGCTGCTTGGCCCCTCTCTTTTGCTGAGTCAGTCCCTGCAGGGAATCCCATGGCCATGAGTCAGCATCACATGTGGAGCGGGACAGCGTCCAGCCTCTGCAGCAGAGTGGTGGCACCACAGTGAGTGTATATGTCAAACATCTCTTTCAAAAATGAAACTTTCATTTTTTCCAGTGTTAAAAAAAAAAAATCCCCTTTTCATCAGAAAGCAATATTTTTGGAAAACAACAACAAACAAACAAATAAACCCCCACCCCATGACTTGATCAAAAGGACTTTGTTTTTTTTTTTAAATTCAGAATCACAGAATTGTTTTGGCCAGCCACACTAAAACGCCAAGAATAAGGCAGTGTTATTTTTCTCAGTTTACACAGGAGTGATGAAGCACAGGGCTAAAAGCCTCGTTGAGCTGATTCAAAGCAGCATCGGTTCACTGCACCCTCCTTGACTTTGAAGATGCTTTCCCAAATCACACCAGTTCTTGATTTGCCCTGCACAATTTTTTTTTTCAAATTAACAGAGTATCCAACACGACCCAGAAGCAGAATACAAATGTTTTAGGCTATCACCAGCTTCCTGTGAAAATGATATTTGCTTTCAGAGCACTCGTGTGCCTTTCAGTCCATTTTATTGGAAAAGCCTTCAGATGTCATCAGAGATTTCTCCTCTGCTGTTCATAATGAAGAAAATCCTCTAGTTATTTGGAATATTTATTAAAACAAAGAAGCAAAACACTAATACTACAGTCTTTTGTGATAGCAACTTTCATCTCAGAGGATAAGTTCACGCATGATGCAACAAAGTGATGAATGAGATGCAGCAGCTTTAGACATAAAGATAATCACTCCATCTAGCCCTGCAAAGCCTCCAGCCCTGGGTGGAATATGGCTACAGCAGAAATTGCACTGCAATGTGTCTCTTTAACCTGGCAAATGAAAAACACCTTCCCCCCTCGAAATCTCAAGAGGAGGGAGACTGAATATAATTATCTACCCTAGTCTTTGCTTTGGATCGAGTGCAACAAGGACAGAATGTCACAGTGAAGGAGTCACAGTGGGGTGTAACTCCTCCCTCCATAGGGCTCTCACCTTCTCGGTGCCTGGCTTACACCTGGAAGGTGAAGGGGTTGATGGGTGGTGGCCAACCTGTGGCTCTTGAGCATCTTGTGGGAAGATGCTGTGCCAGAACTAACAACTGGTAACCACGTAACCAGTGGCAGAGCTGTGCTGGCAGCTACTGCCAGTAATTCTGACTTGTGTAGGATTGAGCTGGCAGAAGGTTCTGAAATCCACATTTCTAGTTTGCCACCCCATCCCTGAATCCACAGAAAGCCGCAGAAAACATCTGACTTCTTCAATCAGTGACCTACTCCTGGGACTGTCCCAGTGGCTCCCCAGAGTCCACGGGGGGATCTTGTCAAGATGTTCATCACCATGAACTACAACTCTGACTGCCCAGCTGGGCACCAGGTTGACAACATGAGTGGGACAGAAGAATTGGTGCAGCAGCAGAAACACCAGCAAGGTCCACGTGTTGAAGTGGAAACATCGTAGCCTGCTCCATTTCAAACATTTAAAGGGATTAAAGTGACCTCCAAGATGAAGAAAGAAATTGCTGCTGTGAGAACTTGTGAGGAAGAATTCTTCAGTGCCCTGAGTTGAGCTAGGTGGTCCTTTCCTCACAGTTTTCTTTCCTGACATGGAGACCTGGACAGTTTGACAATAATTATTAAAGAAAATGTGTTGGAAAGGAACTGGTTAACACTAAGGGATGAGAGTCAGCATAGGAACAAGTTCTTGATGAAGTTCTGCTTAGCCCTGTGCGGCTTCAGGGTAGGCAGATCGCTTGCTAAAGGAAAGGATACAATCCACTGATAATGTTGCTCTTTCTTATCTCAAGACCTTTAGGGCAAGAATCCCACAAGTACCACAGCACTACTCTGGGTCGACTGCTACTGCCACCAACATAAACATGGAACAAACTCTGCTGACACCCCCAGCCTCACCCTGGGAGAAAGTGGAGGAAGAATAGAAATGTTCCCACCAGTAGATATCAGCCCAGTAGGAGAAAGAAGTCATCTTCCCTTCTCCTCTCTGTCTCAAATGGGGTGTCATCTGGCCGGTACCTTCTCCCTCTGAATTGCCTTTCACCAAAGCAGAATAAATCAGTCATGCACATCTGAAAAGCAATTTCTGCATCATTTATACCGTGGAAGTTTGTCTGTAGAACTGTTAAAAGAGAGATTCAGATCTGGTTTGGTATGAAAAAAAAAAATCAGATTTTTAATCAAATAGTTCCACGGAAAATATCCCTGTACACGTGTGGTGTGTGTTCTTGTCTGTGCATGCGTTTAATAGGGGGGAAAAAAGGTACTCCCTTAAGACTAAGACCATGGGTTTGGGTTCAATATTTCCTATTTTTTTATCCAAAGTGGAGCATTAAATTGAGAGAAAATATATATATATATGTGTATATGTATATACAGAGAGAGAGAGAGAGGGAGATTCTCACCTGGTATAACCTGACACATTTTGCTTGCAATAAATTAACTGGAAAATGAACTTTGCTCGGTTACCTGAATTCTCCAGATCTTTATAGGCTTCTGTCCAGGTCTTGGCCATGTTTGCCAGGGTGTACTCCATGATCTGGATGTCGGTGATGGGGCAGTTGCACTGGGGGAACTCCTCGGAGCACTGGCAGCCGCACTGGCTGTCCCGGCAGATGTACTCGCCCTCCCCGTTGCACATGATGTAACTCAAGGCAGACTGGACAAACTTCTCTTGTAAATACTGAGGGAAGATGATCTGGAGACCTGGCAGGGAAACAAGAGGGATGTGGGGGGGGTGAAAAAAAGTAAATTAGAAAGTCGTTTCAGGTGTTTGTTCTTCGTTTCAAAAACGGCTTCGTTAGCAGCTTGGGAAAGTGGTGTGGAGGAATTAAAAGCTGCTGGAGTATTTCTCTTGGAGCTGTCATGAGTAAGGAAGATGGGGTACAAATGGCATGTTTCCAGTGCAAGCAGTGAGTTAGCTGAGAGCAGGGAAACAAATCATTTCCCCCTCCCCAACACCCAGTCTACTCCCTTCATCCCATTCCCAGATCCCAGTACAGTACAAAGCCTCTGAATGCAAAGGTTTTTTATCCCCTGAAACCAAGTGCTAGTTCAGAAGTGATGAGCACTGTGCAGTTCTGACCTGTTTTGAGAGAGACTAAATGGGTTTGGTACCACAGAAACAAGGAAACTACACATTGAAAAAGAAAATAAGAAAGAACGGAAAACAGAAGAAAGAAAAATAACCCAGGGAGGGATTTATAAAAGACCCTTGCAGAGTTAAGTGCCCAGCTCCCACAGCATAAATACAGGAGCTGGCTACCTGAGCCTTTGCAGCTTGCTCCCTGCTAGGAAGGCTACTTGCCAAATCCTATAAAAGTGCAAATGGATTTAGTGCCAGTGATTTCAGTGGTGCTCTGAAGATTTACATTAACAGGGAGATCTATCCCCACGTCCCTTTCTCCACGGCCAGTGTTTGTGTACCCATCCATCTGTGCAGGAATTAGTGTGAGTGTACCCTTGCTCAGATATCAGAGGACATACTAACAGTTTAAGTGCTTGCCCTGTGTACAGTGTGCATGTTTTTCCATCCTGTCCTCCTCCAGGCTCCCTACAGATCTCCGTGAGGATTCACAGCTGTTTCCTTCTACCTGGCAAGTCCTGCTTGTCAGACTCTGTCAGCGTCTGTGGTGCACGAGGCAGACGACAATAACTCCGAGCCTGGCCCACTTACTTCCTTGTAAAGGCCCAGGGATTTTGGAGTGGCAGCTAAAGGAGTTTATGGTCCGAACAGCAGCACTGAGCTCCAGAGTGACGAAGGCACGGGGGTCAATTACCCATCTGTTTGTGTTTCTGCTGCGCTGAGTTACCGTATCCATGGCTGACAGCTCAGCGGAGTGGAAGGGAGATCACACAACAATTCAGGGGATGAGAGTGTGCAGGAATGGCAAAAAGGGCCGTGACCCCTTTCAGGAGCTCAGGCCTGTCTCTGATGGGCCATGTTCACCTCAGACAAGAGGAAAGCAGCGGGCAGTGACCCCAGGACACCCATTATCCTTTTGCTTTTGGATCCAGAGAGACACCTCAGCCTTGATGAGGTCCCCGTGGAAGAGCAGATTTTGGGAGGATCAGGAGGCTGTGGAAGGCACACAGGGACCTCTGTTTCCTCCCCCCCTGGGCTCTGGGAGCACCATGGCTGGTGGCACTGAGCTGCCCCTCTGTCTGACCCTATTGGCAGCCGAGCGTGGAACAGTGGCAGCTGCTGGGCAGGATGAGCATGGAGCTCCCTCCAGCTGGGGGAGATGTTTGTGACACTGGCACAGGGAAGGAGTTCAAGCCTGGCCTTTGGAGGCACTGTGTCTGCACAGATCCTGCTGCCTTTCCTATGGTGGTTTTTGGGACAGGAGGGAACAAAGAGCTGACCTGTCTACAGCATCCCTGCAAACACCTCAAAACTGGCTGAAGGAAGGTCAGCATTTTGAGGTCCCCTTGGTCTTTTCTGAGATGTGTCTCAGCAAGAAGCTCATCTTTCTTCCTGCTGTCTTCAGGAAGTCCTGATGATCAGGCTCTTTTAGGGATTATAGTGATAGGTCAAGGTGGAGTGGCTTTAAACCAAAAGAGAGTAGGTTTAGATTGGATATGCGGAAGAAATTCTTCCCTGTGAGGGTGGAGAGGCCCTGGCACAGGTTGCCCAGAGAAGCTGTGGCTGCCCCATCCCTGGAAGTGTTCAAAGCCAGGCTGGCCAGAGCTTGGAGGAACCTGGTCTGGTGGAAGGTGTCCCTGCCCATGGCAGGGGAGTTGGAATGAGATCTTTAAGGTCCCTTCCAACCCAGGCCGTTCTATGATTCTATGAATTATCTGAAGCAAACACCACAGAGGGATGGTCCCTTGTCAAACCTTCCTACTGACATTAGAGATGGTCCCACCTGCCAGGATCCAAAACTTTCCTTCAGAATGGAAGGAAAGTGCAGTGCTGTTGGAGAACTGATCCACAAAAAGGGGCTCAGAGAGCCTGAAGGATGCTGTACTCACTGAGATTTCAAGCTCACAGGAGAGGGGGGCTGGCCTTCTTGATGTGCACTGACTCTTTATTCATGGTCCAAGTCCCATCAATACATTTTTCCACTCTGCTTCCCAGAGGAGCAACCTGCTCTGGCCTCGCTATTTGAATATGACCAAATGACCTCAGGCTCTTCTGTTCACATATTTTCTCTTTGAATTTTAACTTGGATAACAGCATGACAAGCTGTTTGGTCCCAACTGGAAATGATCCTGGCTTTGGAGATTTTTTTATTTTTTTTTTGGAGGGAATAGGGTTGAAAAAAGCAACTAAAATTTCAGAGAAAGCATTTCCCATTGCACGGAACATCCCTGTGCATTTCAGCACATGCATAAACATGAATCCCCTGTAATTTCCAAAACATAACGTGGTCTCATCCTACACTGCAGTGCCTCATGTGGATGCTTGCTTTCTGCCTATAAAACTCGTGGTTTCTAAAAAAAAAAATTAACATTTCAAGAATAACCTCCTCTTGTAAGAAATAATCTCATGTTTAAGAGGTAATCAGAGCCCTGCACACTTAGCACCAGTTCAACAAAGCACTTATATAAATGCTTAACTTAATCGGGGAAGCAGTTTTGCTGGAAACCGCAGTTACCTGGAGCATTAACACACAGCACATACTCAGATATGTTCTTACACAAGTGACACCCAAATCCAGCTACTCATTGGAACACGAGTGTGCATAGTCCAAACACAAAACCCTGACTTTAAAGCTACAAACATGCTGTAAGGATTACATGTGACTCGGATCTTCCGGCCAGGAATTTCCTTGTGGAAGAAATCAGTGTCAGGAAATACAGCTGTGCCTGCCCTTCCTGTATATATTTTTATATATATACATGAATATTCACACATTTCTCATCATATCCAGACAAGGGCAGATTCATATCAATATTTTTGGTTTAGTGTGGAGCATCCTAGTGACTAGATCTTAGCAAGATATTTTACAAGTACTGTGCCAGCAGCATCTCCCTCAGTCCTGGCACCCTCAACGTTTGTATGCATTTCCCTGCCGTGCCCAGTGACTAAATATCGCTGAAATTTAGTGGATTCTGGTTGTCAGTAAAGCACAGGTGGGATTAATCTTTCCAGATCACTGCTCTGGGTGTTTCAGTTGCCACGTGTAAATCAGGAAAGCTGCAGTCCCAAGGACTGTGACAGCACACCAGCCCCACAGAGCACCTTGAAGCTGGCTGTGGTAGCTGGGGAAGCCCCCTGTCAGCCATGACCTTAATAAACCACCTCAAAATGCTGTTTTGTTCTCCAAGAAATTTCTTTGAATGTTGCAAATGCTAAAAAAAGTTAAATTTAGTCATAGAATCATAGAAAAGAAAAGACCTCCAAGTTGGAAAAGACCTCCAAGATCATCAAGTCCAACTCTTAATCTTTCAGCCTTGCCTGCTGGTAAAGCAACCTCATGTCAGCAGCCAAACAAGGGATCAACCTGGTCTTAAAAACTGAGATACTGGACCATTTCCATGGAGAGAATCCCTCAATCCAAGCCAGGGGGCACAAGGAATGGGCTCATCCCCAGCAGAGGCTCAGGAGCTGATAATAGATGCAGAAGGGAAGTTTGCTGGTGATCGTGTTAGGCAGAATCTCTCAGTTTTGAAGATATTGTTCAGGAGGAATTGTGCCACTCTATAAAGCAAAAAGTTCCTCTTTTAAAATTAGGAGCAGCACAGATTTGGTATAGGCTTGTCTCAGATAACTACAGTCAGAATATGAAGTGTCTGACAAGGGAACATGTCCTTAATTCACCCAGAAAAACTATTAGAGAGAGATGTTTGCCTTTAGACTATATATAAAAGGCTTCCTGCATTAAAAGAGGTAAATTTCCCCAGCTCTAAATTAGAGCTATTTGAAACATTTTTCACAGAAGAGTTCTCTGTTGAAAATGCAGTTTCATTGAAGCATTTTGTGAGAGCATGTTGACTCCAACAGCACTTTTGACTTTCTAAATGTGTTTTTTCATACTTCCTCATCTCGCTTCACTGCAAAGCTGAAATGTTGTGTGTTGTCATTACTGTTCTGCCCATCTTGGCAAAAGCTTTAGTAGCAATTGTAATGTAAATTCTAATATTATATTACCGTATATATTATAAAGATATATAATATATCTCTGTGTGTATTTATATATATGTATAATATGTATGGTATTTATACATATATTGTAATATAATCTTAAATATGCTAATATAATATATTTATTATTGTATAATTATTGTACAGAACATTATATATTATGTATGGTATTATATGACCCTATTTGATGTAAGAAACTACCTAATATGAAGTATTTCCTGCTTAATGCTGCAAAGTTTAGAATAGCACAGAAGGATTTTACCTCATTGAAACAGTGCTATGCTCCAATACTGACATATACTGTCAGTAACAGTATTGATATGGCAGGAGATGTCTCTGGAATTATAATTTCCTGAGACTTTTGAAAAAATTCCTTTTTCCCCCTCAAATTTTCCAGTTTCAGCCTAGGACACTTGTCCTGGGATCACAAATTCCCATTTCCCACCAGCCCGCTGTAGAGATGCTGGAATCCTCCCCTCCCACACTCTGGTGGTCTCCTTTTCCAGGCAGCTTGTGGATCATCCATACTGGAGGTGGAGGCAGGTGAAGGGATGGCTTCTTGCTGGTGGCAGGGAGAGGAGGATACAAAGTGCAAACAACTGGAGTCACCTGTGAGATCCTGGCCCAAAACAGGATTCCTCAATCCCATGTTGGGAGGCTGCATCACCACACATCCCTCCTCATACAGAGGATGGGGAGGGATAGGAAAAAGGGAAACCTTCTGTGCTCTGGAATAAATATTGTATATATACACCCAGTGCATGTACAAACACGCTGGGTTCACATGGATACTGGTTTACGAATTAGGGATTATTTCTGTCCCAGTAACTACAGCTGCAGAACCAAACCCCCTGCACTCTCCTCCCCTGGAAACTCCAGGCCGGCTCACCTTCCCAAACCCTATGTGCAGGTATGAAGGTAACTTAGCTTTGGTTCGTAGAATCATGGAATCAGTTAGGTTGGAGAAGACCTCCAAGCTCACCAAGTCCAACCTTTGACCCATCACCACCTTGTCACCCAGACCAGAGCACTGAGTGCCACGTCCCAGCCGCTGCATCCCCTAAAGGGCACGGCTTTGAAACCACGACTCTCAGGGCTGGGCGGAACAGAAACTCTCCCTGTCATGAAGAGGCTGCTCTTTTATTGAGCCAGGCTCAGAGCTGAGTGACACCAAGGCAGGAACATGGATTTCTGTCAGCAGCTCATGCTCGGCTGCTAATCAGAACAGAGGGGACTCGGTCACGATCCATTACCTGCTGCAGCCCTGTGACTAATTCCTAATGAGCCTTCTCAGAGCAGAGGAAGGATCCTGGGTAATTATCCCAAGAACCGCACTCCAGATCAGGTAGAAGGCTCAGGTGTAGCTTTAAAGGTCGCTTTGTTCTATTAGGAAGAGCTCCTGCCTCCCTTCCCTCGCTCTCTCCCTTGGCTTGGCTCTGGCCTCTCTCTGCACTGGGTTATGCTGGGAAACTCCAAGAAACCCACGTGTGCTTGACCCCCAAGGTCCTCTGTCTGCTCCATCAGAAATCACAGCCTCATCCGCCTTACATACTCCCTCTCTCCTAATTTTTCTCTCTTCCTCACCCTCCTTCCCCCTCCCTTGGTTTATGTCCTCTCCTGTAGGATCAGATAGCCAATAGAGTCTATTGATTTACCTGCTTCTCTGCCTATAACCTGAGCTGCCTGCTGATTTAGCTATTCACCCAGTTATCTGATGTGTCATCCTTGGGTTTTCATTACCAGCAGCCACCATCAGAGTACACAAAACCTCTCAAATTGCTTATTGTTAATTAGGTAAGAACTAGAACTCAGTGGTTTGGATAATCACTGGAATAGAGAAAACAACCTGCCTATTATTTTTAAAGGCAAATAATAACAACAATAATAATATATCCACAACATTACTCAGTAAATGAAACCCAGTTTCTGTGAAACCAAAGATTAAAACGGCACTTGCCAAATTATACTCAAAGCGGAAGATGTAATGTAGCCCATTCATCTGAAAAATTAAAATTTGTGCAAGTACAAGGATTCCAGAAATAAAACCATCTGGGCAAGTGAGCAATTAAATCCCACATTTCCTTATTTTGTCAAAAATTTGGGAATAACTTTCATAAATTACACGCCCAGTGAATTTCCTCCTTCCACTGAAGTTGACTTCTTGCTAACCAGCATGTCTTTATTTATTAATTCAGTCATGACCTCTATCTGTTGACTTCTGGACTAGCTCCCCAGCTGGGACTGAAGCCATGGCTTCTAGCATCCAAATAAAACCTCGGTGACTTTTCCCAAAGATTACGGTCATTAGAAAGTCCCAAAAGCTGATGTGCAGAGCTCTTACATAAGTCGGCAATCTGGGAGGGACAAAGAGACCTGGACACAATGCTCCTTCAATATTGATGGGAAAGGTCACATTTTTTGTATAATACACAGAAGTCTGTCAAAATTTAATGGCAGGGGCACCCAGATACTTCAGTGGGGTCATTTTAGCTCAGTTCTTGCCAAGCTCTGGCTCTGCTCTGCTGAGCATCATGTGAAGCCTCCAGAAGCCACCAGTCCTGCTCCAGGGACCTTACAGCCAAGGCAGAATCACAGCAAACAGAGAAGGGGAAAAGGCTGGGAAGAAAGGCACCCCTGGCTCATTTCAGCCCCCCGCTCCATGCCCTGTGTTGCCACGTCCCTCATTCCTGTGCCCTACCTTGCAGGTGGAGTTTGCTCTCAGTGCTTTGCAGAAGGACAGAACTCACAGAGTCCAGATTGTCGTAGCTGTTACAGCCCAGGGGGCCGGTCCGAGTTTCTGTTACCTACGGAGGATGCAGAAAAGAGAGAGTGTTCCCTTTGACTGCAGCACCACACCTTCCCCAGGCTTCTTGAGACCTTGTGGTACAAAGACTCCTTGTCACCAGCTGATTACAGCCCAAAACACATCTTCTCTAATTGTGGGAAAATGCCCCACCCTGGACAGACACAGCTAATGTCTGGTGCACTCGCAAGCTGGAAAAGCAGAATGAATTTTGCCTGCTTTCTTTGTGGTACTGCTTGTTACTCTGGGCTTGGCAAAGGGATCCTGCAGATTGATGTTTCTCATAGAGGATCTCCACTGGAGAACAACAGAAGCCAGTAGAGGAATTATTCCCCGGCTTCTCTTATTGGAAAGCAAGGAACCGAGATGGATTGCCAGCCCCCAGTGGTGCCTGGTGCTCCCATATGTGACCACCATCCTTGTGCTGAGGATAGATGGAGGCACAGATGACCTGCAGTGCTGTTGCTGTTGGTTTCCAGCCATGGAGGAGAGCTGCCCTTCCGGAATTCACCATGGGTGATTATCTGCTGTCACTGTTTCAATATCTCAATACAATTTCCCATCCAGAAGGGAACAGGCTCAGCCATGAGACACCACAGAACAATAACGAGGGCTGAAACCTTTCAGAAATGGCTAACAATGATGACTCCATCCACATCACCTTCCCTGGAGTGAACTCTGCAACAATAAAATCCCTGCCCAGTGTAGGATGATTGCTTTCAGAGAAGGCAGCCTTTGTCTGCAGAGCCATTTTGCCTATTTTGTATTCTCAGAGCAGCTTCTCTTCCTTCCTGCTGCAACCCCCAAGCTGTCTCTCAGTCCGTTTCATTCCAGATGCCTCAGTAATGCCACACAGAGTTTTTCACCTTTCCTTGTAGTAAATTCAGCTGAGAGATGTTTAGCAGTCTTACACCCACAGGAGAAAAATACTTCTGGGTTGCACAGGGTTGTTCATTTCACAGACTGCCTTTCCCTTCCAACCTCCATCACTGATCTGGGTTTTCTGCTGCCTCTCTCCCTTCCAGAAGTCACTGTCACATTTAGTGGAGGTCTCCTATCCTACATAACCATCACACTGAATGCCCACCTCTCTCTGGATGTTACTGGATATATTTCTGGCCTTGGGGAAATCAGTTCTTCAGTATGGTCCATAAGTGAAAAATTTACCCTGGGAACAAAACAACTTGTGATCAAAAAAGACATCACACTGGGCTGGCAAAGCCCTGCCCCAAATCCCTGCAGTGTCAGTGTGGGCACACAATCTTTCTCTTCCCAAGGCAAGATAGAGTACCTTGATTGCTCCGGTAGAGATCTGGATCTCATGGAGTCTCCTCATGGTGCCATCACGGTCCACAAAGTAGGAGGAGGCGAGCTGGTGCAAGGCTTCAACGCTCTGCGTGGCGTTCCCTGACTTCCTGTCGAGGCGGCTTTTGTCCATGTACATGGTCAAGGCCTCCTCTCCTGCAGCAGAAAGAAAAGGAGATTTCAGGCTGCCAGGCAGGGTCACCTCAACAGGAACAAGTGGTGTCATCTGCTGCACCTAAAGAAAGAAATGTCGGACACCAAAAGCGCTCCTGAATGAATTCAGCCTTCCTCAGCAGCACCAGAACCTCAGCGTGATATGTGTGAGCCTTCTCTATTCAGACAGAAAGCCCAGGTCCACCACACCTGTAGATCAGCTCCGCTGAATTCAGTAGTCAACATTTTGGACATTTATTAGCCAGCAGAGCTTTACCACAAGTGCTGGAGAGGTTTCAGACCATTTATCCCACTCGAGGAACATTTTCTCTGTGTGTGGTGCCTCTAGAACGATGCTCCTGACAGGGGAAGATGACACTTCTATACAAGTCTCTCTCTGAGCTGATTTTTAGAAGGAATAAATGATGATTGGAAATAGGAGGTAGTTGTGTAGGTGGGTACAGAGGACAAACAAATGCTAGTTGTGCCTCTTCAGCTTCCAGAGATGATGCAAAGAGGGAAAAGAAAGGGGATGAGTGAAGGGGAGCAATCAGAGGAAAGAGTAAGCAAACAAGAAACTTAATTTAAACTAACCACCCTTCCTGCCTTCTTTCTCAGAGTCTCATTCAGGGAATTTAAGTAGAGAGTGAAAAATATTGTACAAGGTAAGGGACAACAGATGATTTTGTATCAGTAACAGATGATTTTGTATCAATAACCACAGGGAATCTGGGAGTGAAGCAGTTAAGAGCTCATAAACGTCAGCAGAAACCTGAGTGTAACAAAATACATCTGAAAAGTACATGAAGCTGAGGAGTAATATTTAACTAAAAGTTCAATTTGTGCTGGACGAGCCAGATTAAAATCCAGTTCATTCTTAACATAAGGCTGGCGCTAAAAGAGGACTAAAAAGGTGAAATGCCATCCTGCGACCTTGACATGTGAGGCTCTGATTTTAATAAATGCAGAGACAACTATGGTAGGAATGTGCCATTTCTACATAACTCTCTTAATGAAAAGAATGGTACTTGTTCTGATTTGATAGATGAATCACTGATGAATACACTGCCTCTGGCAATGATAGAATGGTCCAAAAAAATGAACTACCATTTCTAAGGCCAAGAAATATTGTGCTCTTCATCATCTTTGAGTATTTCTTTCAGAGAACAAGGATTTACTTTTCTTTAAAATTCTTATTAGTTGAAATTGTTTGATTCTTCCACATTATTTATTTTATTGCATACATGAAAAAAACCCAACAACCCTACTAAGGTCTCCCCCTCTCTTTCCCTGGAAATTGTCCAGCTTTTATCTGGAAGCCAAATGCCTGAAAACAAACCAAAAATATTCTGGCTGAAAATCAAAATATTTTTGTTAGATTTCAGTTTTTTCAAGCAATAGTTATGTTGAGGATTCAGCCTTTGGCTTTGAGATGAAAAATGGACTTTTTTTTGGTGGAAAGAAGATACTTTTTATCGAAAGAGTTGATCAGTTGTAATCTTTTAATTGGCTTCACAGCAGCTAAGTGGAGAAGTTTAGCATGTAAAACTTTCTCTTTAATATTTTTGTTAAGAATAACAGACTATCCTTTGAGCATGATCAAAGTCGTGGTAGTGACGGTATCATCATTGTCGCTGCTCACAAAAACACTTTCCCTGGAAAAACGACCAGCTTTGATTTCCTTTACCACCATCAACGTTGTTATGCGTCGAGCACGTGAGGAGACCTTGGCAGGGATCAAGGCTCTGCCACATCAGGCTCTCTCCACACAAACAGAAAGACAGTCCATGCTCCAGGGAATTTAAACCCCTGTGTCTGATGAGGCACGACAGGTGAAGGCAGCAAAGCCCAGGTAATGAGCTGGCTGTGATCAGCGTGAGGAACAGCCCTCACTGCACATCAGGTGCCTGATGCCATCAAGGCGCGCTCAGGTTTCATCTTTTGGCTGAGTTTCTCAGGGGGATTTGAAGTTTAGTTTGGCCAGCTTTCGTGAGTAACCCCTTTGCCACCAAAAGGACTCTGCGTGGGAGTTGGACAAGGGGCTGGATCTGTCTGAAAGTGTACTTTGAGCTAAAAGTTTTGTATCCCTCATATAACAGGAGTGTTTAACTGCATGGAGATGCAGCAGACAGAAATGATGCTTTACCACTGTTTTGTGAGGCTGTGACAGGAGAAGGAAGGCCTGGGATAATTCTCCCCTTTAGCTGTGATTCTCAGATGAACTGGCTGGATCCAGCCATTCACTCTACCAGTAACTGGAAAAAACAGCTTTTTCTGGAAAAAACCATGCCTTTATTACTAGCCAAGGCACCAAAATCAAGACCTTTTCATTCCAGACTAGTCCATTTTCACTAGAGGAATGCTGAGGCCGGAGGGCAGGCAGGAAGCCTGGGTGGGATCACATCAGGCAGTAGCAGTAGTGCCACATCCCCAGGAGATCCACCACTAGCTTTGGGCCCTGGACAACACAGATCAAGCACTGAGAAACTCAACAGAGAAGAGAATCCTGTGCCCTGGGGCAGTGGGGATCAGTGATTTCCCCCAAAAAAGCTGCCATTTTTTTTCTCCCTGAGGAAGAAAACAGAAAAGTAAAGCCCACCAGCTGTGATGCTTTTCCTAAGGGATGAATACAGTCCCTGGAAGTGAAGGGTGCTGAGCAGAAACACTGCTGCTGGAAGCCTGTATCATGTGGCTGAGTGCAGACCTGGAAAAGCACAGCATCCCCACGGAGGGGGCACATGGGAAAGCAACTCTTCGATCAAGAGAGGTTAACAGACTTTTCCTGCATTATTAAGTCTTAATTTCTCTTTTATTAAGCAGGTGTTGTGTTCAAAGTTGTTTTTCCTTTGGGGCTTTCCCTGCAAATTGGCTCTGTGTGCTCCATCCCAGAGCAGGGGTGCCCTCGAAGTGACCCTTCACCAGTGCCGTTGTCAGAACTAAAGTGGAGCAGAGCTGGGTTTTCACCGGGCTCTGGGGGGACCCGGCTGCTCGGGCGGGTTGAAAGGCAGCGGAGCAGTTCCTCATGTGGCCAGGTGTGAAAAGAGCTGCTGTGTTCAGGTGGGCAGGGATGAGCAGTCGCCCCCCTCCCGGGGGCCCTGCAACAGCTGGCGTTTGAAAGGCAAACAATTTCCTGTGTGTTTGTCACTCGTTTGCGACATAATAAGACGTCAGGCGGGGTTAGAAACAACTGTAACCCGGGGCAGAGCGCCTGCAACTTTTCTGAGGAGACACGAGGTCTTGGGAGAGCAAGTGTGCCAGGACATGTCTGGTTTTATATCCCGGTGGTCTTGTTTAGCCCACAGACTGTGATCAGAGTGTGTCCTCGGTGCATAATGCATGCCCAGCTTCATCTGCATATACCCTGGGACTGACATTGCCAAGATAAATCCTTCTTTTCTCCCCTACCGCTGCTCACCATGCTCTGGGCTGGTGGAGCATTGAGCTCTCCCCTCCAACACCAGCTCTCCTGACACATCTCTGCATATTTAAGATAGTTGTGTTGTAAAATCAGGAGGAGAAACAAGCCCCTGTGAATAATTTACAACCTCACCCAGGCAAAATTAAAAATATATTTTACCATCAAAGGTCTCTCTTATTTCGAATTTCCACAGATGTGAGTGGCAGGAAGAAAGAGGCAAGTCAATGGAAAGAACAGTAAACCCAGAAAAAAAATCTCTCACTTTACTTGGCTGTCTTGGGCTCTGTAAAACATGGTCCTGAAAAGCGATTTCCTCAATAAAAAGCAGTTTATCTTTACACAGACTTCATTAAGGCCTGATGCAGGCAGTCACTTGTACTCTTCAGTGCCTGGAAACCTGCTTCCTCCCACATTTCTTGCTGATGGAACGGACTGTTGGAGTGCCTGGACTGGAAGAGCAGCCTGAGGATCTTTGAAGGACGTTGCCACACCAGAGGCCATTTGACTTCAGTGGAACTGAGCCAACTTACCTACCACCTAATTTGTGCATGAATCATATGCACACATCTAATCTCATCTCTGTCTCATCCCAGTGTCTGCAGAGTGCTTTGGGAACAAACAGATGGCCAGAAATTCCTCAAAGTTCACCACAAGCTTCACAATGTGGCAAGGCTGGAGGTGAGGTACGTTAGAAAAAGCAACAAAACATGCTCTGTGCTAAAATTAAGAGCCTTTACCACTGCAGAATCCTGCTCATAGAGTAGTTCTCAGAAGAAAGGTGTTTGAATGAAAGTCACAGCCCAAGAGGGTAAAGAAATAGTAAAAATATTACAGGAGAGGTAAAAAAAAAAACTCAGCAGCAAATATCAATAGGAGCTGCTGATTTTCACCCCTCCCATGTTCAATACTCATCACTCAGAATGTTTTTGCAGCAGCCCCAGCAGTGCCTGCTCAGGGGTTCATGGCCCTACAGTGCTCTCTCTGATGTCATCACTGACATATTCTGTGTGTTCCACATACATTTTGAATTTTACTTAACTGCTGCTTTTTCAAAAGCCTGCTCCATGTTATTTGTGCATCCAGCACCGGCCTTCTTGGCCATCTCTTCCTCTCTGCACATGCTCCCACTCCTTGACCTCCCTTTTCCTGGAGCTCTTTAAAATTCCTCCAGTTCCAGCAAGAAAGGCTGTTTTTCCCCTTGTGTTTGGTTTCATTCAGTGAAAAAGAGTGATCAACACGCTCTATTGTCAAGGTAAGGACGATGGCACGGGGCTGACAGCCAGGCTCCTGGGCTGAGTGACACGTGTTTCTCCTGGCACACATGGGCACACGCATGCTGCTGTCAGAGGGGCACAGCTACACACACAGCACAGGTGCTGAACTCACGCCTTGTGCTGTGAATTCTTTCATACTCCGGGGACTTCCACAGTGTCTGACAATGAGCTGCAGCCTGGCCCTGTGCCCCCAGCCAGCTCCCACATGGCATGGCCTTGGTTTTGGGATGGCAGAGTGGTCCAGGTTGGAAGGGACCACAGGAGGTCGTCTGGTCCAACCTCTCTCCCAAACAGGATCAACTCAGAGCACATGGCACAGGATTGTGTCCAGATGGTTCTGGAATATCTCCAGTGAGGAAGACTCCACACCCTCTCTGGGCAGCCTGTTCAGTGCTGGGTCACTGCACAGCAAAGAAGTTCTTCCTCATGTTCAAGTGGAACTTCCTGGGCATCAGTTTCTGCCCATTGCTGGGCACCCCCGAGCAGAGCCTGGTCCATCCTCTGCCCCCTCCCTGCAAACACGGACAGACATGGATGAGGGCTCCTCTCAGTGTCTCTTCTCAAGGTTGAACAAGCCCAACTTCCTCAGTCTTTCCTTGTAAGAGAGATATTCCAGTCCCTTCATCATCTTCGCAGCCTCCGCTGGGCTTGTTCCAGGAGCTCCAAGTCTCTCTTTCACTGGGGAGCCCAAAACTGGACACATTTGCAGTGCTGCCCAGTGCCTTCCCCACCCCCCACCCACCCCCTCCTCAGAAAACAGCCCAGGTTGCCACCTACCTCCCAGGGTGGCAGAGATGAGGATGTGGGTGCCGTACTTTTTGATGATGGTATCAATGAACTGCTGCGTGGTGGGTCTCCTGCCCAGGAGGCGGATGCTCCTCTGAAACTCAGGCATCAGGGGCAGTGGGTTGTGGAGCAGGTCCCTCCTCTCGATGGCTGTGTTCCTCACCTTCCAACGGGCAAACTCCCTGCGTGACAACACAGGAACACAGCAGGGGTGAGGATTCCAGTCTGGAGGGGCAGGGAGAGCCACCCAGGGCAGGGAAGGAGGGTGGAGAAGGGGACAATCCTGTTGGACACCCCACATGGATACACACACGTGAGGCCACAAGGTTAGACAGGGTGAAAGGGGGAGGAGAAGAGGAAAAGCAAGACATTACTGCACAATAAAAACACACTCTGAGGATCAGGGTGTGGGCTGATGAGGAGGTGGCCTTGGAGTCTCCAGAGATGTCTGGAAGAGAGTTGGATTTCCCTACAACAAAATCAGGTTGGTCCTTTCACCATCACACACTTTGGGGTCTTAATCTTCTCCATAAAGCAGCAAATTCTGGTCTCTGTCAGCAGAGGAGCTGGTCAGTTAAACCACAGATCTCCCCCAGTCTGATCATTGTTATATCCCTGTTGCCCAGAAGCCTTCCTTTTGCAAAGCAAAGCTGAAGGAAACACATTTTCTCCAAACATCTTAATCTTTCAGCACCAGGAGTACAGCAAAAGATCATTTTGAAAACCAATTTTTGAGATAAACCACGTAAAGGGATCGATTCAGATATAAGCAGAGGCCAGGATGAAAGTGGGGGTTTTGTTTGTTTGCCTTTTTTAAAAAAAAACAACCAAATAAAGTGATTCTCAAATCCATGCTTTTAAACTGAGACCAACTGGGGGGAAAAAAATATAAAGTTAATGTTTGCAAAAGCAGCTCTTTATTGCAGGTATCCATTTTGAAATGACACAGAGGGAAATGCCTGGAGAAAAGCTTGCACACCTGCAATCTAAAATTCAGGCCTCTGAAACACATCACCAGCTGAGCACCTGAAAAATGAGAAACCTATTAATGTCCTCCAAAAAATATTGAGCACGGCCTTCTTAAAAGCAAAGGATATTATTTATACCTACTCTCCTACAATGCACCTGTTTTATCTTCGGCTACCTCCCAGATCATCAACTCACGAGCTTCTCTGTCACTTTTCATTAACTTAGTCCTGTGAAACTTGGGTTTAAGACGAAAGTTTTGTTTAGATTAAGGGTGTTGTGGTTTAACCCCCGCTGACAAACTCAGCCCCACAGAGCTGCTTGTTCACTGCCTCGTGCTGGGGTGGGGGAAAGGGGTTGGAAGGGGAAAAGTGAGAGAACTTGTGGGTTGAGATAAAAACAGGTTAACAGGTAAGGGAAAAGGTGCACAGACAAGCAAAGCAAAAGAAGGAATTCATTCCCTGCTTCCCATCACAGGCAGGTGTTCAGCCGTGCCCAGGGAAGCTGGGCTCCCTCACAGTGACTGGGGAGGACAAACACCATCCCTCTGCACATCTTCCCTTCCTCTTTGTTCCCCAGGTCTGTGTGCTGAGCATGAGGCCATATGATGTGGGACATCCCTGGGGTCAGATGTCCCACCTGTGTCCCCCCTGCAGCTCCTTGCGCATCCCAGACTGTTCACTGGTGGGATGAGGGGCAGAAGATCCCAGCACTGCGCAGCCGTAGCTAAAACATCCCTGTGTGATCAAGACCATTTCGAACACAAATCCAAAACACAGCCCCACACCAGCTACTATGGAAAAAAATTAACTTTATCCCAGTATTACAGAAGAAATTTGATTCACTGTGTTCTCTGTGAATGGCCTTGTTTAGCATTAGTGGCTCAGCATTAGCAGCTAAAGCAGCTGAAGCTTTCGCCTGCCCAAGAGTAAATTTCCTTGGGAAAATTAATGCTGCTAACAAAGAACTAGCTGAATTTAGCAGATAGGAGAGGAATGAAGATAATTCCAAGGAGACAATTCCAAGAGAATGAAGTAACTCCAGAAGAAGGCCAGCCCAGTGACAGTGAAAACACATGAGAAATCAAGAGACCACCGACTAGAATTAAGTGACTGGATTTGGGGTCAGATTTGAGGACTGGGTGATGGTGATACAGGTATGAATTGGGTAGGGGTCCCTCTCTGGAGGGACACAGCTCCAGCTGTAACCTAAGAACTAATAAAAGACTAATTGGAAACCTTCAGTCAGACTTGGCGTTCCCAGCAGGATCCTGGGGTCGAAAGATTGCTTTATTATGCAATAATCCATAACACTCAGTCAAAACCAGCACAACAGGAATGACAACACCTGGCACTGACACAGCACTTCCCATCAATGTGTGCCAACCTGCATGACAGTCCCACTTGGCTGGCAGAGCACCCCACGTGCAGGCAGATTTGGGAGGGTTATTTGCAAAGCCAGGATCACAAAGCAGACCTTTTTTTTTGCCCAGGTTGATTCTACAGCCAGTCCACCCTATGTGTGTGAGGTTATTTGACTTAATGCAGTTATACATGTATTTATTTTGATTGAGCCCCATCACAACACCCCATGCTGCCTAACAGCAGTTGTATCCATTAAAACAGCAAAGTGCCAGCTATTTACTCCCAAATACTCCTTACACCTGAGGTAATGCCCCCTTTGTAGCTCCCAGGCTTCCACAAGCCAAGTCAAAATGCCAAAACAAAACACACCTCTTACTACATTGTGACTACTTAGTGTCAAACCTTGAAATCCACGTAAACATCCACCTTTCCTAGAAAAACCTTGGTCAAAAGGCCAAAAAACCCCCTAACTCAACCCAAAATAAACCTGATCCACCAGGGTATTAATACCAGGAGTGACAGAACCAGGCCATTGTCTCCAAAGTTGTCTGCAGATACCAAATATCCAACAAATGCCCTGTATGAAGAAGAGTGTTTTCCCCGCTGTTCCAGAATTGTGTAAAAGTCCAGTACTTGCAGGTCTCACAGTTGATTTTAATAATAGATAAAACCTTAAATCTAAAGACAAATAGTTTCTCTCTGTCACTACAGAGATGTTGCTCTAATCATTCCAGACTAGAGCTGCAATCCCAGAGTTCACTACACAAGGAAATCCCCTTTGAGGAAGGAATGGTCCTTCCAGCAGTTGCACTGCATGGGAAGAGGCAGAGCTGGATACTAAAAGACAGGCAACATTTTACAATAAATAGAGATGCCCATGTTCCCATCATAAAGATCATAACCAGGGAGCAGAGGAAAAATGCCATCTGTGCTTCCTCTCCAAAGGGAGGATTATTGCTTCCTGTAAAACCCAAGCACATGTTTGCTCTCAGATTTCTGCTTCCTCCAGCATCAATAAAGTCAGGAGGGACCAGAGAACTCCAGAGCCAGAAAGGGCTGGGTAAATGTTTTCAGAAGGGGCTGGATAAATGTGTCATGTTCCTCAATAAAGTTTGGTTTTGTTGCTTTAGAATAGATAATTTAACAGCATCATAGAAGTTGAAACGGGCAACTGATCCAATTCTCCTTCAGAGAATCTGTGGCTGCCCCATCTCTGGAAGTGTCCAAGGCCAGGTTGGATGGGGCTTGGAGCAACCTGGGCTAGTGGAAGGTGTCCCTGCCCATGGCAGGAGGATGGAAAAAGATGACCTTTAGGGTCCCTTCCAAGCCAAATCATTCTAGGATTCTATGATATATCAAGCCCCAAATCCTAGGAGTGTCTCCATCACTGTGTGGAGATAGACTGTGCAAACTGGGACCATGGGTTGGAAAGCAATGGGCAGTGAAGGTGGGAGAAGGTAGGAAAGGAGAATGAAAATTTGTCAGACAACATGTTCAGAGGGAAAGTGGGTTCATTTTGTACATCAGGTCCAACATCACCTCATGACACCACAGACAGGAGGCAAAAGAAGGAGTTTAAAAGAAATCACTGTCACATCTTCAACCTTCCCTGCTGCCAAGGGGTAATTCCAGTTCCCATCCGTGCAGTCGGTGAGTCCTGAGGAGAATCCCCATCTAAAGCAGGATGGTGAGGGAGACTTTTCCCACTCCGTTCTCATTCGTGCCATCCCTCCCGTGGGCTTCCTGCTCCCAGGGCACAGCAGTGAGGTGAAAACCCAGTTCTATTATACTCTCCATATTCTTGGGATGCATGGCTTTCCCAGCTGATGAGAAAAGCTGAGCAAATATGTTATGATGAATAATTTATGCGACTAACTTAGATGTTTATCTTCTGCTCATAGAATATCCATGAACCAGTTGCAATTCCCTCTAATTTATGCGTTATTTGAACTCACTTAGTGAGATTTTTAAAGCTTTTTTACAGGTTTTGTATAGTATTCGGCTGTTTTCTTTTTTCATGTGCTGTTGATTTGGTGGAATCACAGGAGGGTGAAGTTTGGAAGGAACCACCAGTGGGGTCATCTGGTCCAGCCTCAGTGGTCAAGAAAATTATATGGTCTTGTTAAACTTCCTGTTTAATGTCCAAAAATACATTTTAAATTTTGTTCCCTCAGTTCCAATATTTTACATGGAAAGCAACCCTCTAATTCCAGCAATCTTCCATGCAGCCTATAGAACTCTGCTGCAAGATGCACCTGAGGACAAGGTTATGGTACAATTTTGGAAAATAGACTTAACATTAATGGATATGGCTAGTGAAATAACTTAGAATTATTGAGGTCATAAAAAAAAAGCGATATTTGCAGGGAACAGTATAGATCTGGCCTTAGGGAATGTTCCAGCCTAAAACTCCTGAAGTCTGTGAAGAAACACCTCCAAGACCAGGGCTTTTATTAGCTTTCAGCACTAGATTTAATTGCATTTTCTGGAGAAGCAGCTGCTATGGGGCAAAACCAAATTCATGGCACTGGGTTAGGTTTGTCACCACTGAATCCTTCAATTTGCTTTCCACCGAGGCCTTGGAATCATGGATGATGTGTTCAAAAGGGCACTGAAACCTTTCCTCACAGAAACCATCCTGGGATGGCACTTCACTGGTCATTGGCTCTCAGACCCATCAGAGGCACCACAGTCCCAGTGCCCCAGCCTGGGACACAGAGCTGAGGTCTCTGCAGCTCTCTGCAGGTCTCAAGGCACTTTATAAAATAGAAATATCGCCCTGTTCCTCGCTCAGTTTCCAGGTGAAGAAGATGCAAAGACTTGACCAGGATTATGGTGGCACCCCGTGGTACCACTGGGATTAATGCAGAGTCCTCTGACCCTCAGGGGAATCCCAGGCAAGGACCTGGACTCCTGCCAGCAGGGAAGCTTTTAATGGCTTTGGAAAGACGATAAACCGCTTAGCGAGGGGGAGGAAGAGTCCGAATCCCTGATGCAGAGGTGGGATAAGGAAAAACTATGACCTAATGTCTGAATCGTGGGGGAGAGGCACTTGTTGGTGCTTTAATGTCTCAGACAGCCCAAGTTAAGGGGGGAGGTACCCAGGACATTCCTGACAGGTCTCTAATCCCTGGAGAAAGCACTGAGGAGATTCTCTTCTAAGGGCTGGAAGGGGTAGGAGGTGCTCATACCTAGAAGTGGAAGGGAGGTGAGAGGGAAGAGGGATGAAGTACTGAGTACTCCAGGCTTTCCTCCCTGTAACAGGAAGGGGACAGGCTTTATTTGAATCAGGCTGTGTCTGAGAAAATCCTTGCCTTTTCAGAGCTTGCATTAATGAGTTTGCCATCAAGGCCAGCATGTCAGAGGCAGAAGGAGCCACTAGGAATGTCTCAGTGCTCATTAGCATTATGACCCCTCCAGGGAAACAGAAAAACGGGAAAAAAATTACTGAATAGGAAGGAAAAGTCAAAAGCCTGGAATGGGTACATCACTCAGACCCCTCAGTGCAGCAGCAGAAAGGAGAATCCAAGGGCGTGAGCATCTCTGCCCAGGAAGAGGAGTCAGAGAGCGAGGCCATCGGAGCAAATTAAATTCCCATCTTCAAATGGCCAAGACAACCAAAGCATGGAAGTGAAGAAAGAAGTTCAGTACAGACCTCAGGGGCTGGTGCTTGGAACAAAAAAGAAATTAAATGAATTAAACAATGATGGAGAAAGAGTCAGTTTGAAAATGGGCAAAAAAAAAAAATAAATCCAGCAGAGGAGGAAGACACTGAACAAAGCCTGTGTCGTCCTAAGTAGAACACCCCAACCCCTCCTGCTGCTGCATGGATGGATTGCCTGCAGGGAAGTCAGTGCTTCCCACTCGGTGCACACTCAGCAACCAGGACCAGCCCCACTGCTCCTTGGGAACTGGGCAAAGAGAAGGCACCGACTTCTTTCTGCTCAGTGGTTCTTCACCTTTTTTACAAATCTTACTTCCAAAGTCATCAGCTGCTCCCAAAGGTGAGGAGCCTTTCCAAAGGCAGCACCCCCTCCAGTAACAGCAAGTCACAAACACTGCTTCATGTGCTCTGCTTGGCACATCGCACAGATAATTGGCTCTGATGTCATCAGGATTCCCTGATGTCAGAGACAGAGGGCCCCTAGAGCCTTCATACTTGCCTGGATTTTGGTGTCTGTACAGCAGCACCTGCCCAGGCATGTGTCTGCCCCTGTTTTCCTCCAAGCACCTCCCAGTCACTAAGATAAACATTTTAGGACCCCTCTGTGCACATTGCAGACAAGTGTTTTCAGCTGTCAGAATGAGTGTGAACCAAAACAGAAAATTTTTAGCCTTATCTGGGTAGAAAACAAGTTTTATGATAGCATGACTCCTCCAGAATCCTCCCAGGCGTTCCTACATCAGAGTTGTTGGTGTGGAGGGGGTGTTGTTTTGTTTTGCCTTTCCTTTTCTCAGCCCATTTGTCCCAGTCATGGGCTGCACAAAGTGCTGGTTATCTCCAGTCCTCAGGGCGAGGGCTCTTCCAGGCTCCTGTGAGCCCTGGACTGTGCAAACAATGCCATGGGATATGGAATGAAGATGACAACAGCACTATAATGCTTATCTTGTACTGCCAGATCAGGCTTAATATGAGCCTGCACAGGGTATCTGTGATTATGGTGGGGTCAGTGATGTTTTATTTCTAGTCTGTGCCCTCAAAATGCCAGACAGCCCCAGGCTGAGCAGTGCAATATCCCTTCAGCACTTTCCTCTGCAGCTTGGCCTCTTCCCTATCTAGACCAGCGTGAAGAAGTCAGCCTTCAAAGCCGAGCTTTTCAAAGGCCCTACAAGAATTAGTTTCCTGTGAGGGTTTGGCACTCATCCCCCCTAATCTATTTAAGAAAACTCCAGTCTGTAGATTCAAACTAGTTCCAAATTAGACAGAGGCTGAAACGCTGCCATAAAAGAGGGGGGAAAAAAAAAATCTAAAAATCTAATTCCAGAGAAGTATGAAAAAGAAATCACTTAAGCTGAAAGTCTGACAGCATTTTGCATAACAACCAGGCAAGCAGACAGGCTCACTTATGACAGCTGGCAGGTGAATGAGATAAATAAATTGACTATTGATCTATTGATAAATGCTGTGCTGATTGCTGCAGGTTTATCCCCAAAAGGGCATTTGCCTGAATAGGAGTGAACCAAGGAGAGGACAGTCAGTGTGGGATCCTTCAGCAGAAGTTAAACAATGCTGTTTGACTCCCTACTGCTTCATCTGCCTCCAAAGGACAATGGAAGAATTTTCTGTTGCTTTTCTCCTTGATCCATCCTTTGGCCACCTGCTTGGTGTTGGCTGAGGGGTCTGAAACCTCAACTACTCCCCCTTTTCAGGGCAATCAGTTCAGCCTGTTGGATTTTCCTCTTGTAGAGTTTTGTTTTCAACTCCTTAATATTTTCTTAAAAATATTACGTTTTTCCAGGGCTGAAAACTGAGGGGTTTTTTTTGTAAAAAGAGAGGGAGGTAAACAATAAGTCCAGAATGACACAAAGCTTGCAAGAATCAAAAAGGAAGAAAATTACTTCAAAGTTAGATGGATTTTATGTGACCTTGAAAGTAAACAGGTTGTTCAAGAACTGAATTAAAATCCAATCAGACAAACATGGCTCTGAGTCTTGTGTTCTCCCTTAGGACAGGACTATATTTGGGTCTCTTAGGAAGCAACATGTGATTGCTGGGTGCAGAAAAGGTTGATTTGTTTAAGAAAAAAAAAAGCTGGAATAAATTTATCACTAGAGATTGAAAGCATAGTGATTCAGCATAGGTAAGAACAAGATAAAAGATAGGCCATTCAGTTTGATCGCTATTAATTTTGCTTATTATTAAATTTGATCAGGGCCAGGACGTGGTTATGGTTCCTACCTCTGACATCACATCTAAACAGAGCTTGTTTGATTGTTGCCATCAAAGCACAGGGCAGAGCAGGTCACTGCCCTTTCACCTGATTGGGGTCACCTCCAAGATACATGTTTGTGCATCCTCAGATAACACACAGTGACTTCTGAACTTCTTCAGCACAAACCCACCAGCTGCCTGCCTCCATCCTCCATGGATCTGTTCCAGCATTCCACATGAGTCAGCTGCTACAATTCCCTCCCATCACACCCCTCAGTGGGACATTTATTCCACTCAACTCTCCCTGTAACGTTCTCTGTGCAGATTTTGTGGCAAAAAAAGCCCAGACCTCGGGCACTGCAGAGACCCTTCCCACCACCAGCCTCCCTCAGCCTTGGAGACCTGCTGGGGAGTAGTTCCCATTACTCTTCACACCATCTCAGCTGTTTCCAGTGTTGGGCTGAGGGCATTTCCAAGCCACTCCAGTTTACACCAGGGTTGACAGGAGCTGCTGGAAGCTGGAGTGACATCTCCACAAGAGCTCCCAGCGTTGTTCACGCTGCTGCAGCTTAACAAACATTAGCAACAATAGGAAATGTTCTGTTCCATTGCTGCTCTCTCCCTAAAAGCTTACCCAGACCAGACATGGTTTATTAAGCTACTGAGAAAGCTGTTCTAACAGGCTGCAGGGCCCTGTGCTCCAAGCACTGGGATGGACAATGCAGAGACACCCTTGCCTTCACTGTGAATTATGATAAAAATCACGAGAGATGCAGCCAGAGCAGTTCTCCCACTAAAATACCTGAGATAGCCTGGAGAAACTCATCTATGAATCAGGCACTTTGAGTTCTGTGCTTATGAATGCAACAACACAGAGATTATTTTTCATAGCATGGTCTCCTGGATTTCTGTTTTTATGAGTTTGACCCAGAATTCACGATCAAGCTGATCCTGGAAAGTCAAGGAGCTCTTAAGAAGATGCTTTCAAAGAACAGCACTTTTAAAGTAACAGATGGAAACATCTGAGTCATTCAAGGAATTTTAGGTATTCTTGAGGAAACCTGGGATAATCTGTATGATTTTAGGTTCTCTTCTTCACACTTCTTTCAATTCCCTCCTTGTACACTCCTTTTTTTCAGCACACAATCCTTGTCCAGAGAGCTGAGCAAGTTGGAAGGGGAGCCAAGGCACAGGATGGTGAGACAACTAACTAAAAGTGTAAAGGAGCACAGGGCATAGACAGGAAAAGGCCCCAAATCATTCAGTCTTGTGCTGTAGCAATTGATGTGGGGGGGGAAACCAAGAAAAACACAACCAGTGAGTAAGAAAACAACAACAAAACCCCCCAATAAAACAAACAAAAAATCCAAACAAAACAAACGAACCCAGCAAAACAAACACACATCCCCCTCAAATTACCCCAGAGAAAAACAAAACCCAAAACAAAACCTCCAAAAACACCACAAAACCAGACCCTTTCACACTGATGTGTTCAGACTCTAGTAGAAGATGAAACTCTTGATGAAGTCCCTCCTCCTATGGCTAATTAATACTTAAGAACATTTAAATCCACTATTTTTGTAAGCAAGCTTGAAATATAAGACAGGCAAAGAGAGTTTAATTTTTGGAGCAGACAATAACTCATCCAGGGCAGGACTGGGCCATGGTAAGTCATGGTGAGCCCTTGTTACCCCATGGAGGCCCCCAACAAACTGTGCCTTCCCTGCCGCAAAATTCACCATCTGGATTCACAGCCTACCAGTGTTCACAGGAGCACAACAGCACGACTCAAAGGCTGTAACAAGAACACAGTTTGGAACAAGTCATTTCATTAAATTGCACTTCCTTCATTTCCTGAAGATGTAGGTGTGTGTGGACTACAGGCTTTTCTTCCTAATTTTAGCTGGAGCTGGCTGATAACCTCAGCCTGTGACACCACAGCCCCAAACTTTGCTCTTTACTTATCATGATTCACAGTTTGCTCAGATGAAAAAAGAACTGAGAAATGTGGACTTGAACCTTAATTCCTCGTGTTGCAGGCGAGGGTACCTGGCTGCTGCACTGCCGGGGGTTTAAGCACAGCATTTGTCAATACTGGGAAAGCAATATTGGAAATTTAGCCTTGATTGCCCCTTTTTTCCTCTCAAAAAAGCACAAAATTTTCTCTGGCTCAGCATGCAACCATGTTTCAAAACTCCAACTGTTGTTAGAAAATGGAGCCATCACCCCCCCTCTGGTCAGTTGTGCCGCTCTCTTGGCAAGGGCTCAAATTCACCGATTCAGGAGGAAAAGGAGAAAAAAAAAAAAAGAAAAGAAGTGATGTTTAAATACAAAGCCTCTCCTGACTCCTATGCCCAGCTGGGCCCTCCAGGCAGTCCTGGCAGGGCCAACTGGGCACAGCTGCCACGTTTGTGGGCTCAGCAAGTGATGGGAAAGCTGCCCCCTCTGCCCTACCCCCTCTGCCCTGAGTCATCCTCAGCTGATGGAGACACCAGAGAGCACGTAAGGCAGGAGCTGGTGGGTGGCTTGGACGCCTAAAGGCAGCCAGTTGGCAAAGCCACCTGTTCCCACCAGGGAGCCTTTGCTGCAGGGCAGCTGAGGGGGTTTTGTCCGGGTTAAGTGAAGTGAAGAGGGCCCATCCCTGTCCCTGCCATCCGTCAGGTGGAAGGGTGTGCTCCGGGCTGCGTGTGGAGAATAGGCAGGAAAGCAGAACTTGCAGAGGTGCAACAGGACAGACAAACCACTGCCAGCTCCCAAAAGGCACACCTAGACCCAGCACGGCATCGCAGTGACCGAGGAGATGGGATAAGGACTCACATCCTTCATCACCCACACCATTCCAAGGGATCTCGCAGGAAGCACCTGGGATTACATGGCAGAGGAATGAGAATGCAAGTGAGCAAAAGCTGTTTTGACACGGTAAAATAAAGCCACACTTCCCTCCCACATCGATCCTTGCTACTTTATTCCTGTAGTATCGTGGCATTATTTCCTCCAGGGCGGTTCGGGAGAAATCAGTGATTCCTCCTCATGGTTCCTCAGGACACCCAACTCTGTGCCTTCACCCTAAGGGCTGGGGCTCTACACCCCTTGGGTTTCCAAGCTGTGCTGTCACATTCAGGCCAGTGGCCAAGGATTGCTTTTCAAACAGTGGCATCCAGCAAACAGGGATATACACAGTGGCTCTATGCAGAGGCTGTCCCCTCTCTCAGAATAGGATTCAGACAGTAACCGGGCCTGAAATTACTAGCAAATAGCATAGGATAAGAGTTTAAGGGCTAAAAAATTTAGGCTGCAGAGTAGGGCTGCAGCAAAATTCAAGTCATCCATAATCAGAGACATTTGTGCTTTGTTCAAGATTAAAAAAAGAGGAAAAAAACTGTCCCTAAAAGCCTATGACATTTCAGAATTACAGTAAAACTGAGGAAATTTTCTCCAGGAAAAAGGTGACCCATTTCCTCAGACTACGTCCCTCTTTAGCAAAAAAACTGAACACAGGCTGTGAGAAAGCCTTGAACATTCCCTGGTTGCTCCAAAATCTCATTTCTACAAAAATCAGTTTTGATGTATTTAATTTTCATTCCTAGTCATGCCATTTCAAACTCAGGCATGTTTTGATGGAGGAAATAAAAAGACTGCAATAAAACAAAAATTCACAAACTCATGAAGAAAGGCAATCTCTTTGCATGCTGCAAAGTGGCCTGCAATGAAAAGATAACCACGCTTTTTATGCAACATTTCATAAAGGAAGAGCTTTATTTTTGTCCTGTCCTACCCAGGGAACAGGGACTAGTGAATGCAAATGCTTTTGTTTCCTGGGATCTGTCTGTGGAGCTTTGAGGCACTTGGTTATTCAGGCACATTCTTGGCAATGTCCCCATCATGAGTCATGTTTTCTTTAGCTGCTATTTGTGACTTTGATATGTGGATCTCAAAGCACCTTTAAACAAATGTGTCACTGTAGATGGAGAAGCTAAAGCAGCAGGAGAGGAACAACTTTTTCAAGGAAGAGACCCAGGATACAGCCCAGCCATGAAGGAAATTCACCCAAATCTAGAGGCAAGACAAAGTATTTCACCAGTGAGGACTGAAGGAGATGGTGAGGTCACGGCTGAACTTGGTGCCCTACTTCGGTTGTGCCAAAAAACGCCCATGGTCCTTGCTGTCTGCCCAGGGCTCAGTTCAGCAGGATTCTCTGCTTCCAACACCTCACTCAGGGTGGGAGTGATGTGAAAACACAACCCCATTTCAGCCACAGAGAACAGATGCAGAGCCAGAATCACGGGGTTTTTGAGATTGACGAAGACCTCCAAGACTATCAAGTCCAACCATCTAAACTATTCACTGCTAAAACATGTCCTTAAGTGCCATATCCACACAGTTTCTGAACACTTCCATGTATGCTGACTCCCCCCCTTCCCTGGGCAGTCTGCTCCAATGCTGGACAACCCGTTCCACAAAGAAAATTTTCCCAATATCTAATCTAAACCCCCCCGGTACAACTTGAGGCCACTTCCTCATGTCCTGTTGGAAATATGTCTATTAAAAATCACCACTGCACAGATTCCTAAATCCCAGCCCTTTTGTGAAGGACACAAAAGCCATGTGGAAGCAGTGGAAAATCATGAAGTGGAGTGAGCTGGAGCCATGTCACAGGGAGGGTGTTGGACCTGATCGATACCAGAAGTGAGAGGGATCAAATGCACACCCCCAGCATTTATCATCTGTCAGGTAACAGGACCCCAAAGGCTGTGAAATCAATCTGATGAAATCCAAACCACTTCCTGCAGGAAGGTTATTCTGATTGCAACTGTTGTGTTCAAATCAGCAAAGAACACGCTGGATGGTCTGGGGGAGAAGGGGGATGCTGGGCTGTACCACTTCAGGCTGTGTCTGCCTGAAATGCTGCAGGTTTGTCAATACACCACAGCCAGGAGACTGTTCTAGTGCAACAAGGACCACTGGAGTTCTTCCTTAGCCGACTGAGCCTCAAACACACCTGAAATAGCTGACAACAGGTTGTTACAGCCACGCTGGGGCCCCCAAACCTGCACCATGGTGGAGGGGGCTCAGTGAAAAGGCAGCACATGCCACCTGCCCCACAATGTGCATGGAGCCACACGAGCACCTGCTTGGACAAAGTGCTACAAAACCCCAAAGTTCAGCTACAAAAACCCAAAACCCACTCACGTGCTGATGGCCAGAGGGGAAATTCAAACCTGGGAGAAGTTAAGAGCAAAACCTCCTCAGTTTCAGCGTAGGCTGTGAGCAGAGATACCCTCCTGCACCAAAATTGAGGGTATGGGACAGAGGGCTGGAGCTGAGCCCTTCCCTGAACACAAGGCTCTTTCCTGGGGCATAGCTGCAAAGATTTATAGCCTCACCATTCAAGAGCTGTTTAGGGGAAGGCAAAGTCAGCTGTGTGTGGAGGGTTGGGCTTTGTTTTATTTTTTTTATTTTATTTTCAATTTAATTTAATTTCGTTTCTATAGTTTTTGGGGGTTTTACTTTATTTTTTTCATGGGAAAGGTATTTGTTTTGTTTTTCAAGGGCAAGCTGGGTGTTTTTTTTAAGCTTAGTAGGGAGTGAAATAGAGGGTGAAGGGGGTTATCCCTTATTAAGTGTTCTTATGTCTCATATTTTCATTTTGCCTTGGCAGGTGTTTGCTTTGTGCTTTTATCATGGTGTGGAAACCCTTTGCTGAGTCTGGATGGGAATTTCTGTGAGATTGGTCCTTCCCCTCTTGCCTGTGCTCTCCTTCATGGTAGACTTTTTGGTTTAGTGTTAAGTTAAAAGCCAGGATTCTCTGAGGCTGGAAATTTAGTCTGGGGGGATCAGATGCTGCAAAAAAATCTATGAAGACCCTTAGGTGTCCCTGCCCACAGCAAGGGGTCGGAACTGGATGATCTTTAAGGTCTCTTCCAAGCCAAACCACTCTGTGATTCCATGAAGACCTTCCCTCATGGTTATTTTGGNGCAAAGTAAAGTTATCAGCTCTTATTGCAGCTCAGGCTCCACAGGGCTGAGGAAGGGATTATGTGCTATTGCACATCTGAGCCTCTGCTCCGAAAGAATGAGCCGGACCCCAGAATTTTGAAGCACATGCATATGTATATATTTATCTACTGAGCAAAACAACAGTGTCTGCAATGCTTTTTATTTGCCTTCTGGGTTCTGAGATTTAAACACTTGTATTTTCTGGCTTTTCCTCGCAATCCTAAAAGGCAGCCTATTCTTACTTTCTAAATGGAAGTTGTGAGTTATACAATTATATGACTCAAGCCTGGAGTACTTCAAGAAGACAGGAAAAGAGCTAATGTGAATCCCCCAACTCTTACAAGGAACAAAACACCAAAAAACAACAACTGTGCAGTCTGGTAGAGAGCTGGTTCTGATCTTTCCTGCTGCTGACTAGAAACCTCTCAATTCCCAGTGCCTGAGGACATGCCAGGAGGAATGGGGGCAGGATGGCTCCCTCCTTGCCCTGTTGGGGTACAGTCCTGCCCTCTGGGAACTGAGGTGAACCCCAGAGTGCCTGAGCTGCTGCTCCAGCCAGTGGGATATGTTTCAGCTTTTCCCTCCACACCAAAGCACCCAGTTTTCTCCTTC
This sequence comes from Cephalopterus ornatus, assembly GCA_013396775.1. Lineage (NCBI taxonomy): Eukaryota > Metazoa > Chordata > Aves > Passeriformes > Cotingidae > Cephalopterus > Cephalopterus ornatus. Next base: position 534,412 of record VZRE01009605.1, read on the forward strand.
CTCCTGCCCTCTTTCCAACTCCTGGAAGGAGTTGCTTCTCCTTTTTGTTTCCCAGCCTTCCTGTTTTTCTCTCCTCCAGCTGTTGCAGTGTGTGGAGCAGCACAGATTTAGGGTCCTGCAGACCATAATCTGTGGCAGGACATGGAACCTGATGTAAACTTGCCCAGGGCAGGGGCTGCTGCAAACCTGATGGAGGGGAGAAAGGCTCCTAAAACTGCCCACGGTGGGAGGAATGAATTATCCGGCTCTGTGCAAGAGCAGCACCCAGAGGCCTTCACAACAAGTGCATGTTTATCTCACTCAGATCTGTCCCCACAGCAGCCCTGCCTGTCCCTGCTCCTTCCACTGCCACTTGCAAAGCCCAGCTGAGGGTGCATTTGCTGATCTCTGGAGAGGAGAGTCTGCACTGAGGTGTCTTTGTGCAGTCTCATGTTAGTCCTGTTTTAACTTGTTCCCAACAGGATATTCTGAGTATTCCCACATTCATGAGTCTCGTCCTCCCTCCTGCCCATCTCTCCTTGCCCCTCTTCCTCTCTGGAAGGGCAGGAGGTGGCTGTATTTAAAGGCTCAATCTTCCTGGGCACTGGACCGTTACCAGCAGCGCACTCATCACCGGGGCCGAGTTTCACTGACTGATTGTTTTCTGATTCTGTTTGGCATTTTATCCTGGCTGCATAGAAAACTTACTATAAAATCATGTTTGTGTTCCATAGATTATATCTGTGCCTCACTGCAGAAGGAGGATGGAGCATGACAGGTGGAGTTGGAGGGGCCTGATGAGAGCCCCTGCCAAGGTGACAGGGACCAAGCTGCAGCGCAGGTGTGGTGGGTGCAGGGGACAAGATAAGACACCCTTGGTCAGCCAAAGTCTGTCCTGGGGGTGGGATAACTGTTAATGATTAACTGTTGCAATTCTCCTGACCAGATCGTGCCACAAATAAATGTTCTAAACACAGAATAATTTCATATTAAATGACTGCAGCAGTCCCTGCTGTGATTAAAAGTCTATCAGGCCTTCCCCTAGGTAGTCCCAGGCTAGAAGTGCCATCCATTTGCACCTGTATCAAGTTCAACAACCTGCTGTAGAACTAGAGAGAGTTATTATTTAGGATTTTGTTATTTGGGTTCTGAGAGCAGTCAAGACCTGTCTGCAAAGAGAGTGTCCCAGAGGTTTAGGACTGGAGTTCTTAAATGGCAAAATGTTGTGCCTGCCAGAGCGGGATGTGGGAAGGTGTGACCCTGGTGTGTCCTTTTAGTTCCTTGGGTTGTAATACCAGGTGCTAGAGCCACTCTGTCCTTCCACCATCTCCCATGTGTGCCAAAAAAAAAAAGGTGTCCTGTGAGTTCAGCTGATCATGGCAGCAGGAGAGACGCTCTGAGCTGCATATGGCAAAAACCCACAGGGAACCATCCCTTCTAAGCGTGGTTTTCCCATGGCCCTGCTCACCTCCCAGCAATATGACTGGGATATGACCAGTGACATTCGACCTTTCTCCTCCCAGCCTTATTCCCTGAGAGAGCTAAACATGCAGACCAGTGTTCTGGCAATTACTCGACATGAACAATCCCAAAACAGGAAAGGTGTCCACAGGAAAAGGTCAAGCAGAAAAAGGAAGCATCACCTCTAGAGAAACAGTTAGACGTGGCTTCTTGGAGAGGTGGAGAAATGCCTCCCTCTCTCCAGGGCTGCTTCTTGTCTTTAAAACATGCATTTCAGGAGGGGGCCCTTCTATTTTCCCCATCCCTGAGCTCAGACAGATCTGACAGATCCTTCTGCCCACTTCGTCTAAAAGCAAGTGGTGCCCCTTTTTTCACAAGTTCATCACAAGATGCTGGTGGTGCAAGAGGCTTCACATGAATGGAGTTGGCCATCTGGAACAATCCCCATGTATCTCTCCATCTCATTGACTCTTTGTTCCATTTCAGTCTCAGCTGAAATTGGATCTTTTATCTCTCCTCCCTTGCCTGTGACTCCTAGTTTCTCCCTCATACTGTCTCTGTTGCTATTTATGATTTATTCTCTGTAGCTGTCCTATTTAATGCTGCAAAATGCTTGGGAAGGTGGTTTTTGTGGATGATGTTGTAGAAAGCACAGGGATCCTGTCATTTACCCATCGCAGCGGAGCTGACTGAACACATCCCAACATTGTGGGAGACAGAAATCTCACACTGGCACCCTGGATTCTTTAGTACCCCATCTCAGGGAGATGGTTACGGGGAGTTCTGGCTAAAGCAAGAGGCCTCCAGGATCTGGGGCTCCTCTCCTTGCAGTGAGCTTGGGGCATCACTTTACTCCAAAAGGACTGAATGCCCTTTCCTGGAGGCTCTTGAGAGCCCACAGGTCTGGAGAGGAGGAGGCTCAGGGGAGACCTTCTCACTCTCTCCAACCCCCTGACAGGAGGGAGGAGCCGGGTGGGAGTCAGGCTCTGCTCCCAGGAACCAGCAGCAGGACAAGAGGGCACAGCCTTGAGCTGCCCCAGGGGAGGTTTGGGTTGGACATTGGGAAGAAGTTCTTTGCAGGGAGAGGGATCAGCCCTTGGAATGGGCTGCCCAGGGAGGGGGTGGAGTCACCGTCCCTGGGGGTGTTTGAGCAGAGCCTGGATGTGGCATCAGTGCCATGGGCTGGGTGACAAGGTGGGCTTGGGTCACAGGTTGGACTCGATGATCTCAGAGGTCTTTTCCAACCCGACTGATTCTGTGATTCTGTGATACAGCCTCACCATTTCTGGAAAGCCTGGGATCTGCAGGAGTCGGGGCAGCAAGACACAGTGACTCTGTGAGGCTTCTTCCTACACTGGGATTTTGTATCACACGAACGCCACGCTGCAGCTGGTTCTGGGAAGTCTTCTGCCCACACACTAAATAAATTCTGGTGTGGTGCTCTGCTTCTCTATGGAAACCGTACCCTGCTTTTCTCTCCATAGGATTTTTCTCATTTCAGGCTCCATAATAAATTAACGAGAAGATGTTTTCTTTACACCAACCATAGGAGAGACACTTTTCTGTACTCGATTAATCTTTAGTGATCTATATTAAATATTTATCTGAAGAAACGAGGCCTGTATTGCAGCAACATTTTCTATTATGAGACTTTATCATATCAAAAGATATTTTCCTGCCTCTGACTCCTTCGTCTGTACCCAGCCAGAACTTCAGATGGAAGGGCACCCTCTTTTTTTTTTTTCCCTTTCTCTCCCAGTGACCTTTTCCCTCCATAACAAGCTGCTGATATGTTAGAATTTACTGGGTTATAAACATTTTTTATCGAGTAGGAGGAAGCTGGGTGATTTGGCACCAGCTTCTCTAATAAAACCCGGGGGAGAGGCTGCACTGACACCAATAAAGGCCTGGAAGAAGCTGCAGCCCTCTGGGATGCTGGTCACGGATGACAAGGGGAGGTGGTGAGTGTCAGTCACGTAGCTTTGCTCTGCTGAGGCACTTTTGGAAGGAGTCCAGGTCGCTGGCACAGGAAAGGGAGCTGGGAGGGACCTGGTAAAGGGCTCCTCTGTTCTCTCCCAGCGTTTCTGAAATTGTGTGATCTGTCACAAACTGGGATTCCTAAACCCTCTTCTGCTGCCACTGGGAGGTGGAGCGATACTTAAAGCTGAGATAACTATGAAGGGATGAGGATCTTGGTGTTGGAGTCAGACACTGATCCTACAAGAACACAGAGAATTCAGATAGTAGTCTGATCTTGAATAAGTAGATGAATTTTCCTACCTGAGATAAACCTGGCATTGGCTGGAGATAATCAGAGTTATGACTGTTTTTATTGAGGTAGTGCCAAAAGGAAACTCAGATGCAGGATTCTGCTCGTGGCATCAGATTCTGAACAACAACACAGCAAAAACATGGTCCAAATTCACAAGAACTCACGTCCTAACACATCTCTGCCTCCTGGGGGAGCGGTGCTTGTTAACTGGTCAATAACTAACTCATTCCCCAAAAGCCTGAATAAATCATCTGATGACTAGATATACACACATTATAAATGTTTAGTTCTGGTAATATATGACTGAGCTGTTATTTTGACAAATAGCTAGTGAATAATATATCTGATGAACTGCATAATATTTTACTAATGATTAATTTATTCATTCGAAACAAACAAACAAAACTCAGCCTTTTCCTCCACTATCCTAAGGAACTCTAAAGAGCTTTGAGATCCCTGGATGAGCTGTGTCTGTTATTCATCCTTTTATCATTGTGTATTTGTAGTGATTCATTACCAGGGATAATAAATTCATGCCTTATGTTATGGATGGCCTCATTTAAGATTGCAGCAGATCCTGTTCAAAAGCCCCTGATTTTGTAATGCCCACTAAAAACTACAGGAATTTGGCACTTAGGCAGTTAAGTACCCACATAAAATGCTTAAATCCCTTTTTTAATTCTGGGCCAAGCTTATCTGCAAGATCATCTGCTGCTTCTGGAGACAAAGTGGTGTGATTGGGGATAGTTTCTGTAGGGCCAGTTACTACAGGATAGTTAATACAGGACAGAGGTCTATAAGATTCAGGTGAGGCCATGGCTGTAGTTTTCCCTCTCCCTCACTCTCAGAAATACAATTCTCATTCAGAAATACATTTTCTGTGAGTTCTCAGAGAAGATAAAGGACTAAAGAGCAGGAGCCCTTCCTCTGAGCTTTCCTGCGAGGGATGATGGATTACAGATCGGATGCTGCTCCAGCTCCCCTTCCTAAATGAAAAATTGAGAGCTCTTAAAAATTGAATAAAATACGCTGTTTTAAGAAGGATTTCCATTGGCATGAGCACAATAGGAGGTAGTAGTGAGTTACTCAATATTTCTGTGTGCAGTGGCTAATCCTTTACTCCTCAGTCCCTGTGCAGTGTCCCTGTGGCACCTGAGGGTAACTCAGCTGTAATTGGTAAGGGCTCCAGTTCTGTGTCTCCAGACAAAGCTTAAATCGTTCCCGTTTGGGAGAGCTCCAGCTTCAGCTGTGGCTGGAGCTGCCCAGGAGAGGATTCCTTTTAGTAGCTACTTTCAGGGCTGCAGAATCTGGCTTTGTTCCACGTTGGAGGAATCTGGAACAGCTTGTAATGTTTTCACTAGACAAAATTTTGTCAAAATAGCTCATTTCTTAGATCTCCCTCTTTCACCGTAGTCACTGGTGACCGCAGGGGCTGGGACTTCAAAAATATGTTGAATCTAATTCATCACTACACTAGTAACAAAATAAAGCATTTTGACAAAACCTTGCTTTGGAGAAAATGTTTTCCTACCTCACTGAGACAATTTTATTGCACCTAAAATGCAAATACTTTGCCGTCCTGTCATTTATTTTCCTCCATCCTTGTAGAACTTCACCAGTTCCGCTCCCTTTTCAGTGCACAATCCCCTCTATTATGAATGAAAATCATACTCCAGTGCTATAAACACTTTTAAGGCCCTGACAAAGAGCTGTGATTCTCCTTTACCAGCTCCCAGACAGCAGCTGTGCATAGAAAATCTCTTCCCTTGCATGCTCACCCACAACCATGCAGGAGATGGTCACCAATGGAGCTGATATATTCAAGGGGGAGATAAAGCACTGTCTCTTTTAAAGACCTGATGCAAATATCTCAGTTCCCTCGGAGTGAAAACAATAAACTTATTTTTATGACTCTTCTGCAGAACAAAATTAAGCCCAAGTACAGTTGGTAATTATCCTGTAAGCTTATTATATAGTAGCTTTCAGCCTCTTGCACAGTCTTGGTTCCTCTTTTGTTACATGCTGGAAGAGCTGGTAATTTCTGTCCCTTATTACAGAGTCATTTCACAGGGAAGCATTCTCAGATTTCCTTTAATCTACTAGAGGCCATGCAAGATGCTCCAGACACTTCAGTATCTGTGTGTAGCTCCCACATCAATGCTCCTGCGTGCACAGAGGTGTTTGTGAGGCTCTGTGACCAGCTACAAGCACAGTTTGCTGCGCCACCTCCCTCCCTCTCCAGTTTCATGGCTCTCGAGTGGAATGAGAGAGCCTGAGGGAACACGCATGTGGAAGGCGAGCCCACCACTTGATGGTAATAATGGTCATCCCTCTACGTCTTATCACACCAACATCCCTGGTTTTGTGTGTGTGTAAACATTCCAGGAATATTGTTGTGGCTGCCCCATCCTTGGAAATGTCCAAGGCCAGGTTGGATGGGGCTTGGAGCAACCTGGGCTAGTGGAAGGTGTCCCTGCCCATGGAAGGGAGTTGGAACTAGATAGTCTTTAATATCCCTTCCAATCCAAATCCCTCTGTGATTCTATAATGAAAAAAGGGCCCCTGGGTGGTGCACATACAACATTGGAACAAGTTGTTTCAACATTCGAAGATTTTTTTCCTCCTTTCATATCAATTAAGTTCATCTGAGATCACCAAACAATTAGCAGAACTTCAGTTCTGGCACTGCTGACTTAGCCACAAGTGTCTGTTTGGTGTGTAATCTTGTGGGAGGATGGAAGGCTCCAGAATATATTTCTCCCTGGGTTTGCAGTGCTGTTGCTCCGTGGCCTGCTGTCCCTGCTTATGCATGCTGACAAGATTTGCTGTTATGAATTGCACCACAAACCTACCTTCAAACTCAAATTTAATAACCTAAGCATTATGAAGATCAATACTATGGCTATTCTCATTCATATGATTAACACTAATATAATTTGGGGAAATATTTATGTTGCAGTAGTGACTGGAGACCTGGATTAAGAGGAGATCCTTGGCATCTACACAGAAGAAAAGACCCTCTTGTCTCCAAACAGGCACTGAAGTGCAATACTCAGAAACTGAGTCTCCCTGGGTTTGGATATTTTATGTAAGTTAACTAATAGGATAACGAACCAGCCTTACAAACCCTACAGCCACATTAGTAACTGCTTGAAAATCATGAGTCAGGCTCAAAAAAAGAATTAAGAGATTGGTTTTAAAATTCATGAGAGTTTAAAAATCTGATAAACTTCATGGGATTTTTTTTCCTTCTTTTTTCTTTTTTTTTTTTTTTTTTTGCCTTCTGCTTTCTGAGTATATAGGAGTGGTATTATCAAGTTTTCCTCTGCAATTATGAGGGCCGTAAACTTACTTTAAAAAATTGAGTTGAGACACTTGCATAATCACAGGACTCTGAAAGTGTGGGCTTTGAAGAGACATTAAATAGTCTTGAGATACAGTTCATCATGTGACTTGGCAACACTCACCTGCTGCACAGTACAGCACAGATTCCCAAATATCAAATACTCCCAAGAAACAGTCAGGAGTCTTTTATGGGTGGGAGGGAGAATCTGAGACTCTCACAGTCTGTGCATGAATGGGGGATAAGGGGAGGAAAACAGGAGAAGGAAGACAAAATACCAATAGTCTGGTAGGGACTATTCATTTGGGTTTAACCAGAAATGAAGATGAAAACCTTCTTGCCTTATTCCCATCTCTCCTGCTTGCTCCTAACCATGCAACACACAGCTCTCCTTGTGTCCCAAGATCTCTGATTAGCCTCACCCCTGGCTGTTCCCTCCCCAGGGACAGCCCCAGACATTTGGAGGGGACTTAGAAGTAATGTTCTTTCTGGGATTTTGCTCAATGGAAAGTACTGGAAGGTAACACTGAAATATTTAATGCTGAATACTCTATGAGCAGGTTTGCCTTTGCTGAGGGGGAATGAACCAGCATGGGAGAAAGGGGAGGGAAAGCAAAATGAGGTTGGGCAGGGATGCATGGACAATGAAAACAATTTTCAGGGACGCACAGACAATAAAACACCTTTGCTTTCCTGACACAACACTGCTTCTTCCACCTCCAGGTCTCCGTGGGGAGGCAGTGTCCCTCACTGGTCAGTGCATCCTCACCCAAGCTGAATGCCCCAAGTGCTCTGTGATGGTCAGATGCTCAAATCAGTGCCCAAACCCAGCCCATGCTCCAGCAAACCTGCCAGTCACTACCAGTCCATGAAAACTCCGCACCTCGCAAAGGGGCACTTCTACTGCAGAAACTACAAGCTCAGTGTCAGGATGAGCTCACAGTGTCAGGATGCTTCACTAAGTCAGAGTTCAGAGACAGGTCCCAGCTACAACGGGAACAGCTCTTCCACTGACTTTTTCATGATCCTCACTCCTGGGAATGAGATGTAGTTGCAATATCAGACATATGTGAGCCTCCAGAGCCTGGTGTGCCAGCTGAGAGCTTGGCCATCAAATAGGGTTCTCCTTCAATGAGCCTTGCAAAGGTCTGTCCCTGGGAGACGTCCACAAGCAGAGGCTGTGACAGTGTGAAACCTGGCCCTGCGAGGCTGCCTGAGAGCCCTGAGCACCCTGATTTAGTGGGTGACATCCTTGGCCATTACTGGGATTTTGGACTAGATGAGCTTTGAAGTCCCTTCCAACCCAAGCCTTTCTAGGATTCCGTGTTTCTGTGTAACTCTGCCATAGCACAGCTTTTCTGGAACTTCTCCTTTCTCCAAGTAAGCTCTTCCCTTGCAAGCAGAAGCACAAGCAGGCTTGACTTGATTGGGAATTCAACGGAATGGCTTCCTCTCCCAGCTGCTCGCCCCTCTGCTGGGAGCTCTCTGCACAGTAAAGCAGATGTTGGTTGCACTCGGGTCATGTTTCCCAGCTTTCCTTTGCAGCCATAAGGGCTGGAGACTCTTCCCTCCCTCCCCGCACTCATCTCTTAATTAAAGCTTAAATTCTGATGTCGTCACATGACTGTGGGAGCAGGGCCCCAGGCAGGCATTTAGTGCTCAGTGTTGTCAGCAGGACTTTGATTTAGAAGCATCACAGACCCTTTGGAGGATCCCCTCCCTCTGCGCTGGCCCAGCCTGGCCCCGCTCGCGGCTGCTGCTGCCAGACCTCAAGGCTTCCTCCCAGGGCAGGTGCTGCAGCAGGTCAGAGGCTTTCCCACACCACAGAGCACAGGGATGGGGAGGATCTCTGTCCTGTTGGAACAGTGGTTCCAGAGCCAGGCAGCTGCGAGGAGTCTGGTAGGGAGGGAAGAAAAGGAGGAGGAAGAGGAGGAGGAGGAGGAGGAGGCAGCTGCCTGCAGCCTTCGCTGCAGTGCCTCAGCCCAGACAGCTGAGAGGGTGTAAATGCCACCCCTACCCATCTCCTTTCCTCCCTCTCGGTGTTTCTCACCTGATGGGTTGTATTTAACCAGGAAAAAAATGACTCCCTGGTGAAGGGAACCTCATGGCAGCTTCCCATAAATCCTTCATGGTCACCATGTCAGCGGTGGAGGAGGAAGAGCTGCGGGTTTGAAATGGGTCTGATCACCCCAGACGTGGACCTTCCAGCAAACAGCATCCCTGGTGCACACACCTGGCAGCCCAATGCTGCCTCCATCCTCCCTGTGCCCAGCAGCAGAGCAGGCATCACCCGCCCAGGGCTCTCCATAGGGAATCTGGGGCTGTTCCAGGACGCCTGGGCTCCAGCTCCTTCCCCAGGCCACAGGAACTGCTGGCTGTGCACAGGAATATTTGTTTGCACCCTGCCTGGAGGGGAGACCCTGGCACAAAGGGCTGTCCCAAACCCACCTCCCTCCCTGCTGCAGGCAAAGCTGATCCCTGGGTTTCCGTGCAGATGTGTCCTTGGGATCTGTACCTGCTCTTAGCAGCTTAACACTGGAATCCAGCCTGGATGGCTCCGGCTGCCCCAGTGGGACACATCTTGTTCCATTTACAGAGACTGGTGGGTGGCAATCAGCAAAAAAGAAAGGGGAAAAAAATACTTTCTGGAGCCCAAGGGAAACATTAGAGGGATCCAGAAATAGAAAAACCCCTATAATGGGGGGGGGGTTCATGCCATCTCCCAGTGCTACTAGTGCCAGAACAAAATTATTCCATGCATCTAACAGGATGGTTTTTTGCTTTTTTTTTAATGTAACAGCTTCTTTGCTGAAATAAGCATCTGCCTGATTTGAAAGTAGAATTAATAATACGTACACAAAAAAAAAAAAAAAAAAGGAAAAGTATTTTTTTCTAAAAAAAAGAGAGTAAAATCTTCTCTTTGCCTTGTTAGCCTTTAAAATATGTTCCCAAGGCACTGGACCATAGTCTGCTGCTCTGAAGAAATGGGAGATGAACGTGCAGAGTCATTGCTGTCACAGAGTGCTGGGAGCAGCCCTGCTGGGCACATCCTCTGCTTGGCATGTGGAGGGGAAAAGATGCCCCACCATGCAAGGTCTCAGGGGGGCCAGGATGTGGACATCCTTGTCCAAGCCCAGCAGGATGCACATCTCTTTGGGAAGGTTCAGTGACTAAAATATTTCTGTACTGCTTCTGGAATTCATTGGGAGGACGATCAAAAGATTTCATCCTGGGCTGAGGAAGGGGGTTGTTGTGCTGAAGCAGCCCTGCAGAACTGTGCTAGTGCTCAGCCCATCCAGCTCAGAGCTCACCTGGCTCAGCAGGCAGGGCAGCCAGGCAGGGATCTGCCTTTCCAGGCACACAGCTCACATGAGAGCTTTCCTCCAGAGGAACTGCTGTGTCCTGACCACAAGAGCCCTATCAGAACGTGAACTTCTCACTGCATCGCTTCTGTGCTGTTCCCCATGGGCTGGTTGAGTTGAGATGTGGTGCTGCCCTTCCCCGGGGCTCGGCCAGATGTTCTGTTCCCACTTCTCAGCAGCTCCAAGCATATCAAAGGCTGGTGCCATTTATCCTTCCTCTTGCCCTGTGTTCTCCAGAATATCAAAGAGAGGGAGAGGTGTGTCCTGCTGTCAAATCCTGCAGCTGCCAGGGATGGTCCCAAGCTCTCACCATCTGAATCCAGACCCAGCCAGAGCAGCTGCTCCTCCAGCCCCAGCCAGGGCCAAGCTCTGTGTCTGCTCACACAGCCCAGGACTCAGCTCTGCACAGCTCAGCCCCAGCCATTCCCTGCCACCCCCTACTTCTGCCTTTATTCTGCTTATGCAAATATATGAAAATCTTCCCATATGCAGGGAGCTGCATTATGCAGGGAATGTAACAACACCAGTCCCTGAACTGCATGAAGAATGAAGGTTGTGGCTGAAGGAGATGCTCTGTGTTGGAACTGTCTGGTTTATGCCCATCACTGAATGGCTCCTGTGTGCCAAACTGCTGTTAGAGCTGGTGAGACAGGAATGTAAATTGTGGCTCTCTTTTAAAGTTGCATAAACTTGTAGTAATGTCATTTTTAGATTAACATTTACATTGAAGAGAACACTAGAAGGCTTCATTGTTTACATGCACTATGGAAATAGATTTCAATTTTTGGTTTACACATTTATTTGCACGGCATTTACTGATTACAAACCAATGTACATCACTCCTTTACATGCACAATGTAAACTATGCAGATCCTGCATTTTTTGCCCTGCAACGCTGTATGGATTTCCATTGCTCACTCCACGCAGAGGCAAGAGCCTCCTTTCATCTCAGCTCCCTCTGTCCTTCAATTGCTGTGTTGTCTCTCCTAAAAAAGCCCTGCCTCTGACTGGAAAACATAAAAGTTGATGTCCCCTTTAAACAGGTAGCATAAAACCCTAATAGGAAAACCTTGTCAGCAGAACTTCAGCATGACTAAAAAAGCCCAGGCAAAGATTAAAAAGCCTAACAGTGCCTATCAATTCATCCCAGAGCTAAGCATCACCTTAATGCTGTTTGAGAAGAACGTTCACGGTGCTTTTTTGGATGCTTCAGGCATCCAAACAACTGGAACGGGACTGAAAACTTGCCAGGATATGTGTGTGAGAGAGGATCTATGACTGCAGCCGCTCTGTACAGGTTGTCACAGCCACAGCACCCAGGTCTCAGCACCCAGCTGGGTGTTGAGCAAGCACAAGCCTCCCCACAGCAGAGCTGATGCTCCTCTTGGCTCTGACTCCCTTGTCCAGTGGCACTGGGGAAATTATCGTGGTTTTTATTTTTCCTTTTTCCTAAAATGCTAAAAGCTGAACCCAAGGGAAATCAAAGCTGAACCCTGGGGAATTTTAAGATTTCAAAGTCACTGAATGAGCAACGAGGACAGTGAGTGGGGTTTTTTCTGTCCTTCCCTATCTCAAGGACACAAAATCTCCTTGCAAATTCAAGCTGAAGAGCAAACAGCCAAACACAATACACTCAAAAATCAAATTGTTTGTCTTTTGACGTTTTTTAAGTGGCACCTACTTGACTTTGTGTTTTGAGATGAACTTTTACACCTCAAAAATTGCAACAAAAAAAAGTTTTTCACCGGATTAATAAAATGAAAACAAACAGTAAACCTTAAGCCTTTCACTGAGCCTGAAATGAAATGTTTACATTTTTTCATTTTACTGAAAAGTTGAACAAACATCCATTTCAGATCAAGCCATTTTTAATGTTACTTTTGTTCCATACAACCAGTGAACCACAAAATCAATTATTTGCACAGCTCTAGTGACCAGTAGATTAAATTCAATGCAATAGAGAGACAGCAAAAGGAGTCAATGAGGAGTGGAGAGGTGGGAGAGGAAGAATGGACTGAAAAGGTGATGGAAGAGGCTCTAAGAGATCTTGTCTCTGCCAGAACTTAACATAACCAGAACATCTTCACAACCACTTGAAAACTTTAATCCACGTTGCTGCTGGAAACAGCCTCACCAGTCCCCTTAGACCCCTTCCTGCCTCCATCCCCACAGTCCTGTCCCTTTACTGTCACCTGACCACTGAATGAATGAGACCAGAAAAGTGACCTAGTTAAAAATTAACTTTTTTCTTTTTTTCCTTTTTTCCTTGTCAAGATTACTTTCCTGCCAGATCAGTTCTTCAGTTGTGGAAATCACAGGTTGGCATGAAACCTGCCTGGAAGGTCTGGTCAGGAAAAGCAAAATTTCTGTAGCTTCGAGAAAACTCCTCAGCCTGGAGAAAAGAAGGCTCAGGAGAGACCTGCTCGCCCTTCTCCTGAGCAACAAGTGACAGGATGAGAGGAAACAGCCTCAAGCTGTGCCAGGGGAGGGTCAGGTTGGACATCAGGAGGAATTCCCTCATGGAAAGAGTGGCCAGGCATTGGAAGGGGCTGCTCAGAGAGGTGGTGGAGTCCCCATCCCTGGAGGCGTCCAAGGAATGACTGGACGTGGCACTCAGTGCTCTGGTTTAGTTGTCAAGGTCGTGATCAGTCACAGGTTGGACTTGATGATCTTGGAGGTCTTTTCAAACCTGAGTGATTCTGTGGTCTGTGATTCTGCTTTAAAACCAGCCATAAAACCCCTGACATTCACTAAGCGCTTTGGCCAAGCCCAGTGCCTGATGTAGGGAGTTACTTTTGCTTAGAAATGATAAAAGCTGGTTATCCTCCCAGCCAGGGCAAGCAGCCACAAAAACCCTGGTGCTGTGTGTGTGCAGGTCTGGGCAGTGGGCAATGCTGAAAGTGCTGCAAGAGATTCTCCAGCCAATAAATTGGTGAACTTTCCTTGACGTCAACAGTTTCATGTATTTATGACAGAGAATCTGGCTCATTGTTTTTAATTTGCAGCGCCATAAAACTTCAAAAATTTTGTGAGGCAATTTTGTGAGGCCAATTTTTTTTTTCCTGCCTTTTTAGTTTTGTTTTTTTTTTCCTCTAAGGGAAAATTTAAACAGCAGGACAGCATATGCCTTTCTAAGTCTATTGTAGCCTGTGCTACGTGCACAGCAAAGATCCTGGCTCTGTGATCCTTCTCTTCCTCTTCACCAAGGGAGTGACATGTTTAGAGAGCACGTAGCCCAGATTTGTGGGTTTTCTAGGACTAAATAAAAATCTCTAGTGTGGCTGAATGCATTCAGCAGCACAAATCCCTTTATGAGCACGCAGTGTAGTGTCCACTCTGAATTGGAGAAGCAGGGAAATCACAGAAATGCTGGTTAGATGGGGCTCTGGGGGTCCCTAATCCAACCTCCCACTTGAAGCAGGGCTATCACCAGCTCTTGAGCACATCAGCTCAGGCTTTGTCCAGCCAAGCCTTGACAACAACCCAGGATGGAGATACCTCTCACCTCTGCACTGAGACCTGTTTATGAAATAATATTTTGAGGGGGGGAAAAAATCAGCTTTTTATCCCCCAGGCAGCATCCCAACCAATTTCTAGCCAGCTTGTGCAGCCAGTTACTCCCAACCTTTCCTGTCTAAGGAGCTCCATTTCGTTTTTGTATATCCAGGGACCTTGTTTTAAGCAATCAGTTTTTGTCTTGTCCCTCTGCAGAGTGGAGGGATGGGACAGGACTGGCTGGTTTGGTGTCACATCCCCCACCAAGTTTTGAATCTGCTGGCATTTTAACTAGACCTGACAGAGGTCTCAGAAGGATTCTGTATTTGCAGGTTTCATGAATTTAGGCAGCCTCTAAATGGTCCCACTGCAGGAGAAGCTGCAAGGGAAGCACATCTCCTTTTTATACCCCAGGGTTTCCCTGCTCTCTTACAGAGAGAGCCAGATTTCCCCATCCCTACTGTCATTTCAGAAAATGGAATTAAACTCCCACACATGGAAAATCCGCATTTCTTCTTGCACATGCACATTCCCCTTCCAGCCCCGTGTGATCATCCATTTTATATTGCTCCTGTCCCTTATGTCCAAACGTCTTGCAGCATTTAATTAAGTCTGCCCAGCAATGCAGAGCCGGCAATTGCTGTCATCTCCCATTCTCCAGGGATGGGAGGGAACCCAGGCAAGGACAAGTGATTTTACCCACAGCCACACCATGAGCCTAGGGCAAAAATCCACATCCTGCCTGTGTACCTCCCTGCCCTCTTCCCAGTGTGCTGTGCCCAGCCCCTGTTTTCCCAAAGAACTGGCAGTGGCAGGCTGTCTACTCAGCTGGATGAGCCCATCTCACCTCTTCACTCTTTGCCTCTCATGTCCAACCTCGAACAACAAAGCTTCATTTTTTTTTCCATTTTTTCTAGAGCTGGCTTCAACTGAGCAGCATCATTAGTGAAATGCCTGTGTCAGTGCCTCTGCCTGGCTGTTTCCATCAGGTGTTCAATGGCTCAGCCCACTGTTTTCTTTGCCTTGCCTTGTAGCTAAATAATCACTTTCTGAGAGAAGAGAAAAAGGACAACACTACAATATACTTCAAAGCAGTGGGCTGAAGCTTTTAATTGTTCTGTGGTAGCAGGAATGTTTTCTGGTCTGAGCAGGACCCAATCCCAAAGCCAAGCTGAGCTTCATCTGTTTTCCAGCCTTCCTGCAGTACCTTGTACCCAAGGCTCTCATGACTAGGAACAACAACAAGGATAGTGATAATGAATATTCAGACATCCCACAAACCACTCTCAGCATCTGCCATCCTATCTGCATGAGCATCAGTGTGCACAGATAATGATCAAAGCAGCATTTTCCTGCCAGAGGCCCCCCTAAACCACCCTTATTAGTATGAATCGATGCTGATTAATGTGCTTCCTTAATGCAATTGTATCTACTCCTACTGTTCATGATTTAATAGAAAACATCTCCCCCTTTGCTTGCCTTCCTCTTAAGACCACATGCAAGGTGCAAACCTTGACTGAGGGGACCAGAAAAATCAGTGGTCCAAGTTTTGCAAGAAAGAGACCTAAAGCCTGCTGAAATGAAACACATAGGAGGAAGGAACAAGCCTTTGGAGATTGTAGCAGTGAGCTATTTTTCATGCTAGGATGGTAGATCTGAATCCAGGAATCCTATGAAAGATATCAGCAGCTATGAGGTTCCACAGCATTTCTGCTTATTCAGCATATAAAACAGCCCTGATAACTGCAACAGGCTCTGTGCTTGCTGCTGACAGACTCCTGACCTTCAGCAGTGATGGAAGGAGGAGTGTTGCACGGTTTAGTTTGGTGGTTTTAACACCACCTGTAAAAAGGAGGAAATGCTGCATTTTGCCTGGTGCTGCTCTGAGCACCGACAGTGCTTTGTCTCGGGGTTTCCAGTGTCAGTGACATGGTCCTGATGGTCCTGATGCCCTGTGTCCGTGTTCCTCCACAGCAGGACACTGGGGAAATCACCACTAAACAGCTGACAGTGTTTCAATTAGGGATGGGGGAGGCCTCTCCAAAGCCGTGGTCACTGTGGCTGGTTTGGGGTCTGCTATGGGCCTTTGGAGAAGAGCAGTGGTCAGGTCAACCCTCCCCTAACAAAACCACGAGTGCCCCAAGGAACTGCTTGACTGAGGGACACAGAAGAAACCAGCTGACCAAAAAACACATGGGGGAAAAGGAGCACTGAAAGAGAAGATTGCACAGAAAATTCCCCTGCTCCACATCAGCTGCTTTTCTAAGGAAAGGAGTGATATCCTTAATGTAGAATATGTGCCTCCCTTGGGCTAGTCTAGTGCAAAGAGCAATTGAGAGACATCATTTGGTAGGAAAGAGGCTTCTATGTTGGAATTAAACAGTTGACAAAATCCCAACAGCTTTACAGATTCTCGGAGTCAATTTAAGGAGCCCACAAAATGAGATTTTACCCCTGTGGGTTTCAGTAAAATGATATGTTCTGGGGGGTGTGCACAGTCCAGCTCTCAGCTGCCAGGACTGACTGTGGCTCCACTAATTCCCCACAGCAAGACTGATTTTGATACTCCTTCAAAAATACATGGGCTCAGTTTTTAAGTGACCAGCTCTGCCAACAGGGACAAATATTGAAAACAACCAGCCCTCCAGCATCCAACAGGACTCCTACCTGGTGGCTTCATGTGCTCTGCTGAAGCACATAAGTCTTCCCCCTCCTCCTCAGGTGACCACACTGGGAGCAAATTACTCCCAGGGAGTGTTTCTCCAAAGTGCTCAGCTCCCAGCAGCTCCAACCAGCACACACATGGCTGGAGTTCCCCAATCCCTTCAGCTCAGTGCATGACATTTGGCCATGAGATGTCCCAAGGTTCCCTTGCAGTCTTCCCCTTGCCTCTCTAAACTCTTTCCGTAACCATTTCCACTGGACTTTGTCTCATCTCCAGGTTTTTTTGTGAGCAATGACTTTTCCAGCATTGTCACCATCTGTAAGACCCTTCTCAGACTCCTCCCATGCACACAGAATGCTGCTGCCTCTTTTTTCCCGTGGTGGAAGGAGAATGTTGTGTCCTCTCCACGATACAAATGTCTTTCCTAAATGCTTCAGCAATATCCAGATGAAATAGAGAAAAACAGATCCCTTTCCACTTCCCATGAATAAAGTTCATTCTGAACTGAGATAAGGCTTCAAATTCTTAGCTGTCTCCTACAAATCAAAGGGGAATTGTAGAGAAAAGGAGGTAAAACTAGAAATCACAGGCTTCACATGCAGACATTTTTAGCTCCTTTGTGAAAGTGGAGGTGGCAGAGCTGTGGCACAGGCTGCCTGCTCCGGGTGTGAATTTCCCGTCACAGGAAACCTTCCAGGTTACACACGACCCTCTGTCAGACATGACACAGGTATGGCTGAGTCTGCCTTGGGGAAGAGGCATGGAGTAAATGACCTCTCAAGGTCCTTCCTGACCCGCTTCTCCGTGATTCTTAGAGACAGGATCCCAGGCTTGATGGATCTCTGGCCTGACCAGCAGTGACAGTCCGTGGATGTGTCTGAACACATCCATCGAGTGGGTTTCCCTCCCAGCCCATCCCTGCAGAGTGCTGTGCTGGCAGCCCGGGCTGCACAGCTCTTTAGCAAAGGGCAGAGCTGCTGCCAGAGGCACTGAGCAGGGCAGGGATCCGTGGCTTTGGTCACAGTGTCTGTTGTCAGGCAGGGCAGGGGGTGAGCTGGGGAGAGCCACAGCCAGGCAGAAAGGCTGTGCAAAAAAAAAAGGCAAGTTTTCTCTGCTGCTCTGTGCAAGCAAAGGCCTCACTATTAAAACTTCACTAAGTGCAAGCGTGGCAGCAGAATTTCTAGGTTTTGGGGCTGCCTTTCCCCCCTGAGCTGTTTTGAAGGAGGACAAGCCAGGACAATATTTTCTCCCTGTGCTAACCTCCCCTTGCTGGTGCGAGGGGAGGGGGTGCTGCACTCCCCGGAGGCCACGGCACAGGAGCAACTCATTTCTCTTCCGCACACACAGGTGATGCCTTGCATGTCTCTGTTACTCTGCAAGTGCTTTTGGCTCCCTGCCCACGGGAGGACACTGGCTGCACACATGTGGGTCCCTGCTCCCCCATCCCCAGCCATCCCGTGTCTCCGTGTGCCAACAGGCTATTCACTGGTGCTTCCCTGCCTACTGGTTTGTGTTTGCAAGTGTCTTTCTGAAGCAGAACAGGACCATATAATTATGTAAATGCACACATGTCTCTGAGAGTTTTGCAGTCTCTTTGGGTTTTAGCACAAATCTCCTGACACTTGCTGGCTTATTCCCCTTCACTCCAAAGCACTTGCTGCTTTAATGGGAGGTTCATGTGAGCACCCCGGCTTTTTATGTTAAAATGAAGAGAAAAAAGCGTGTTTCTGGATAGCACAGCTGGCAAGAAGAGCTTGAAACAAGCAGCAACAAAGCCTTCAAAACCTAGAAGGCAAAGGAAAATCCAAATTCTGCCTGTTCTCTGTAGTTTTTTAATTCTCTGTGGTTTTTCAAACCAAGATCACAGTTCTGTGGGCAAGTCCAACACGTATGGAGAGATAATCTGCAAAGGTCACTGCTAGGCAGCAAACAGGTAAGGTTCATGCACAGCAGTGTGAGAGCTGTCACACTGATGTGTGCTGTGACATCTTTATGCCCATGTGAACCTGAAGCTATTGGCAGTTCACATGTATGAGTTTGGGCTGTCCAGAGCTTCATTGATTTGAAAAACCTGCTCGTGAACCTGCCTGTGAACTGTCTGTCACCGCAAATGAAGAACACCCACACCCTTAGTCCCTTTTTATCTCCGTCTACGCTGTGCACATTGCCATGACACTGCAGTGCTTTCATCTCACTATCAGAGCACCACATCCCAGCCTTTGAAGCGATTTGCTCTGCCAGCTGAGGACCACGGAGAACCAAGGGAGCGTTTCCAGGTGGAACGGGGGACAATGATGCGTCTCCCACGGACTACGAGCCTGGAGCCCACGGGAACTGGCTGAGTTCCCACCACCAAACCACTTCTCCCAAGCCACAGGCGGGGCGGGGAACCGACATACCTGTATATTTTATATCTGGTTGTAAATCCTTGACGATGTCTTTCCACAAAGGATAAGTAGCTCCGTGAGTGGTGGAAAGGCCCCCTGTCTGAAATAAGCCAATCAAACTCCTTGGAGACATGTTGGTTGGTAGCAGCTGGGTCCTGGTGGGAGGGCTGTACGAGTATATGGTCCCATATAAACAGGAGGTAGAGGAACTCAACAAGCCTCCAGTTCATGCTTTTCTGTCTGCCTTTTTCCTCTCATTCTTGCTCCATTCTGTGGAGTCCTGTTGAAATAGAGAGGGAATAGGAGGAAGGAGAGAGAGAGAGAGAGAAATGGAGGGGAGGAGAGGGAGGAGGGAGAGAAAGAGAGAGTTTAAAAATGGGAATTGCTTTGATCCTTTGACAACCGTCTCTCAGGGTGCAAATAGACAGGAAAAATCTAGTTTTAAAAGCCTTCAGTTTGCCTGTGTTACAGCTTAGACTATTTGGCAGTGTTTTATTCATGTGCCTAAGTGGTGCCTTTAACCTCCTGAGCATATATCACCTTTGAAATAACCGGGTCCTGACCTGAGCCATCCTCACCCCAGCTTCTCCATCATTTCCCTCGTGAAGTTCTCTGCAGTGCTGCAAAGGCGAGTGAAGGCCGGGCACAGGAGGTGGCTGCACCCCAGGCTACAATTACCCCTTTATTGTCCCTTTAATGCTGTGCCAGAGAAACGTGTCTTCTGCTTTCATGTCTCTCTGATGATCTGTAATCCATACTCTGTGCAACCTGAGCAATCTATAAAGACCTAGCTCTCACTTTAAAGTGTTGCCAAAAAAAGAAATAAAACAAAATAATTACCCAGGCTCCGGCGAGGAGCACACACGGACACACAGACACACACACACACAGACACACACACAACCATGAAATCCTGCCAAACTTTGACAGATAAAAATGTCCTCAACCTGCTTTCCTGCCTGGGTTTGGGGAAGTGTGCGTCTGGTGGAGGGGGATGGGGTCTGTTGCTATTTCAGTTATGGTAGGACCTCCAGGCTCTTCCCAAGATCAAGGCTCTGCAGGGTGACATATTTAACATGCATATTCAGTGTAGGAGGTTTACTAGGGAGCTTCAGGGGATGCTCCACACCACCTGGAGCAGGGCACGCTGTCGCTGCCGTGGTGGGAGAGCGGCTGTCCCGCCGCACCCCCGGCACAGCGCGGCTGAGGACAGCCCTGCCACGAGCCAGCTCCTCTCCCTGACGAGTGACAAGACATATGATGACTGGGAAGGGAAGCAGAGGGGTGAGGTGCCTTGCCAAAGGTTACTCAGCACGCCATGGATACAGCTGGAAGAGAGCCCTCGTCTCCTGACTCCCATTTCCAGCGTTTCAGCCGTTAGATCGCCCGCCTCCACAGTCAGGCTGTTGGCTCGATGCCCTTCTCCGAACAAAGCCACGTGCTCCCTTGGGGGCAGGTGAGGGGCTTCTTTAGCACCCTGCACACACTGTGGACACTCTCCTCTTCTTCTGAACCACAACCTGCTGGGTTGTGCTCCTAGTCACTGGGAGCTGCTGGTGCTGCTCGGAAAAATTCCTCTCTCCACAGTCAGGACTGGTTCTTTTTCCTGCCCCAATCCTGTCCTGGGATTTGTGGAGGATGTTGCTAACATGGTGTGCACACCTGGGAAGGCAGGGTGATCTTACGGCTGCATCTCCCACTCTAGCAGCTCAAACCTGGCCAAAAGTTTTCCTCCTGGTCAGGTGATACCCACCTATTTCTGTAAAATACAGTGTAGAGAGACTGTAGTCACTTTTTAAAGCAGGAGAAAGGCTGTGCAGAGCTCTGCCACAGTGAGATTTAGTGTCAGGCTTATTTGTACGTCTCCAGAAACCCTTCTGAGTCTACTATAAGCACTCCAAAAGTTTGCAATTCCCAGAGACAAAAGGTTTTGCTGAGAGTGTAGGAGAGGCCAAACCGAGGTGCCGCACACATTCACACCTTGGCTGGCGAGAGCAGCAGAGCACAGACCAGAGGCCATCAGCATTTCTGGTTGGTATGAACCATCTCCCATGCTCCAGGAATTTTCACCAAGAGCAGGGCAAAGCTTCAGCCCACGGCAGCGAGTGTGCAAGTCTGCTGTGCAGGGGGATTGAAGCCCTGAGCGTGCCGGGGAGCACCAGAGCCAAGTGTGAGCTGGGGAGTGTGGGAGCCTGCACGTGTGCACAGCATGTGTCAGTGGAGCTGCAGCGAGCTCAGCAGCATTTGACAAGGCGGAGTTGTGTAAGTCTGGTTAAAAATGACACTCTGCTGTTGCGTTACAGGAAGAAATGAGAAAAAATTAAGCATGGGAAAGTCAATGAATGCTCGTTTTTTCTGTTGGCCACGTTTAAACTTCTTTCTAATTGCAGAGGGAGTATTACTGTTATTAAACCTGGTGGGACCTGCAGCTCCTGGCGGAGGAGGTTGTTCCTGTTCTGGAGACATGTATTTAACATCAGCCTTCACCTGACTCCTACTTCACCCACACACAGGGCAGTTCTCGGTGCTTTAGTCCCGCACCTCACACAAAGGATTGGTTCTAGTTTACTTTCAAAAAACGGGCCTTGGGATGTTTCCAGCCCCACACTGAGGGGATCAGAGCATATTCCAAGTGGGCTACAGTACACCTCTGCTTCCACTCACAGCAGTCATGAGCCTGAGGTGATTACTGGGAAATGCTCCCAGCTGCATCCCACCCTCAGGATTTCTAAATTCCAGTTCAGCAGTTTCTACTAGCTCTCCAGCCTTGCTGCTCTTGTCCCACCACAGTGGGATGCAGCTGCCAGCTCAGCAGATTTGCCCTTAGCAGGATATGCCATCGCTGCTGATATCGAACAGGTGTTCTGCACATGTTGTCCAAGCTGGCTGTTCATTAAACTCATCCATAACTACTTTCCTCATCAGCCAGCCTGGATCACTTTTCCTTTAAATATTTCACTTTCTATTGAATTCCTATTGCAAAGAGAGGCAGGGAGCTCTTACACACCAAGGTGGAGTGACAGCCCCCTTCCAGTTCCCAGCACAGTGCAAGTGAGAACCAAAATATGAGAAGAGCCAAACAAAATGGGTTTCAGAGAAATCCCAGTGTGTCCTCCCACATGACAACATCATACACTGGGGAAATACCGGCTTGCGAAAGAAAGGAGATATTCCCTAATTCCCCACACATACCATCTTCATCCCCCCTTCCTTTCCTTCAGGCCACAGTCAGAGCCAGGATGATTAGGGTTGTGATGGCTCTTAACCAAGAGGTAAAACATGGGGAGAACATGCCTTGAGACCACTGGAAGAAATGGCCACATCTCCAGTCTGGAAGCTGGATCAGTGCTGAGAGCAGGAATGGTGCCTGGGGCAATGGAGGATGGTAGAGCACAACTGGGTCCAGACTGCTATCACACCATCAACTTTAATTTTTTAGTAGTATCTTTTTCCCCCCTGTAGCTGCTGTAGAGATGTTGTTTCACATTAAAGATTAATACACTCCACAGGGCTGGTCCCCATGGAAGCTATAAAGCTTACTAAAGTGGGATTATTTTGTGTCTAAGGCAATATTGTGAGGTGCATTCAATCTAACTCCTAACAAGCTTGAATCTGAAATTAATTTGTTAGGTGTCTTTATGGGGCTCCACTGATGTGAAATATGTTCTGGGGATTTGGCAAAAGGGAAAAGGGAAGCAGCAGGGAGGTGATGTCTCCAAGTCTATAACCCTTGGGTTAGAGACTCAAGGCTAACAAAAAGCTAAATTTGGCACAGAAGGAATCTCAGCGCTAAAGGGGAGGCTTGGGGGAGTCAGACACTGAGTTTTGATCCAGGAATCCAGTGTTCTGCTCAGTTCTGCCCTAGACACCAGGACCTTGGTCAGTGCCTTTGCATGCTTTTTTTTGGCCTTTCTTTCCAGTTACCAACATGGAATCACAGCAGTATTTGTGCAACTACTTGGACCTTGAACTTGTTGGAGAGGCCAGAATCTGGTTGTAGCATCTACCAAAATGCAAATCTGCTGCCCACATGACTCACAAGGTGTTTCTGTCCTATAAGCAATGAATGACAAACACCTCATCCAGCTTTGTAACGCAGCAGTTGAAAAAATCCAAGCTAAAAGGCTCCCTTTCCACTCAGGAGCACCACAGAGTAGTGCAGTAAGCTGGGTCCTTCTGGTTCATGTCAACAAACATGATCATGCAAATGTCACATCTGTTAACAAACATCATCAGTGGGTGAGCCAGAACACGGGCTACAGTTCATGGTAAATAAGTAGTGGGAGAAGAAAATGTTCCATGTGCTGATTCTGAGTCATGTTCCAGTCATTTTCCAGCATCGTCCATCCCTCAGTGCAAATGGAGATTCCTGTTACAACCCCTTGCAGGTTATTAGGTGGTTTAAGGTGGCCTTTTTCTAATAGAAATTCAGCCTAGAGCATTAAATGTTCCTTATCTTATGAGTCTTCAGGATTCTTAGAGGAAAAATAGGCAAGTACTTTCTGTAAAGTGCAAGTTGTATTTGAATGTACACTTAATTTCATCATGATTGATATCTGTGTGTTAATTATATTCTATTTTCAGCAATACCTTTGCTGTCACAAGGCAGTGCCTTTTATCCAAGGAGTTCAAATTGAATTAGAGACATTAATTAAAGCTCTCAGCACTCTCGTAAGGCAGGCAAGTGCTGTTACTCCCATTGTTTCTTGAAATAAGAAGAAAAGAATAGAGCTGTGTGTCTACTTAGCCACTTAAAAGGTAATTTTTATACAGTGGGATAGCTCAGAATGATAGATTTTGCACAAAATGATATTGCAAGGTCTGGTTCATATGAGGGAGGCTGTGCAGCCCCAGATCCCTCTATAAATGGGCAGACATGATGCAAGTGCTCTGACTCTCCATCGCTTGCTGTGAACACTCCACTACTCCTCTGCCTCCTGGGATTCTCTACCTTTCTCCCAACCTCTTCACCTTTCATTTATCCCTTCTATTAGACTCAAATTGATCCTGCACACATCCCTTCTGTTTCCCCCCTGCTCGTTGTTGGGAACTATTTCCATCAGAAATGCAGACTCGGGAAAGAGAAATTACTCAACACATTATTTGCAGTAAAGAAATAAGTCCCCTATCTCTTTAAGCTTCATGCACCAATAATTCTTCCTTGTGTCCCACATTTGGTTCTTGGCAGGTTGAGAGAGGTTTCTGCCTGCTGCCATTTACCAGAGGGAGGAGGCTAACAATTGCTATTTGTATCTGAAACACTTCTGTTCTGCAGCAACTTCACACAGTGCTTTAGGATGCTGATAAATTAGTAAGAGGCTGAAGTGTCAGGGGAGAGATGAAACAGCTTATGTTAGTTTAGAGCTCGACCCTGTAAAGTGACAAATGTCTGACCTCATTTCAGCAAACAGCTTAAGTGTACCCTTAATTTTAAGTAGGGATAAGCTCCTCTGCATTTTATTCAGCCATCCCTGCTTTGAGTTAACTGTGCACTCACATTCCTGCTAGACAGGTAACTACTGCCCTACACCTTTAGGATTTAACTTGTGGTAGGTGCAACTGGAGCTATAACATTTATGTCCTGCCCCTAATTCAGAGGTGGCCCATGGAAGTGCTGGAAGGCAGCACCCACGAAGCAGCTCTGCCTGTCCTTTGGAAACCCTGTCCAGCAATCCAACCAAGCTGGGGACACCTTTTCCGTCAGAGCCGGAGGAAAACAGGGAACACGGATGGAAAGGGATGGGGAAGCCAATCTGTCAGGGTTTGTTAAGTCATAGGAACTGCTGTGGATAAACCTGAGCTCTGGGAAAACAGAATTTGGGCGCTTCTGATCTGGATGTCTTTATAGCTCAAACTTGCAGACACTGATATCTGACTGGAGTCAGGGGTGGGGCTGCAATTCAGCAGTGGCTTTGAGTCCCTGGATGACTGTGGCATGCAACATTGTAAAATTCCAAATGGTTGTAAAGCTATTTCTTTATGCAAGTGGGATTTCACCATTTCAGGCAGTGAAGACTGAATTCCTCCCCAAACCTCGGGAACTCGGCACTGATTGGTGTCTAAATTTGCGTTATTCTTTAACCATTTCAGTTTTAAATATGCATGAGTGGTTAAACCTGTGGGATATTCATCAGCTGAAACATTTTTAGGTGAGGCAAGGCAAGGAGAGAGGATGAGAAATACCTTTCCAAGAATACCAACACAGTCCACAAATTCCCTTCACTTTTGCCAAATTGCTCATGCTGAAAAAAATAATGATTGGGAGATGTCAGTGTTTTGGGTTGTGAGAGCTCCAAGGGGAAACATTTCCAAATCTCTATTTCAAACTACTCAAGCTTTTTCTCCTTTTGATTTGTCTCTCCATCCTCTTGAGAGGGAACAGTGATAAAAATATTACTTTTGACCCCAAATGACTCCGAAGAGAAGAGACTTTTTTTTCTCTTCAGTTTGTCAACACTTTGCTTACAACTTGTCAGAATATTCAGTGAACCAAAACCACCCTACAAACCTTCCTTTATTAATGCAGTTCAGCCAGCAGCCTAAAGGGAGCAGGTTTTGTGCAGAAACTCTAATTACTCCCTGCCTGTAAAGAGGCGAGAATCACAGTGGTAACAGCTCCGTACCTGCTTTCAGCTCGTTTGTCCCCGCACTTCAGCTAATTATAAACCACTGGTATGATGATGATGAGGGTGAGAGGTGGCTTGAAACCAAGCGAGGCAGGGAGCAGCCTCCACCAAGTCACAACAGCAGGTGGTGCTGGACAGAGGGAGTTAAACCTCAACAGTCCTCATCATAAATCTGCTGGCCGAGGTGCTCTGAATTCCAGGATCTGCAGGTTCAAGTTCTCCAGGGCTCTGCTTGGAGAGGAGAACCAGCTCACAGCACTCGGTGGGTTGGGAAAGAATTAAAGTGGACTTCTGCACGTGCACACAGATATGTGGTGAAGCATCACAGGGCTACAGAGATGGTGAAGGGTCTGGGGGGGAAGCCACATGAGGAGACAATGAGGTTTGTCCATCTGGAGAGGAGGAGACCTCGTTGTGGTATTCAGATTCCTCACAAGGGGAGGTGGAGGGACAGGCACGGATCTGTTCTGTCTGGTGACCAACAATAGGACCTGAGGGAACAGCTGGAGCTGTGTCAGGGCAGGGTCGGGTTGGATCTCAGGAAAAGGTTCTTCCCCCAGAGGGTGGTTGGCACTGACCAGGCTCCCCAGGGCAGTGGGCACAGCACCAAGGCTGACAGAGCTCCAGGAGGGTTTGGACAACGCTCTGAGGGACAGGGTGGGATTGTTGGGGTGTCTGTGCAGGGCCAGGGGTTGGACTGGATGGTCCTTGTGGGTACCTTCCAACAGGAGGTACCCTGTGATTCTGTGATGTTGAAGGCAGTCCTGCTGCACCCAGCCCGGACCAGTCCCGCCGTAGGTGCTGCACGAACAGAAACCAGCAAGGCGGTCCTTGCCCCAAAAAGCTCACAATCTAATTAGGAGACCAAGGACACCAGATGGCCAGGGACAGATGGGGGAGCACAAGGGAACAGTGAGATAATACCACTCAGCGGGCTGTGGAGCAGTGGTGTCAGCACACCAGCAGCCCGACTGTTGGCAGGATTTTGATAGCTATTGTCACAAATGAGAGTTAAAAATAGGGAGGCTGGATAATGAGCTCTCTTTGTAGATGTTTGTGAGGAACTCCTCTCATTTGTGAAGTAGCAGAGATAGGATGAATATAGACGATAATAATAATGATAAATTGCACTTTTCTGAGCTGCTTATTAAAAAAAAAATATGGTGGGTTGTGAGCAGTGATTTCTATTAAGCACTGCCCTGAACTTGAAATTATTCCTACTATTATTAAATTATTGTCCTAGCTAGTCCACTTCCCCATAATTTCATTCTAAGTTACACAAAAATGCAGCCCTTTCTTCTGTCTTCCTCTGTATTTATACACCTCATATCAAAGTCCAGTAATCTCATAAGTGTTAATAGATTTTTATCCCTGCAGTAGCTTTAGGAAATCGGGAAGTGCTGCTTTTTCCGTTCTGCAGAATGGGAATTGAGACACGGGGTAGATTAATGACTTGTCCCAGCTCATTTTATAACTGCTTCAGGAATTCAACCCAAATCTCTTAAGTCTCAGCTCAATGCTACGTCTCCTTGCAGTACCCTTCCTACGCACCTTCCTGCTACTATTCCAGAATTAGCTGGTACTTGCCACAGAGCTGCTTAGAATTTTTTTGGATTGCTCTTTTCATGTCAGGAAAATGCCAATTCATCAGAGGCAAAACACTTTGTGGAAATTTGTTGATTTAAGGGGAAAAAAAGGCATTTTGATCAAGTCAGCTTTTCTTTGGAACAGAATGTGTCGAGTGTTCAGTTTGGAAAGGATCGGTTCAAGATTGTGTTTTGTTTTTCATTACATGTTGAGTAATATACATTCAAAATCAAAATGAAGTGTTTTCTTAAACAGTGTGTTTTGACTGAGCCAAAATAGATTTTGTAATTTATGCATAAGAGGAAATAACCAAATTCATTTAATACTGTTCTTGCATTTTGGAACAAGAAACACCTGCAAACCAGACACAATAAACTGAACAAAAATCGTACTATTCCCTACAGTTTTTACTGGAAATTTAGGAAGGAGAGTAATCTGAATACTCAGTTCAATGAGGCCTGTGTCAGAGTCCAGAAACCCTGGGTTTTGGTTTCATGCCTGTTCCATCCTGTGTGCCAGTCTTGCTTTTCCAAGATATTCCATTGAAACAACTGGGACCTGTAAGCAGAGAGACTGAAGGAAACAAAAATTGATGCCCAAACTGCCCTGAAGAGCAATAGTGTAACATTCAATCCAAGAAAGTCAACTCTTATCCCACACCTGACATTCCTTGCAATAATTTTGTTGTTCTGAAGTTCATTCGTGGGCAGAGCCTCTGCCGCCAAAGCCACATGGAGTGGCTCCACTCCACAGGGTTTGGGAAATGCAAACTACCACTGCTTATTTAGGTATGTTAAGAAGCTGAAGCTACCAAATGATCCTTGCAAATGGTTTACCTCCCCATTTTTCTTGTCTCTCAGAAAGGAGCTTAGCCTCTGACCTGGGCCTTCTGTTCTAACTGGAGGAGCAGAAGGGGTTAAAATCCACAAGCTTCTCCTGGTACAGCTCCTGCTGCTTGGATAATGACAGCCCTGCCAGCCAGGGAGAAAAGCACCATTTAATTTGGAGCTTCCTTCTGGACACCAGGTTCAGCCACCACTCAGCTGGATGAAGCCAAGGGAACCAGGGGCAGCTGAAGAGGGGAGAGAAAAGGGACTGAGTTGACAGCTGCAGTTTCTGGCCTCAGGCAGCTCCGTTTTCCTTATCCCACTGAGCGGGTGAGGAATTTGCTGCGGCCATAAAAATCTCCATGTGCATTTGGCCACACAGTCTCCTGCAGGCTCTGTCTTAGACCCTTGTGCACAGTCCTGCCAGGACACTCCAGAGACAAGGTGGGACCTCCAGAGGACAGCCCAGCTCAGAGCTGTGCAGAGGAACAGAGCTGCACGTGGGACCAGGGTGAGGGTAACTGCTCCCTTCATATCCCAGCCACTCCCTGAGGGATGCTGTGCAGAGACTTGAGGTGTGTTCCACAAATCACTAATTTAAGTGTTTAGGATGGACTCCTTTAGCTCACAGGACACTGGTCTAAGGCTGAAAACACCCAGGTTCAGCCCCTTCTACAGCCCTGCCACCCCATATAGGAGAAGTTACGTGCACATTGATGTGCAGGTGTTTAAATTCAGGACAGGAATGTGAGCTAGAAAATGTATTAGCCCCAGAACCCACCATTTTATGGGCAGCTTCTGAAACAGAAGTCAGAAATCTTGAGTGCAGGTCTCCTGCTCTCAGAATGCACCAGCCCAGGCTCTGCCACTGCAGGTTCTCCTGGAAGGTCTATTGAAGTCAATGAGCCTTGGGTTGGATCTCATTGCAAAAAGGTAATCAAATACCATATTAACTCTTAATTTGGAACAGCATATTAAATTAGAAGCTCGAATTAACCTGGAACTGCATTTATATAATGAGAAGATTTAAAATCTGTATATCATGAAGATGGGAGAACTCCTACCCAAAGCTGTTCTCACCAGCCCCGAACCCCGGAGCCACTCTACTGCAGCACTGCATTCCCACCTATTCCCTAAGCACTGAGCCTGGAAATCCCACTGAGACAGAAGGATGTGTGGAAAATAAAGCCATCTCACCCTTATCAGTAATAATCAGTCAAACCCAGAGGGCTAGTACCAGCTAGACCCCAACCAAAGCCAAGGACTGAAAAACCCCAGAGGATATTGAGGCTCTGCACTGGAATCTCACCATCACCAACACTCTCTCCCATCAGTTCTGCAACACAGATTTGCTAAAAACCAAAGGAATTCAGTCCTTGCCAGGATTAAAGACCAAAACCGCTCAGGTCTGAGCATCTCCAACATTAAAGCAGTTTGGGAGCCAAGTTTAAGGCCACCTCTAGCTGTGAGGTTTATTTATTTCCTTCTTTGAGACTGTTCTGCTCTGTGCTAAATCCATCTCCTGACCACCTGGAGCGTTTGAGAGTCTTGGCTGTGATGCTTGTCTGTTTAGATAGACTGTAAGTAGAGCTGGTCAAAAAAATTTTGACAGAACAGTTTTTCACAGGAAAAGGCAGTTCTCTCGAAATCCAAACGTTGCACGGGAACATGTCAATTTTGACAAACTTTTTTACGTTTAAAGTGTCAAAACAAATCAGTTTGATTTTCTCTCTTCATTTCAGTCATGTTGAAATGTTTAATTTTGAGGAAATAAACACATTATTTTTATATTGTTTCAATTAATTTGTTTTGACATTTTTACACATTTTGTATTGTATTAACGTAAGTAGAAAATATACTGTAGATTGAATAAAATATTTGATGTTGTTTCATTTATTACATGTGTTATCATTAGACAATGATAAATATTTCCCATGGCATTTTAGTGCTTCTGCACCACAGGAACAGAAAATATTGGTGATCTCAAATTATTACTACTTTCGAACTTTTAGGTCGTAAGAGCCTTGTGGGATCCTGGTTCTCCTTCCCACTGAAGCTTAAAAAAACCCCCAACCACATATCAAAAGGCAAGAATTTCCCAAGGAAATAGCATGTCCATTTTCCAAGCAGGTCTGTCAGCTCAGTGACAGCATTGCACAGCTCCACTCCCCTCTGCAGAAAACCAACTTTTCCACTTGCTAAAGAAAAGAAGAAAAAACAAAGGAAGAAGAAAATGCAGATTTTCCCAGAGTGGAATTTGTGTGCAAAGTTGTCATGAGCATCAGGGATTTAAATCTGAATACCATTGACCTCCTGGGGCCTTTGGCTTCCAAACCACTTATGTACTTTCAAAAGAGATATTCTACCTGCTTCTTGGAAGTCTACCTGTTTGGTTGTTTGAGGTTTTTTTCTTGCTTTAAACCACATTTTTACTCCCCCATGTGTAGCCTCTGAATTTCTACCATCACTTCTGTGCTGGTGGTGAAATTGGGTTGAAAACAAGGGCAAAGCAAGTGGCAAAAGGGAGGGTGAGAACAGCAGCGCGGAGTGAGCCTGGAACGAGGCAACTTATTGATCCTTCATTTCGTGGATGGAAACGTCCCCAGCGGCTCCTGTGCAGTTCAGTAGGAGATGGAGGCAGGGCTGGATGGCCAGAGGACACAGAGTCCATTTTAAATGTGGAGAAAAGCAGGACCCCAACGGGAGGCTGTGCCTGATGGTGGATGGAGCAAGAGGCCTCCACGACCAGCCTCCTTCTCCTCCCTTCCGCAGGGTAAAAGGAAGTTCCAGTAGGTACTGAGGGCTGCTCCTTCCCGTTGAGGCCATGCCTGACCGTTGTCTTTCCCTTCTCCCCCCTTTCCTGAGGGTAAAAGAAAGTTCCAATACATAGTAAGAGCTGCTCCTTCCCACCAAAGGTTCAGCAGCCCTTGGAGAGAGGGGTCAGTCCTCAACGCCGCGGTGTTTGTGCGGTGGGAATAAAAAGGAGAAGCATCCCCCTCCTTTGGAGATTTATTTACAGCAGCAGAGGGGTTTTTCTGTCTGCTTTTCCTCCTAAAAGGACCTGCCTCGACTGCCAGGCACTGCGGTTGGAAATCTGAATCCCCCCACGCAGCTGCTGGGAGGGCACCTCTGCATGCAGATCTGTCTGGATGTCTCCTCGTGCTCCAGCTGGCCTGTCACTATGGATTACAGCTTTCAGCTAATAGTGAGCACTGCTGGAGTCTGAGACTTCCATTAAAAGCCGAGTTTTCCACCTCCCCGCCCCACAAATGGCTCCATCCCAGACGTGGCCTCATCTCTGGGGTGGGGAAGGAGCAAAGTGCCTCAATTTGTTTCTGTGTTAGGCAACAATGGAACAAGTTGAAGGCAGAAAATGAGGTTTGAGGATGATAAATTCTGAACACTGCGGATAATTTACTTGAAAGTTGATCTTACCCTTTGTCATCAGCACATCTGTAGTGCTGGACCCTGATCCCTCTGACAATGGAGCACTGAATTACCCCCTGGAAGAGTCCTTGAGGGAAATGCTTCATTACTCCAAACCATATTGTGGAGTGTCTTTGGAAAGCAGGAATGCTCCTGCAGGGAGAGATTGCCCATCCATGCCAGACTCTGCAAGTCATTAGCCCTTCATCACCAAAGGAATTGAAGGGTGCTGACAGATCTAAGAGAATTGGCCTGGGCACTTGACCTTTCCCCATTGCCAGGAGGAAATCGCTGACCAGGAAGAATAGCACATGCTCCATCAGGCTCTACAGAGGGAGGAAAGAGGGTCTGGAAGAACTCAGAGCTGTTTGTAAAGCAAACAGTGCTGCTTCAGCACAGGCTGTGCAGTTGGCCGGCGCTGCCATCACTCGTGGGCATGCTGGAGGGTGACTTCCAGTTTGGCAAGTGCCAGGTGCCATCACAACTCCTCCTGCTCCAACGGAGGCATTCAGGAAAGACTTCTATGTGAATGCTGAGAGATTCACACCTTTGGGGCTGGGGGAAGGACAGGACGTGCTGAGTGGCAGTTTACAGTTTCACTGCCATGGTGTCCTGCAGTCCCCTCCACCAGCACACTGCTGACTTCTGCTACATCTCCCCCACACTGGAGAGATCCTACATGCCTCTGCAGCTTCCCAAAGTGACTTTGTCTGAAAGCAATCCAGAGCAGGCATCACATTTATGTCTTCAACGGCCTGACTCCCAGAAAGATCCTGTGCAATAAGCTGGCCAAATCCAAATCTGAAAAACACCTCCATCGCTGGTCATGATTAATTAATTCTGCTTCGACATTCCCCAGGGCACCTAGCAGCTAGTCAAAGCTGCCAGAGACAGAGACACTGCTGTGGAAAAGGAATAAACAGACTTTCCTCAACTGCAGACATGGAATTCGATAATAAATAGTTAGCTAGAGAAATAATTTTCTGTGAGTGTTAAATTAAATGCAGAACAGGAATATAGCTGGCTTATCCCTGTGAAATCAAAGGTGTTTGGAAGGAGTTTCCAGAGAAAGAAGGGTATTTAGAGTCTACTGTGCTCGTGAACACATAGCCTGAAGTTATCTATCATGGCTAATGTGACTGTTTACAATGACAGACAGCTATTCCTGGACATTTTATTCTTGGTATAATATTCTCAGACCAGAGCAGCTCAAGGAAACTTCCTTCTAATTTACATCTCTGTTTTCGCCCTCCTCCTGCCTGGATTGCAGACTAGGCAACATCTTTGTTCCCAAAGCACCCGCACGGTTTCTCCAACCAGCTGTTGTGGGCTTGGCCTGTGCTCCTCAGGGAGCTGCAGCTGTCAGCCCAAAGTGCAGGCTCTCCTGCCTTTCCTCCTGTGTGCCCTTTAAATGCCTCTGTCCCCTAAACCCATAGGCCCTACCCAGGTTTGCCCATTCCCCACACAGCAGAGGCTGCGGTGACGAACATGCAGGACTTGAGGAAGTCAGCAGGAGCTCCGGCGACATCCCGGATGCAGGTACAGACCCGTGAGTGTGCTGCAGCGAGCAGATGGCTGTCTAATCCCTGCCAGCATGGCAGCCCCGGTGTGCAGGGAGCACCCCCAACCCCTGTCTCATTGAATATGCACATTCACAGCTGATTTCACTCGAGCACTGCAAGTCCCTGTGCACAAAACATCCAGATAAATCCTTGATTGAGGTCCTGTCACAGCAAAGAGGACAGATCTGCTGGTTCCCTTCTGCCCACACATCTCCCAGCCCTGCAAGTCTTTGCTCCCCCTTTGGCCTCTGTATCCCTGAGGATAAAAGCCCCACCTTGCAGATACGTTGATGTTCTCCTCCTGGGACATTCAGTTCAGACTCTGCTCGCACAGCAGTGAGGGTTCCGAGCGTGCAGTGGGTTCCTCTGCCTTCCTTCACACCTTTGTCCAGAGCCTGAAATCAGATCAGCCCTTCCTACCTCTTCACTCTTCTCCTTCACCCACCTTGCTCCTTCTTTATCCATCCCAGCAGGCACAGCCAAGGCATGTTATTAACACTTGCCACTTGTTTAGCAATCCTCTCCAGGAGGAGCAGAGGAGGAAACAGGAAAGTGTGCAAAAAATAGAGTGTCAGGAAACTCGGATTAAAGGAAGAGTAGCAAAGACTTGGAAGTGTGAATAAGTGCAGGAGTAGAAGTATGAGAAAAATCTAATGGGTGAGAAAGAGATTTATAATTAATCCATAGGCTAGTGAGAAAGAGTCAAGAGTGTAGGATTCTCTATATGTTTCTTCTCCTGATTTAATCTGACTTCAGACAAATCTTTTTACTTTCTCCTTTTATCTCTCATCGCTCTGGACCCTTTGAGTGTGTGTTATTTGAGGTATGAATTGTCTTTAACTGCCTGTAGCATAGAGGAAACTGCAATCATAGGCACTAAGGATGCGAGACATTGTTTTTAACACATCCTAAAATTAGGCTCAGAAAAGTGCTTGGGGATTGTCTGCCAATGTTTATTAATTCAGATTGAATTCATTAGACAGTTACTGTCAAAAAATGGGATGGGAAAAAAAATTAAAAGAATCAAACACAACTGCATCATTTCTTAACTTAAATGCTTTGTGATGAGGTGTTTGTTAAGCAGGTCTAGAAAGAAGTGAAAAAAAAAAACCCAAAACCAACCAAAAGTGGAATAATATGGTTATGGAAAAAAATAAGGTTATGCTTCTCTGCTAAGTATAAATTTTGAAGTGATTTTCTACTCTCCTTTCCTTCCTAGTCTCAAATATGAAATCTTTTCATTCTTCCCCCGCCATGCTAATTATATCTAAATACTTTAAAGTAATTTTTTCCCTTCATTTTTTGTTCCAGAACCAAACTGATAGGAAAAAAAAAAAAGAAGTCATTATTCACCTATTCCTACCAGGAATTCCAATAACTGTCTGTCAGATCTTCGTAACAACATGAGGGATCTCAGCAAGGCTGAGTTTCTGTGAATTTCTTAAGCTGACAACTTTCAGAGTCCTTTGCTCTCTTCTAGTCTAAACCTGCATTCAACAGAGAACTTAGAGTGAAATAATTAGATTTACAGAAAAATAAATGAGCAAATCCCTTGTATCAAAAAGGAGAGAAAAGTTCCCAGGAAATAATCTGAGAGTAGATTTACTTTTTCCATTAGAAATTGCCATATACTGCTGGTTTATTTTAAGACAGTGACACAATCCCTTTTTACCCTCTATTTCTCTGGATTCTTTCTTTTCAATTCTCTGGGCTCTCTTTTCTTTTTTTTTTTTTTTAAGTACCACTATCCCCAACACAGCACCAAAAAGGCACGAGGTCCCTACAGAAAACTGGGACATGGGATGTCCAAGTGCATATGACATCAAGCAAAAAAAAAAAAGGCAGAGCTCCCTGAATCAGCAATCCCTGACTCGAATCCCTGAAGAGCTCTTGGAACACAGACACATGGGGATGGGAACGGCCTTTTCCAGGGATCCTGCTCCTCAGGCCTCATTTGAATCTGTTGTCATGTCTGGTCTCTCAAGCACGGGACCCTGCTCACAGCCACCCACCAGCAGTCTTTGTCCCAGAGGTATTTGGGGAAGCATCACCTGCTTAACTTCCAGCGGATTTAAAGAGAATTAGGCACATATATAGGAATTGGGCATCAAAATATCTCCAGGTGTTTCCACATTGCCAAAGGTCTTGGCTCCTGTCTTCCTTAGCCATAGACATTGCACCTGCATTTGTTTGTTCTTGGGGTTTCTTCGTGAGGAAAGAAGCTTCCACTAAGAAGTAACCCAGTTCTGGGTGTATTTTGCTTTATTAACATCAGTTGTGGGCGATATGAGTAAGCACAAACCCTCCAAAGGCTTATTGTCATCCTCCACAGTCCTCCAGCAGTGTCCCAGTAGACACTGCACGCTTGAACACTCTGCATGTGGGGCATGGAAAATGCATCCCTGAGCCTCTTTCTACAAATATTCTGCATTATTGAGCTGGAAATCAGTCCTCATATCCTTTCAAGTGCTCGGAGCTTTAAAATTACACCTAAAAATAAAATCCAGAATGTGTCTCAGCTCTCCTGTTGGTTTCCTTTTCCCCAGCTCCAAATCTTTTAGCTGGAGGTCTGCAGACAAGCAGGAACGCTGTGCAAGGGCAGCAGAGTGTGTGTTTGTCCCCAGCACTTCTGGCCACCACTATTATGGCACCCGAGGGAGGGTCATGCCCCAGCATCAAAGTTATCTGAGACACGAAGGGGTTGGGGACTGCACTTCACTGGTCTCAAGGCTCTACAAAAAAGCTGCCTTGGAGGAGCAGCAGTGAGGAAAAAAGTGCAGCCACGGACAAAATTTCTGCCCTCAAACTTGAAAACAGAGTAATGAGAAGCACGGCAAGGAGAATCCACTGGCAGGAAGGACTTATCAGCCTCTTTTGCTCTTCTTTTAAATGTAAGCAGCTTTATCATTAATTGCTATTTACTGCAAATGCTGAAATTGGTAAATAAGATTAATACGGTGAACTGAAACACCAGCCTTGATTCAGGCTTCTTAAAGCACAATGCACATCTGTATGTGTGTGTATTTGCACATGCCCTTCGCTGTGGGTGTTGTGGAAGTCCCCATTTCTGTGTGCAAGGGAGGGATATTCCAGTAAAAGGTCGACTTTGCCAGTGGTCTTGGGCAAAGAGGAGAGAAATTAATTCAGGCCAGATTTCTAAAGGTTGAGCCATTTTGCTGGGGTGGAGGGGAGAGAGATGCAAACCAATGCTGCTTTTGCCCAGCGCTGGAAATGTAAAGACTCAGCACTGCTGACGACCAGCCTTTGGGGGGTAATATTTCCTGAGGACAGAGGATGCTGAATTCTTTTTTAAAAAAATCCAGATTTTCCTCATGCCAAACTCGGATCCGAGTTCCCTGGATAGTTGAGATTCACTGTGTGAGCTGGAGGGCTCAGCACTGACTGTGAGAGATTCGGCTCCTGTGCATGGAAACACATGCATTTAAAAAGCTCTTCTGGAAGCTATCAGCCTAAGTGACCTGCCCAAGGTCATATATAACATGTTGGTGACAGCACCATGATTGAACTATCTTGCTACAGTGCTGCTTTATTCACACAGAGCTCTTGCATCCCAAAACAGCCTCCGCTCCTGATCCACTGCTCCCTTCCCCTCCTTATCACAGTCTCCTTAGAGACACATCTGTCCTGTGCTCCGTAAACCATAATATACCTGCAGTCTTTTATTCACTATCTGTCACCATGCAGTTTTATTACAGATCCCTGAATTATCCAGCCCAGGCTACAATCTACCTATTCCTGCCAGCCATTCTCCCTTTCGACCCTCACCTCACCTTTCAGCCTTCTCAGTGTTTTAAGTCTTTCAGGTACTTGAAATGCAGGGACAATTCTGATTCTCTGGGGGAAACCCAGCAGAATTTCACTGAGGCCAGTCTGCTGGTCTCCCTCTCTTTTCTAAATGCAGATGGCTGGAAATCAGAAGCTAGCACTGGTCTCTGCAGTCCCATTTGAACCAATCCTTCAAGAATACTAACTCACAGCTGCCATTTTAAAGCTCTGTTCCCCATTCTTGCCATCTATAAAATTTTATTCCCCTCCTCTCTACACTCCTTTCATCAGAAATCAATCTTCCAATAATGCAGGTAAATTGCAGTCCTACTTCATAGCTATTTTTTTGCATGCATCTTTCTTGTGAATTTTCCAGAACTAAAGCTCCCTTGTCCATCCTTCCCCTTTCCAGCCAAGCCCATAAGCACAGCAACCATCACACCTACACAACACCTCGCCAGCAGATTTGCATCTGCTGGTCACATCTCTCTCCTGTTTGCAATCCAGGAGGCAGAGAAATCGTTTGTCCTGATGTGGCAATTTGTCTCAGCACTCACACTTGCCTTGCCGGTGAACTTTGTGTTCCTACCTGCCAGCTCACCCCTCTCTCCACCCAGCCCCACTCACATACCTCTCAGAACTTAATTCCATCTGTTGGTGTGCTTTCCTCACAGCCATCAGCTGTCCATCCTTCCCACCTTTCTGAGAGAAACTGCTTTACTCCCTGTCTCAGCCCCAGAGCAGATGGAAGAGCATCTTCAACCCCAGAGCAGATGACCATGGAAGGGCTGTCTCCTTGCTGCTCACTAGAAATGCTCATGGCCACTGGAGAAGGGGTCCCCAGCAAGTGCTACAGGCAAAAAAACGGCTGATGGGAGAGGAAGGGTGTGGAGAAAGGCATATTCCTCCTCCCTCCCGCCAGCATGGCCTCGATGATGGTGGCTGACTATGGGCTGGATGCAGGACTGTGTCCAGCACACAGCAGACAGGGCGGACCTCTGTCTGTCAGAGGCACCTTGAGACCCTCAGGTGCACGGGGATGTGGCTCTGGGGAGAAAATGAGGGGAGAGGACATGGCTCCACAGCTGATCTCTCCACTGTGTCACTCCTACCAGGCTGGTTTGGTTACATCTCGAGGTTTCATGCACTTGTCTCTGCCGCAGCCTTCCTGCATCAGCTTGGGCAAATTCCTTAAGGTGACATTTTACAAACACCTTGGAGCCTGATTTTCGAACTGTTCCCCATATCCCACTGCGATATTTAAGGTCCTGTCTTCTAAAGTGTTCCACTACCCTGCCACTGACTAGTTTCAAAATCTGTCAAGGCAAAACTGCAAACTGAAATGCTTCCAGTGACTCTAACAGGATTTGAATTGATCCCCGAGCCTTGTGCTGCACTTCCTCCGGTTCTGCGAAGAGGTGACAGCATTCCCTGTTTCTTTTCCTCCTCCTCTGTCCAGAAAGCAGGCCCTCGAGGGCGGGAAGCTTGCATCCCTACAGTTCCTAGTGCTGGGAGACTCCAGGCTCACCCGAGCTCTGCACCATCCCGCAGATAACGGCGGCAACGGAGCAAACTGAGCCGTGCAGCTCAGGGTCACTGCAGCTGCTTATAACCACCCCTTTTATGTCCTGCTCCAATATCTACTGTAATCACTGAAATTACTTTTGTGGGAGTTGACACAGAGGAAGAGATTGCTAGATTGATATTCTGCCTGGCATTGATGAAAACCTTTTTGTAATACCTTAATCCAGCACCCACAGAAGCAATTTGCTAATCTCTTGCTGACTTAGCTTCTAGCGGGATCGACCATAGCCAGGCATATTACCTGGCCAACCATATTATGTTCTTTTTATGCAGAGAGAAAATGTCTTTCCTGACCCCAGAAGATGGTCAGCCTTTGCTTTGAAGCATGAGATCTGATTACCATTGTCCCAGATTGCAGGGCTGCAAATGCTATTAATTGCTACAAAGTTACGTAGCCTTTTACTCTTCAAATCCATCCGGACTTTCATCTCAGCGACATCCTGCAGCAGGGAATTGTGTGGCTTCACTATACACTGAAGAAAGGACTATTTCCTTTTAATTTGCTTTAAAAGTTGTGCCCTTTAATTTTGATGTGTCCCCTTGTTCTTGTATCATCAAAGTGTTAAAATGCTTCTGATCACTTTTCATTTTAACCTTCATATACCTTTGTGCTGAATTTCCCTTCTCGCTCCTCACTTTCCCAGACTAGATAAACTATTATTTCCAGGCGTTCTTTATTTAACTTGTTAATATTTGTAAAGCAATTTAAAATGTATTAATATGGTTCAATTATAATATCACTCCTATTTTCCATCCTTCCTTTTAATGTCCCAAGTGTCCATCTAATTTGCCATCAATCTCCATTGATTCTCCCTCTGATGATATGTTAGTCTTTATAATATCCCGGGGAATATTTCTTCTGCCTTCCTGACCAGCATTTTGGAACAAAGAAGCTAAACGCTGACGGATCATAAACATGATTCACTCTGCACTCAGCATGTGTATGGATTTGCTGTTGCTCAGGCTTTGATCCTGGAAATAGGTTTCGTTATGTCCGTGGGGCTGTAATTAAAAATTTGTCTGTGTGATTCCAGTCACAGGATCGGGCTCTTTGCAGTCAGGATTGCACTGGGACAGCCACACTGGAGCACAGGAGTGAAACCAAGTCTGTATTTTATATTTCTGAGCAATATCTGAGGACTCAGTGACATATCCTGCAGCAGTGGGGCCCTTGAGACAACGAGGGTGAATTGATATCTGTCCAGTCACAAGTAGGGGAGAGAAATGAGACATGGATATTCACTCCTTCTCTTTCCCATAGAAAGTTGGAGACACCCAAGGAAATTATGTGGTACTAAATCTAAAAAATTTGAAACAAAATACTTCTGCAGACAACTCATAACTTACTCCATTGCTGCAGAATGTTATGAAAGCCAAAAGCATAAATGGAGACAATAAAGAAATAGTCACACATAGCATCTTCCTGGTGACACTGCACATGACAGCCCTGAGACAACTGACTGCTCGTCCCCACACAGCTGAAAGGTTATCCCTGGAGTGACAGCACCTATCCATGCCTTCTGATCCCTTCAGTGTCCCTCTGGTTCGGTTAGACCACCTCCCAGTTTCTCCCAGGCTTAACAAGGCCCGATCCAGCTCCATCACCAAAGTGTCAGCAAATACCCTGAGCAGCACGTCCAGTTCCAATCAGTCTTTTAACCTCAACTTTTCTCCCCCAAGAAGCAAATGAAAGGATTGATACACATTTATCTCTAATTGCACAGAAGGGATTTTATCAAAATATTTCTGAGAACTCAAGTTACTTTAAGCCAACATCATATAAATACTGTGGGAAAATCCGAACTGGTCTCTTTTCCCTGGTTGATTTAGATTTATCTGTTCACTGGCCTAAAACATGGTACAACAACCCTCCATCATTTTCAAATACTTTATAGTTCTCTTTTAGGAGAGTGGAAATGGCAGATAAACACATTATCAGCATTCTCAGGCATAAAACAGCAAAGCCTGGAGTTGTTTTGCAGAAGCAACTCTGAATTTGGACGACATGACAATAAGCAATTCTAGAAATAGCTGCTGGTCTTAGGGCTACGTTACAGAGATCCTTGTTGCTGCTTTTTTCTCTCTGTTCACAGCTTTAGCACAAACACTGTGCTGTCTTTGTTAGCTCTTCCCTTTGACTTCCTCAGCACTTCTCAGGCATCTTTCAGTCTCACCTTGTACCTCCTGAGCTCTACGTGCTCCCTCAAAACACACCTTTGATTTTGACTGCCAGTCTCCCCCAGCACAGAGCAGTGTGGGAAATGGCTGGAATAACTCTAGCATCCTCCTGTTCTGGGCAGGGAGGGGGTCTGAGCCAGGAGGGGCCCAGAGCCACGTATGTACCCCAGCATATGTCTGAGGGTTCACTTACCCACTCACCATCTGTACCTGCTGGAAGAGCAGCCACATGCCCAAAGCTGCCAGGCTGCTCCAGCACCCGCATCCTGCCTCACTGCTGTCTGTCCCACTGATCCCAGAAGTCCAGCTAAAAATTCACACCTGCTTATCCCGGTCCTCCTGCCTGCCCTGAATCCTCAGCCTCCTCCCCAGGGTCATGGCTCGTTCCCATCCATCCTTCCTTGGTTAGTTTTAGGTCATTTTCTGCCTCTGAACTACTGAACACACCTTTTTTATTTATTTTTCTGGTCCTGTAGCCTCATCTGGAATGTGCTGCCAACAGGAGGCGGTGGTTTTAAAGCTCACCCTGTCTTCCACCCTGCTGAGCAAGTCAGTGTCCGCAACTGCAGGGATAAATTACCACAGAGGTCTCCAGTGTTAGCAATGCATCTGACACCCTCATACACAGCTACAGCAGGGCAAAGAGATGGCTAAACGGGATCAGTTGTGCCGACTCAGGACTTCTGGCCAGAACTGCATCCAAAACCATGATGGACACAGCAGAGTCTAGAGCGCAGGCCAGGTTCTAAATCACACTCTAAATCAAAGCCCAAGAAAGAGATCCTCACTCACCACGGAGCCAGTTAACAGCCCTGGCTCCGGCAGCCTGGGATGATTTACAGCGAGTGGCTGCAAGCTTTTCACAGGTACTGCTGTACAACATATTCTGGCTGGAATATGCATAGATATTAAAGTCCAAGTTGTGAGAAGATCTGTCGTAAGGCTCCAGGATGTATCTTCTATAAACAGCAGGTGAAAGGACGTGCTGTCTATCAGGATAACCATGAGACAGACCCCAGGCACGAAGAGACTGCAAGAACCAGAGCTACTCTACTGGAAATCAGGAGTGCGGAGAATGGATGGGAGTGTGAGAGCTCCCTCTGCTCCTACATTCTGTTTTGATTTCCAACAAAAAGCCCTGGAGCAAGTTGTTTTTTTCTGGAGCTTCTCTTACGTGTGAGAACCTCTCATAGCTTGGTTTGCAAGCTTTTGTGTCATTGCTTGGTATGTGTCAGCCCAGGGCTGACTTTGCTGTAATTCCTGACCCTCTGGGAGGGAAGATGTCGCTGCAATGGCAACACTCCATCAAACGGTGCCCACTGCTACCAGACACAGAGAATTGTTCTAGGGCCTGAAAGCTGTGCTGGTGCTCCTGGCACCTCAGTTTCTACCTCTGCCCAGCATTTCCATCACCAATACAAACAACGAACAACAACAGTGTGTGTCTGGCAAGGGCTGTTCACTCCCTCCTCCTCTGCAGGCCACCATCTGAAGCTGGTTTAGATTATTCATTCCCATCATTTGCTGCCTCTCTGACTTACTGTTATTCCCATTGCCAGTGGAACAGGTGATCCATCAGCAGTGCAACTAGTTGTTTTTCTGAAATAGGAGCCAGGAATCATCTGCATGAGAGTTCAAGCAGTGGGGGATGCTATGTCAACACCTAGAGACGTGCCATCACCAGAGCTGCAGTGGCTTTGGTGCCACCCTGGGTCCCCTTCTCACCCAGCACTGAGCTCCAAATGGGCCTGTCAGGGACACAGCAGAGCTCTGTGCAGAGCTGAGCTCTGCCAGCTGTGCCGTGCAGGCAACAAT
This sequence comes from Cephalopterus ornatus, assembly GCA_013396775.1. Classification (NCBI taxonomy): domain Eukaryota; kingdom Metazoa; phylum Chordata; class Aves; order Passeriformes; family Cotingidae; genus Cephalopterus; species Cephalopterus ornatus. The sequence goes on from VZRE01009605.1 coordinate 576,767, forward strand.
AAAATGGATGTGGAGCACATGACTTCAGAAGAACAAACAGCAAAAATAAATAAGAGTCTTTCTCTCCCTCCTGTGATGCTGCTTGCAGGTCCTGCCTTGAGGCTGCAAGAAAACAGCTTCCCAAGCAGGGGGCTGCAAAGGCTGAGACATGTTGTGTTACACTCACAGCCCAAGTGCACAGGGAATCCTGGGCCTGACTTAGCTCCTTTTCAAAATGACACGTTTATACCCAGTTTATACCACCTTCGCTTAGGATCTGATCCAGCATTCCTGAAATAAACTTGATTCTTTCAATAGCCTTCAGCTCAGCCTAAATCAGCTGCTCCTCTAGTTTCTGCTCTCCCTTCTGTTCCTCCCTCCCACTAGTCCCAGCACTTTTCCTTCCCTGGCCTAGCACATCCATCCAGCAACAGCCACCCTATGCCTACTCTCAAACCTTGGGGAACGCCACCTCATTTGTCTAGTCCAGCTCTGCCCATGCTTGTTTTTCTCCAGACAGAAGAACCCAGTGGATATATCCAGTTTCCTTCCTCAGGCCTCTCTGCTTGATAATATTTCCCTTTTCCACACCGATTGCAGCCATGAGCTGCTGCAGCTGTGTCCACCTAAGTTCCAGGCCCAGCAAGTCAGCTGGATGTGGCCATGCAGAGGCACAGACAGCAGGGAATGACCTCCCCTGGCATCTGGGAACACTCTGGGGTACCACACATCGTTGGGAGGTGTTTTGCCTTGACTCAGTTCAGCATCATTCCATAGCTCAGCATCCTGCTCCGGCAGCCATTTCCAGGGAAGGGGGAGAACCACACAACCAGCCCAAGGTCCGTGGGTCTTCTAAAAGCCAGATCTCTGTGTGTGTGTGGATGTTCTCCCTCTCTGGGAAGCTGCTCTGTGTGGCCAGGAAGGAAATGGGCCAAGGTCCTTATGGTTGTTAAAAATCCCGTGATACTTTCGCGAGGGGGATGGTGTAAATCAAACCACCGGGCACGAGCTCCCTCGCTCCAGGTAATTTATATTCTGCCTCACTAAGTTCATCTCTGCACTTCCAATGCATGAAGTGATTTTTCACTTCCCCTGTAGTATTTGCTGGCACGGAAAAGCTGCTGGGCTCTGTCCCAGAAGTAGCTGCATTTCATCAGCGGGTGAACGATCCCTGCGCGCACGGGGCCGGGCCCCCGCAGGCTCCGCTCGCCCCGCGGCCCCGCACCCGTCCGGCACCGAGCGCCCACCCCCGGCCCCCCCACCGCCTTATGGTGGGCGCTTGGCCCCGCTCGGGGGGGATCCGGGCAGGAGATGCGAGCAGGGGATGAGGGTGGGGGCTTCTGGGCAGGGGGATGCAAGTGGAGGACTCGGGAGGGGGTTGTGTGTGGAGATGTGAGCGAGGGATGCGGGCAGGGAATGCAGGTGGAGGGTATGGACAGGGGATGAGGGAAGGGGGTGCGGGCAGTGTACGCGGGAAGGGTGATGCGGGAGGGGGATGTGGGGCAGGGAATGCAGGCAGAGGATGCGAGTATGGAGATGTAGTCGGGGAATGCGGGCAGGGGGTACGGGCAGGGGGTGAGGGCAGCGAGATGCGGTCAGGGGATGCGCAC
>VZRE01009605.1:581801-603713 GCA_013396775.1 Cephalopterus ornatus
AAAAAAATTCCTTTTCTCCCCTTCTTCCTTTTCCTTTTTCTTGCCTTTTTTTTTTTCCCCTTCCTGTGCCCCCCCTCTCTTCTGCTGCTCAGTTCGTAGCCATCGGGGGAAGGAGCAGAGGCAGCAGGGAGAATGGAGAGGGGGTTAGAAATAAAAATGAAAAGGGCTCCAGGAGGGAAGCGAGAGGCTGGGCTTGCCACAGAGGGAGGGGCTTGGAGCGGGATGGAGAGGATGAATGGGGAAGAGGAAAGCAGGGAGGAGCCCCAGCCTGGCCATTTTATTCTAAGAAGTGTTTTGTACATAATTAGAGAAGGGGAGGGGCCGGGGGTAAAAAGGAGGGACTTAAGCTGCGGCCAGACGGAGCCTGGGCCGTGGGAAGGGAGGATGAGCCCGGGAAGGGCCGCCGGACGGGGCTGCGGGGGGATCTAAACTTGTCTGCCGAGAGCAGATCCGAGGGTATTTGGGGAGGAGGCTGCAGCGGGACCGATTGCCATTCCAGGCAGCTCTCATCCATTTAATTTTGGGGGTTTTTTCTCCCCCCACACCCTTCTATTTTCACCTCCCTGGAGCCAGACAGCGCGACGCTCTCTCGGCTGGGGGCGAGGGGATCAGGATGGTCCCCATCCTGACTCCACACTGGGGGGGTCCCACCCTTCCTTGGGGAGCTGGCGGGGAGCCGTTCCCGCATCCCCGCGGCGCGGATGCGGTTCAGCACCGCGGACAGCGCCGGGCCGGCGGGCGGGGACTAGGACGGGGGGCTCGGGGGGGGCGGGGGCTGGAGGACCCTCACCGGGCGCCCCACAGCCCCGGCTCGGCAGCAGCTCGGAGGGATGAGCTGAGTGGAGCTTCCCTGGGAGGCAGCGGGCAGAGCTCTCGGTGCCTCCCGGCCCGGCTGGACCCGCCTGGCAAAGTCCGACCGCTGGGCTCGGGGAAGGTTTGGGATGGGGGAATGGAAGTGCGGATGCTTCAAGGGCGTGACCCACCCAGACAGATCTCGGCAGCTCAGCAAAGGCAACCAGTGTAGGGAGAGCGTTTAACAACGCCGTGATGTGAGGATTCCAGGCAGGGACCTCTAAGAAAAGTCAGTCACGGCTGGGCTGGGCTGGGCTGGGCTGAGAGAGGAAAAAGAATCAGTCACCTCCTGCAGGGTATGTGGGGCAAGGAGGGCACTGAGAGACGCCCTCCTTCCATCCCCCCCCTCTTCTGGCCTGCAAGGACACTCTGTCCTTCTCTCACCCATCCCCTGTGGCTACAGAACATTGTCTTAAGCTAAATCTTCAGCAAATCGTCCCTAAGCAGAATTAGAAGCTGTTCCGTTAAACTCCAGGCTGCTCCGATAGGGCTGGGGCTTAGCTTATCTCAGTTACAGGGTGCCCAGAGCTCCTGAGCTGTACTTTTCTCCAAGTGACTGTTCAGCCACAAAGCTGAACGTCACACTTCCTGGTAAGCCACGCTGGATTCTGTCACACTGGCTCAAATAAAGGGCTGAAACGATTCTTACAGATCCCCCCGGTACAAGGCTGCAGAGGAAGGGCTTACACCACAGCGGGGAAGACTGAGGGATCAGGCCTTACACAGAACAGATAAACAAGGGCAAAGCACTTATTTAAGCAAATAAACAGTGTTTGGAGTTATCACTAGTGTGTTCTTTCATTGATGCTCTTGGCATTTACCAGAAAGGGAAAAGGAATCCTCCTGTCCTACATAAGTTTGTTTGAAATTAAAGCAAAGGCTCCATGAACACTCACTGCAGCCAGTGGGATTTGCCAGTTCAGCTAATGCAACAATACTGGGTGTCTTTCCTCACTGCACCTGGAAAGGCTGGTGTGATTTGATGCAGCAGGATCTGGCACCACCCAGCAGGATATTTAATGTTCCTGTGAAGAGGGAGAGAGAGAGAACAGGTGAGATTATACTCTTCAAGCACCCAGGGGTCTCACAGACCTAGAGAACCACTCATTACTCAAGGGAATGGCATGGAGCTGGGTCAAGGGATGTTTAAGTTGGATATTAGGAAAAGATTCTTCCCACACAGGGTGGTTGGGCACTGAACAGGCTCCCCAGGGCAGTGGGCACAGCCCCAAGGCTGACAGAGCTCAAGAAGTGTTTGGACAATGCTCTCAGGCACAGGGCGGGACTGTTGGGCTGTCCTGTGTAGGGTCAGGAATTGGATTTGATGATCCTTGTGGGTCCCTTCCAACTCAGGATATTCTGTGATTCTACAGTTCTATGATAAATACTCTCTACAAAGTAACACCTTCTTGCAGAAAGTCCAAGGCAAGAAACTGCTGGGACAGGTGTCCTGCCTGGAAAAAAGAATTGCTATAAATATAATAAAAATGTAACTACGGGAAAACATAAAAGAAAGCTAGGACAGTAGTTTTGCTTATCATTTTCCTGGCCCAGAATATTTTCCCTCTTCCCCACCCCCCCTTCCGCCCCTCCCAGTTCACACATACACTATTTCTGCCTCTTTCCCAAAAGCTTTTACCGTCTCTGTATCAAAAGCGGATTATTTGGTGCATTGAGTATTCAACATGTTCTCTTACAGTATTGTTGTGTTCAATGAGCTTTGCTCATCTGAATGGACACTCACTGCATAGTCCACTGGTTTAATTTGCTGCTTTGGAAACCTAAGCAGGTTACAGCATATTTAGCTATGTGTCTGTTCTTATGTGTCAAAGACAAGGTTTCTGGATGCCATTTTTAAAAACAAAATTATTTCACTTCAGTAGCTTTCTCTTTTCAGTGGTCTCTTCTTTTTAGTCTTGGATATTTCAACTCACCTTCTCCCTACAATGAACAAAGCCTGGATCTTCACCCTAAATCAGCAAAGCTCCATTGAACAAGAATTTCTATTTCTTCTTCCAGAAAGGAATTTTTTTTTTTAGCTGTTAACAACCTTAGCATGTCCAATACTCACTTTTTTCACCCCTCTTTCCAGAGATGTCTTAAAAGCAATGTTTAGATTATTTTTAAACTATAATATTCTTCCCATGAAGAAAATATAAACTAGTCTATCGGGAGAGGATATGAAGGAGAACAGAAATTCACAACACACATGCTGAAAAGAGAGACTCTCTTATTTACAAGCACTAGACAAACAAAAAAAATATTGTGGTGGTGAGGATGAGAAACAGTAATTTGGACTCTCTATTAGAAGTTTAGGAAGAAATCACATGAAAGAGACCTAGAAAGCAGAAAAGTGTCCATGTTGTTCACATAAGAGCTGGCACAAAGATGGGCAGAGAGGTTTCCACTGTGCTGTGGGTGTGGATTAACTCCAGCATCCAACTCACCACTGCACAGCTGCCCCCTCACTCCCATCCAGGGAGATGGGGTAAGAGGAAAGGGCAAAAAAACCCAAGAAAACTTAGTGCTCAAGTGAAAAATTGCTAGTAACTGAAGCAGGAGATGCTGACAAAAATAAAAGAATTGAGATGAAGGCAATCACCACATCCCATGGGCAGAGCAACACCCAGCTGGTTTTCAGACAAAAAATGGCTCACCTAACTAAAATCCCCTATTTTTCCCCTCTTTTTTATTGCTGAGCATGATGTTTTATGGCATAGAATATCTCTTTGGTTGGCTCAGGTCACCCACCTGGTTGTGTCCCCTCCCAACCTCTTACCCACCTCGCAGTCTATGTAAGAGTGAGAAACAGAGGAGGCTTTGCTGCTGTGCAAACCCTGTCCAGCAATAACTACATCATCCATGTGTTAACAGCAGTGTTTTGGTCACAGACCTAAAACACAGGACCTTCCATATGAGCTTCCATAAAGGATATTAACTCCATCCCGGACAGGCCAGCACAGAGTTCCATTCTCTCATGCGGAAGGAGCTGTGTGTGCCAGCTGCACACAGTGAATACTTCACACCTATTTGTGATTCTACGGCAAAACTCCCTTCAGAGTCCCATGAGCTGGTGAAGATATTCAGACTCCACTCTGAGTTCCCCTCATGCTACCGGCAAACTTTTGTTTTCCACATATCCTGTTGTGTTGTCCTCCTTGAGGATGCACAATGTATTCTTGTCAAGGTTTTGCAGACTTCATTGTTTATTACAGGCTAAAAATGGATTAAACTTGCTTTGTGAGCAATGTATTGATATTCTGGTGCTCTCCCAGTCTCTTGTGAAATATATTTCCTCTTTCTCCTCTGCAAACAATATCACAGCAAGCAGTGATCTTATTCAGGCTGTGCTTTGTGTTGGCTGCAAAGATATCCAGATCCTAAACACCAGCATATCCATCTGCTGTTGGTATCCCTTCACACATGGGGGGTGTCCCTGTGTTCTCCGAGGAGGATAGGTCTGTGGCCAGACAAGTACCAGGCTGTTTTGATGGATGGTGGGAAGAAGACTGGGAGTGGGCTCAGGAGGCAAGAAACAAGCAGAGACTGTTTCCATCACCCCCAAGTGCAGAATTAGACATTTAAGTCAAGTCTTAAACAGGGATTGGGGAATGCTAGAACCCCCTGCCAAGCTAAGAAAGAATGCTGGCACATCCCAGCAGAGTGGAAAGAAGCAGTTGGGAATTGTTTGGATGTTTTTCTGAAAGGAGGTTCTGATATCTGGTTCCTCTGCATTAAACTGAATCATCCTCAGTGCAGCTCTAGAAGCCTTAAAGACTCTGAACTCACTAATCTTTCCAAATAGGTGATTTCCTATCTTTGCACTGTTACTAAATTAACATATCCCAAATTTATATTTTGAAATAAATCCTTTTGAGCTTCAAATTAACAACGGAAGAAATGACATAGCTTCAAAACTGAACTTCAGCTGTCCTGGGCACTCACCTTTCAGGACATTTGTTCTGAGCACCAGGAGCTACCGGAGTTGCAGAATGAGATTTTCTATCTCCTGAGATCCAGTTTTCTGATTAGCTTTCTTGGTATTTTTTCCCTGCTGCTCTGCTTCTTAGCAGATGTCTTTTGAAAAAGAAATAATAATGATTTGTCTTTCATTGAAGTTTAAAATAAGGCAGCGACCACCCTAAGGTCAAATCTGGAAAAATGTAGTGGGCAGAAAGAACGGTGAGAACTGGTTGTTTCCCAGCTCAGAAGATTGTTTCCCAAATGCCACTGATATAACAGTTCCTTGCCAAGGCTGACTGATGTAAATTAATGATTTGACCCATTGTATCCATGGGGAATTAGAACAGGACAGACATTCGGCTTCGTGTATTTATCTAAACATTCTTTCCAGTTAACAGAAAGGGGTAATTTTAACTCTACAGGTGTAATCTTCCTGTTATCTTAGACACTGTCTTTGACATGGGAGGAATTTCCTTCTGAAATTGGCTCTCTCTGTGTTGACTCTAAAGGGAACCAAATCAGTGCTTAGACTGAATTCCTAATTTTTAGAAGGATGAAACTACAGGATTTGAATACTTTCCTTTAAAGCTCGCTGAGGTGCATGGAAGAGCAAGCAAATGAACCCATATCTGCTGATTTTCCCATTTAGTCAAAAACCCGTCCTCTTTATTAGCAGTCTTTCATATTCACTATTGTTACTATTGTCTGGGACCAAGCAGAAGTCATCAGTATTCATCACCTGCAGTTTAGCTTCCTTCTGAACTTGGACGAAGGCTTTCAAAAGGGAACTACTTGTAACTCCCAGCCCATCATGAGCTGCACGCTGCACAGAAGGCTTCAAGCCTCACTCTGCCTCTGTCTGCAATCACTCGGCACTTCAGACCACTCAAAAAAAAAAAAAATGTTGGCAGATGAAACCCACGTGCAGTCAAATGCAGGGACTAGAATGTTCAGTGGAGCTTTTTTGTTCCCCCTTGTGCCTCACTCCAACATATCTGTGTTCTTGCAACTGTTTCGTATCTCACAGAGCCCCAAAAAGTGTTCCTCGCGAAGGAGTTGGCAAAGCAAGATACATCCTGATACTTGTGAGAAAGAGAGCTCTTTGCTTGATTAACAAGGGTTGCAGGAGGGAGTGGGCAGCACTGTCATCCACAGCCTAAACCAATTCTGAAGCATGTCCAGGAGAGTTAGAGGGTCAGTGCTTCTCTTCTGGTTTCCCCACGAGCAGGCAGAGCACACCCAGCAGGGCTGCGCCGAGGTCATGGGGTCGGGTGTTATACAGAATAATGGTCCCACCCACAGAGCAAAATCAAGTCATAACGTGGACACACATCCCACTGCACGGCTGTTAAAGTGATGCTGATCTCTTGTAATTGTCTGGGCAATTGTTTTCAGCTTCTGGAAGGCATGGCTTTGTCTTTTTCTCCCTGGATTATAAGTAATGGCCAAGCCACGTGGTTATTTGCCACATAGCACAGGGGGGAAATTCTCTTTTCTGGAGCCTGAGGGTCCAAGTCTCCAGGGTAAGGAGTCCAGCGTGTTACAACAGATTCATGCAGCCAAAATGTACTTTTTCATCAACAGAAGTCTAGGTCAGAATAGACTACCACCATCATCTTTGGACAAATCAATATACCCGGTGAGTGTTGAAAATAGGAATAAAAAAGAAAATTTTATTTTATTCTTTTTTTTTTTTTTTACCCCTGGGTATCATTTATTATTTATTTGGGAGAAAATTTGAATCACTGAGGAATGACATGTTTTGGAGTGTGCTGTTACTCTGAGATAACTGCACTTTGCCTCAGGTATGCAGTGAGTCACCAGGTTGATAACTGGTGCATTCCAGCACCCTGAGAAGTGGAGCTGTTGTTACCTTACAGTAACCACATGCCTTGAGCAATGTTATTTCTCACCTACAATAGTGACTTTTTATCTTGTTAAGGAAAACTTGATGCCATCGATTTTCAGGAACTATGTTGAAAGGCATATGACTAAGTGCTTTACAAAAACTCCCTGCATAAACACAGCCTCTCAGGCTATTCTGGTTAGTGGTCAGAGCAGGACAAATAAAATGTCCAGGAATCTATTTACAGAAACATGGTCAAGTAAACCAAGAAGGAGCCATTGTGTGTGTGCCCTATCCAGGTGTCTGGGAGCAAGATTTAGTGTGGAGTGTGAAACACAGCTGTTAGATGTAGCTTTTATGCCACTGTTTCCCAAGCAGCATGTTAAAGAGTGAGTATAAAAGCTTATTTTATTTGGATGCTTCCCAAAGCAAAGATTGCTACTTACTCTGTGTGTGCACATCCCTCCCCGAGCAGCCCTGAACTCAGCTCCTACCTTTCCATGGGAATGGTGATATTACTAACAAGGAGCTTTGCCTACACATTTCTTCACCTCCTGCTGTCCAGACACACTCTGGTACCAGCATGTTCCGGCTTTCCATTCCAACCACTCCATTCACTGCAGCTTAAACATTAGGCAGAAATTCAGTCTAGGGGATCCTGCATGTTCTTATTTCCTGTATTTTCCCCTCTGGGCATCCATTTGCCCCTGGCAGCTCTGAACCAGCCCAGATGTTCTCCCTGGAGCACTGTCAGCCCCAGTGTCCCAGTGCTGTTACAGTAGATTCATACCCCAAGCTCAGTCTTTCAGAGCTGACACTGTTTTTTGGGTGCCAGCAATGAATTCTGCACACAGACACTCAAGGCAACTGAAAGGGCTGTGGCTGTCAAGTGTTTCTTTATGTCGTGTTCAATTCTTGTTTTCAAGCTTTTCTTTTGCTTGTGACACCTTCTCCAGAAATAAACATTTCTTTCCCTGCTATAGATCAGTTCCCTCCAAGCCAGTCAGCACTTAACTCTTCCCATGTTTCCTGAGGAAAATCACCCAGTTCACCTCCGGAGGGAGCGATCTATTGGATAAATTGTGCAGGACCAACTTGGACATCTGGGAACTATTTTTAGCTCTGCTGCTGGATGGCCACAGAGTCTCAAGGGGATCATTTTACTCTTCTGCACTTCTCCTTGCACCTGTGTAATAGCAGCAATAGCACAAGGATCTAATCCTCTCTTCAGGATTATGGTTGTTTGTACAACTTTCACTTGGAAGCCACAACTGAATAACTGCAGCTTTTTGGCCACACCACAAAGTAAAGGCACGATGGTAGCAACACAGCGAGGTATTTATGGGAAATGATACTACTGAGGGCATCATGCTTTGCACCTCCATCTCCACTGCTGCCCTTGCCCACACTGGCAGCAAGGTTAAGCCATCATGGGAATACTAACAGGCTCTCCCAAAGCCTCATTCAGCTTTGGAGATCATCCTGAGGGGAATGTTGTAGCTTATCCTGAGGGAACTTCTAAGAATTTCCTCACAGACCTCAGTATGGCAGTAGATGAGATCAAAAGGAAGCAGTAGACACCCTGTTGTTCATGAGAGGGATGTAACAAGAGTGTGTTTTACACAGAACCAGAGGCTTGGATAACGCAGTTCCAAGCCTCAGTTAAATGTCTTTAATCTTCAAATCATCCATCCTTACACATGTGTTGACACAAACCACTCTATAGGGACAAAGTAATTATTTTTATTCTCTTTCATTCCTTGCTGCTTCACCAATAGTCGATCAATATTGTCATTAAAGCTCTGAGAATGGGCTTAGTTGGTTAATCTGTGCCTTGAGTGCAACACAGAGAGAAAGGAAAACAAAACCTCCTCAATCATGTAGCTCTTCCACAGCCATCACCAGTCCCTTTGTTTGGGAAAAGGGGCACATCCATGGATGCCTCTCTCTCAAACGACAAGGCACATGGTCCTGAGTTTTCAACAGGCATCTGGAGACACCTCTCACCAGTGGCAATTTGTAGTTAGGTCAGGTTTAGAGGATGAGCATCCTTTAAAAAGCTGGCTTATTGTGTACTTGCTGCATTCCTTTAACAGGCTTATCCTATCATTAAGTCTTCCATGGGAGAAGGGAGCCATTGTGCCCATGTAACACCAGCCTAATTAGCTTTGCTGAGGATTTATTTAACAGGTTTATTCTAACAAGTTTATTCTTTAAACATCTGATAACTGTTTCGTTATAACTCTTTAATGAGCCTCTGTCTTCCTCTGTTGGGTTTAAATCCTTTTGCTGCTGCTCAGGAAGGTTTTGCATCTACAGAGAAGTCTGATTGTGCCGTTTGGGCACTGATAAGCTTTATTCTTGTGGCAGATATTCATATCAGTGTGCTGAAGTAGGTGGATGCACCTATATTCATGTGAATAGGAATGTGTGGAAGAGGGAAGGGTTTTTGTACTACCTTTCAGTGCAGTGCCTTTCATTCAGCGAGGCCCAAGCAGTCTTACAAACTCTCACGTTCAAATCCTGCTTGCTGAAAGAAAAGGCTCCTGTAGGTTTCAAGTGGGTTTCTAATCAGACCCATGGACAAAATTCCTGATTGGAATCATGAATCCATGAATGAAATGGTAAGGGGTTCATTGTGTACAAGACGACACCAAATGTGTTCTGATCCTGCTTATATATCCACAGCTCCCTGAAGGTGCCTTGGGTGACAGGGTGAGGTGTTTCCCAGACTACTACAAGAGCAATATGTGGGACATTGGGTTACTGATACTGAAGATAATATAAATTCAAACCTTCTGACTGGGCAAAGTATCCTGTTGCAGCTTCTTTTCCTGAGGAAGGGTGGTGTATGTCAGAATGTGCACAGAGTCACTCTGCTTTGTATAGCTCCAAACACCTCTATTCTGAAGGCAATTAAACGTAAATTCAAATTCACTTTAACAAGGCATGGCTTCTGTATTACTTCAGCAGTTTGGAAAGTCAAGCAAGAGCTATAGAGCATTAATCAGAATTACCCCACAGATCACTGAAATAGATTTTACCTCTCTCAATCCAGTTCTGTAATCTCAGGCTTTGTGTTCTCCACACAGAAAGAAATATCAGCTTGCTATAGAATAAAAGAAGAGAAGAAAGCTCTTATGTTCAGGTCAAAATATATTATTGTTCTTCAGACAGAAATAATAGAAATGATAATTAATAGTACATAGATGATGCTCAAATTTCCATCAATTATACATTAAATATAATATATATACCATTATATATGGCTATAACTAGAAAATACAGTCAACAGTGTTTGACCCACATTGTTACACTCTATACCACCTGATTCAGATCTTAGTGGACAGACAAACTCTTCTTTTGATGAGCTTGTTCTCAGTCCCATTCAACCAGGATGTGCCTTAGCTACAGAGAGCACCATGAACTTGATGTCTGGTGGCAGAATTTTGTGTCATCTTTAGAGTGTCATTTTGCACAGCAAAGAGAAAGGAAGGTTGAGGGAAAAACCTACACTTTTGCCTCTCACAAACGGTAATTCACTTCAGTGAATCAGCTGAAAGAATGAAGTAATTTCTCTGTGGAAAGGGAGGAGGGAGTGTAGGGATATGTCCATGTGCACACAGGGAGACAGGAAGCCTCAATCTTCGAGGTTTATTTCATAACACATTTAGGATAAGGTGGAAATATTCTTATCATTTTTGTAGATGAGATCCTGACAGGCTGAGGGGACTTATCTGTAAAGTAACACAGAAAAGATGTGTCCAGACATCAAATTTAACTGTTGCTTCCAAAATATCAATGCTGTTTCCTAACCCCTGGATCAGCCTTCTTCTAATGGAAGCTTTCAGTACATAGTGCCTCAAATCTCATGATTTCATATCAACAGAAATAAGTGAAGAATTATCTAACGTTGCTTTGTGTATAAAGGAAGTCTGGAGGAGGCCCTGGAGATAACTGGTTGTTCCGTTTTTATCACCTCAGCTCTGCCAGTGTTTCCTTTGAGGGCCTGCAAGCAAAGGTTCTACAACTTAAAAGGGAAAGGAAGAATTGAAAAATATTTTCCACTAAAACTTTACTGAAGAGCTCTCAACATGGAGGGAGATACTTCCACCACATGATGTTCCTTCTCAGCACTACTTACAAACATACAGACCGACCAATAGCTACAGGATACAGAATGGGTGAACACTTCTTGATTAAACTGACATTTTTCATTCAAAAATGTCGATCTTTTCACACCAAGTTTTGCAGGGAAAGAGTTTTTGTTTCAGAAAAACATCTCAGTCACAGGATTCTACTTACATTAGAAACAAAGACAAAGAAACTTTCAGCCTGGCCCCACAGGATGTGCAGGAGGTCAGAGCCTGGGACTCTGACTGGGGTCTTAGCCCTTGCATGATTCCCCTGGGGTCTTTGACACAGACAGTGGGACTGCAGTGGGATTTCTGTCCCAGTCCTCTCCACAAGCCCCCAGCAGGGACTGGCACTGAGGAATGGACATGTTTTACTTCTGGAGCACATCCATATCTGCAGTCACAGCCCTTTCCCTCGCAGATAACTCATTGCAGAAGTGACTTTAGCCAGGACAAGGACCCCTCATCCCCAGCTCACACAGTGCTCTCCAGCTCTGTGACCCAGCTGTGATGATAAAAAGCCATTTCAGTTTTAGCCAAAGCCTGACCTTAGTTATTAACACTACAGGTTGGGCAGAGACTGTTGATGGAGGATTTCTTTTAACATTCCTGATTGAGAAGGAAATCTCATGCCCACGGCTCTCCAGTTCGACTTGCAGTCTATAAGTATAAATCTCTACCATTAAAAAAAAAAAGCCCTTTCCCTCACTACGGCTCCCCAAATGTCACCATTTATCCCTCCACCTGCAGTTTTATTTGACCACAGGACGGTGCCTTTGAGTGGTAAATGATGAGTGTCCGAGCTGACCTCCACAGGCTTGGATCTTATCTATCCATGGCAGCAAGGCCAGCTCCTTCCAATCAGCTTCTGTGTGCGGGGATAATAAAAAAAAGATATACCTTCCCTCCCCACCTGTTTAACACAGTTGTTTAATACAGTAATTCTGTGAGAATGTGCATGTTGTGAATGACTTACTGTTATTGCATGCATTTAGGGCAGCCTGAAGATTCAAAAACAGAGATAAAAGTTCTATTATCCAAAGGGCCCCTTTGCCCACAGCAATGTTTATGAAAATCATTTTGTCCTCTTGCAATTTGATTTTTCTGTTTTATTACTCTGTAAAGCATTTTAAAAGGAGAGTGGAAATACATTGGCTTGCTAGAGCCACCTCAATCAGATGAGGAGAGGGCCTGGGGTAACCTCTCCCATTTCTCTGCTGCCTTCTGAGAAGAACCATGGTCTTGGAACTAAAGCGGTGGGACTTCAGTGATACAGCTGTTTGCTGCCAGCTGGAGGGAGGGCACCAGAGAGGCTTAGAAACCAGGCTGGGAAGGTGGAGAACTGCTTTGGCAGGTGTTTGAACACAGGTACCAATTTCAATTATCACAACCCCACTGCTTGAGCCATCCCCAGTGTGATTCTGAACAGTCACTTGCACTTTTGCAAAGCAGGGGACTGGAAAAAATCTCCTTTCTTCCTTTTCCCCACTCCCTCTGTCTCAGAGAAGGTCTTTTCTTATGCTCCAAGTTGTCATTATTACCTCCATATATATGGAGCTTCAGCTTACTGGGGCTCCACAATGTCAAGGTGTTGCCTGTTTGCTTCACTTTGGTTACGTGAGAATTGGTTCCTTCATTTGAAAAGAATAAAAATAGTCCGTTCACAGCTCCTTGCACCAACAGAAAAAAATATGCCCTCTTTAGCAAAAGAGAAAGCACACTCCACTGCTCTGAACTCCTTTGTCGTTGACTTTAAAAGCCTCGTACTGTTAAGTCATTATTGTTACTTTTAAGAACAGACTCTTCACTTTGGAATGTTCTGGATTCCAACAACCCTTCTTGCCTTTCAGACACGAAGCTCCTCAGGCCAGCTATGTCTCTACTGATGTGTCTGAACATCCTTAGTAGAGCACAGCCCTGATCTTTGCAACAATTCTGAATTCCTCCTATGTTGCAGTTAAGGGTAATTTTTCCCTGATTTTTTCGCCAGAGTAATTTCATCTGTTGCCACATGAAATGAGGAGAATGTTCCCGAGGCTTTAATGGGTGTTCTTTCTGCCTTTTCAAGGTTATTCAGAACAGGAAAAAATATCAATATCAGCCCACCTGGTGTACTGGATCCTGTCAAACCTCCCAGCTTGGGAAGGCTGAGGTAGGCAGGAATGCTCACTGAAGTGTAGGAACGGATGTTCTTGACATTATTCTTTTAATTAATGGTTGGTTAATGCTGGATCTCAACTCCTGCATAATATCTCTGACCACTGCACTTCCTGTGATAGAGTAAAAGAGTTGAAAGGGAAATCATGTGTATTTTGATTGGAAAATGGTATAGATAGCTAGAATATAGAAAATCAGGCTAAAAAGAGGATGGTGGTATAGCAAGTCAGTTCAGCCTTTAAAAGGGAAAGCTCCAGGAGAAAATCCATGCATTGACACCAGTTCCATGTTGCTCAGTTCAAGCATTTAAAAAATTACAGCATTTTCCTCTGCAGTCTCTAAGGTGCTTTTTGTAAAATACAAAACTAACTTAAACTGAAAAGGATATTTTGACTTCTATTTTCTGATCCTTCCAAATGGTCACAAAAGGTATTTCCTAATTTTTTTTCCAGCTGTGAAAACTGAAAACTTGATTCTTAAAGTAAGTATCTAGAAGATGAACTACGCAAATTATAATATGGCACCTGCATCTGGGTCTTTTTCTGAAAGCAATTGATATTATCAGATTTATAACAACTCGCTTAAAATGGTATCAATGAACATTAGTGAATATTTTGTCAGGATGACTTGTGATAAACCTTGCATTTTTCATCACTTTTCAAATAATAAAAATTCACCTATTCTCCCTTTCCATCCTCCTCTCTGACTTCCTCATCAGGCTCCAGCAACCACTGCTTTCTTGGGGATAGGAATTACCAATATCCCATGATCTTTAATTAAAATGCCAATTTAAAATGTTGCCGGAGACTCCTTTTGTGATATGCAAACCTTTCAGCCAGAACCAAATCCTGGTGAGGATCTTCTTAGCATGAATATGTTCGCAAATCTATGTCATTTCAGCAGCGAGTGAGCAAATTTGTGCTGAGATTCTTCTTAACATGAGCATGTTTACAATCCTATGTCACTTCAGTAGTGAGTGAGCCAATTTGTGCTCCCAGAGTTAAAACATCACAAAAAGCCAGGATGACCTGACAGCTCCGAGAAAAAGGCACTGATAGCAAAGGTTGTCCATTAACCCCTGTCCCAGGATGGTGCAGGTTCCTGGAGAACCCCCTCCCAACATCTCCTACGCCTCCCCAGACGTAGGAGAACAATCCAGCCCAACTGGCTTTTCCACCCACTGCATCTTCCGAGCCTTGATTAGATTCTGCAATTACAGATCAATTGATAATTTCATAAACCCAAGTGAGTGGCTGTCAGCACTGCAATCAGCCCAGTGTGATGTGGATGCACTGACCTTCAATCCCCTGCCCAGGAGTGTGTGTCAAAGATAAAATGCCTGTTTGTAATGCCTCCCCCTCCCTCTCTCCCCAGGCTATTGCTCTTTATGGACTGAGTAAGCTTTTGTTTAATTGGTTACAGCAACTGAAGAAATAAATAATATCAATACTCAGCCTGCCCCCAGTGACTCCCCGATGGCTGCAGTGAGGAGGCTTTGCTCCACAGTTGGCCCTCAGGAAAAGTTTGTCAGTCTGCTCCAAGGGAAAACACACAGACCTTTAGTTCCACCGCAGAGGACTGCAATTTCCCTGTGCCTTAGTATTTGGGAGTGAGGTGAATCACTGGAAATATTTTCTCCATGACTTTTCCACCCATACTCTGCAGCTGGCTGTCCTCCCTTCTTCAGTGCCTCAGTGTGCACTAAAATAACATAACATGGGCATGAAGCTACTTCCCTTTTCTGTCCTTTTTTTCCCCATCCCATCCCTCTGGACTTACATCCATCCTTGAACTGAGTATCAATATTAGCCAAGACACAGGATGTGAGGCAGAGAAGTAAATTACCGACAGCCACTCAAAAAAACTGACCTGAACTCTTCTGAAAGCATCAGTGTATTTCTTATCTGCTTCTTATGTTCACCATTTCATCCCAAATAAATGTAGTGATTCCTACTTACTCTGTGTGTGAATCCCCAGTCTTTTTCCCTGCAAGCAGTTTGTTATTCTCAGAGCTTGGTGAAGAATTTACAAGCCATATACAAACTCTTCTGCTGCTGCCAGAGTATCCCATGAATAGATTTTAATTTTCAGAAGCATCTTTGCTGTGCAAACCCATCAGTATCACAGCCCAGACTCCCATACCAACAGATGCTCAGAAATGTTCACGAGCTCATCATCACTGTGTTGTCACTTAAATCACAAGGTCCTGTTGAAAATGTTTCCATATTAGCTGGTGGCTCTCAAACACTTGTAACTAAGGTCTCATAAAAAGTTTATGCAAGTTTCATGCAACATTACATTCAGCAAAACGCGACCACTCAGCCTCATGCAGCCTTGAAGGGAACACAAAGAGAGCTGGCCACTTAGAAATTCCAGCTGAGCTTCCCAGGAACCGTGTGTCGAACAACTGTTCCACAATTGCCTCTCTAATCATGAAAAAAAAATATAAACCTTTTTGACTTTGGCATAAACATGGCATGAAGTGTGAAATCAACCCATGTTGTACATCATTTGGAATGACCAGTCACATGCAGAGTCTAAATAATTAGCAAAATAATTAATAACCTGCCAAATAATTAGCACACTTAATTAGGTATGGACAAAAATGAGAGCCTAAGTACGTGTGCTCCTCGAGTTTGGGTCATAGCGAACAAGATCAGAATGTCAACTAAGCTTTCAGTCCATCACTGCATAACCTGGCTGCTGTGACATTGGGAAAACTGTTGGAATGCTGAGGGTCTTAATATTATTCAGGTAAAATTACATATCTCTCACTTTTACCACTCCCTGTTGATTAACACTGGGAGCAACTCTCCTCTAACTTCTTTTTATGGCGTCTCTGTCCCCAACAACTTCAGAAGAGGCAGGATTTACTTCTCTTGAAACCCACTCCAGAAATCAAGGTTGGGCAGCCAGGACCACATGGACAGAGGACAGGCCCCATTGGTTTCATCATAATATTCCCCCTCACACCTCTAGAACCACATCTCAGGCCTGGATTTCCCTAACTGAGTTGTCTTTCTCTGGGCATCTCATCATTCAAACTGCTTCAAGTGACACTTCACTCCTTACAGCTCCTGTGGGACAGGACAGAGGGAATTTCTGTGGCGGGAAGGAATGTACTCCCTGCAGAAAGTTTTTCAAACACAGAATCACAGAAGGGTTTGAGTTGCAAGGGACCTTTAAGATCAACTGTTTCCAACCGTCTCCATGAGCAGAGACATCTTCTTCTAGACCAGGCTGCTCAAAGCCTCATCCAACCTGGCCTTGAACGCCTCCAGGGGTGAAAGTGTTCAACTTTTGACTTCCTCCCACTCCTGAGAGAGCTGCACAAGAAAACACTCATTCACCACAACCAGAGGAAGCAAAACCAGCAGCACCAGTTGTGCCTCACAATGCCACGAGAACCCAGAGGCCTTCAAAAGTCAGAGCGCGGCCACCTGGCAGCAGGACATTTGGCAAAGATGCCTCACCTCACCAACTGCACCAGGCAAACAGGAGCCTCCCAGTGATCCATCCATCACCGTGGGCACGGCAGCAGCCGGGCTGAGGGGCAGGGTAAGCGAATCCCACGCCTCTGGAGAGGAGCGTTCCCGGCAGTTCCAGCACACAGGCACGTCTCCATCTGTGGTTGTGCTGAGCCAGGGCTCCCCTGGGCGGGAGTGGGGAGGGAGCTTTGGCTGCATTTTCCCCCCCTGGGGCTGCTGTGATATATGAGGTGCAGGTGACACTCGGGTCAAGTGAGCACCTGTTCTCCCGAGGCCTCGGGGAAGTCTTACTAACATGGGAAGAATTTATTTTAACAGCTAGAAACTGGGGGAGATTATCACAGTGCATTCTCTCCCTGGGAGTTGTAAACTGCTGGAATTCGCTTCTCCCCTTTGGGATGCTGCAAAGAAATGAGGAAGGGTCTCTCTACAAGGGCAGGAGAAAAGGGTTTATGCTAGAAAGCTGCTATCTGTGTTAGTTTTAATTTAGATTGCAATAGTCAAGAGATACCCTTGGTCTGCAAACAATAACCCCACCTCTTCACCACAGAAGCTGGAGTATGGGGCTGAGTCCATTTTATTTTGTCCAGAGGGTTTGGGATTTTTATTAAGACAAGGAGTGGCTTCCTTACAAAGATCTTTTGGAAAGCAGGGGCTAAAACCATTCTCACATATACACATTGGATGTCTCATCTCAGTATGTTTGGCTGCTGCAAGGTCAAAATAAAGGATTATTATCCTTGGCAGGTAAGCGAAGAGGTGAAGCCCCTTTGCCTCTTTCATCTGAGCCTACAAAAGTCAGAATCCCAACAGCACTGCCTTCCCAGTCAGTCAAGAAAAATACCCCATGTTACCATGGAGAGGTGTAGGAAAGGGTCCTGCAGGTCACCAGTCTGGGTTCTAAGAGAAGCTGATGATATTTTCATAGTTTGTGTAAAAATTAATTGCTTGTCTTATGTCAGCTCCCGGTGACTGGGCAGGTGATGCATAAACTCAGCCTGGGGTCAGCAGCCTTACAAAGAGTGTCATGTCTATTCCTAAGTGATCCTGGAGATGGGAGCAGCCTGTCGGACATCAGCACTCCCAGGGAAGAGGTTGAAATGGTGTATTTGGTCACACCAGAACACTGCAGAGAATTTCTGATCTCTTTGTAGGAATGGTGGGAAAGGGAAGCAAGAGGGGGGGGAAATAAAAAATTAACTCTTTCCCCACTTGTCTTTAAAATGTTGATTTTAGCTGTTGTTAGAAAATTACTTTCTTTTGACATTGCCTTAAATGTTGTCTTTTACTCAAAATAGTTTTAAATGGTAAAAAAACCCCAACAAAAATCAAAATGCAACACTTTCTCTGACCCTAAATGGGAGTCATTTTGTTGTTCTGGTTGATTTTTTCTTTTTCCTTTTCAATTTGCTAAGAAAGCTGTTATTCACAAGCCCTGCTGGAATCACTTCTCTCACTCCTAGCGCTGGTTCTACTGGCATCAATTCAGTAGATGAACAGAGGATTTCAGTCTCCTAAAGCTGCCAATCCTGCACCTTTCAGAAATGCCAACTGCACTTTCTGTGACAGCTCGGAATTACTGTGCTACTGCCTTGGAGCCTGGAAGCCCATGGACAGAGCCAGCAGCAGAATCCAGGCTGGAAAGCCTGAGCAGCTCCATGGGTATCAATCATGTGCCTCTTGTTTTACACAAGGGTCAGTTGAACACATCCCAGTCTCTCCTGATCCCCAGACGTATGCAAGGATCACAAAATCAGCTCTTCCACCTCAAAAGGAGGACTCAGGAATTGGGCAAAGGACTTGGCTGAAGAGGAGAGTGGCTGATCCAGTGATTGAGGGGAGCTTGCAGCAGCACACCCTCCTCTGGGTGCTCAGACACAGGGAGAGGGAAGGTGAAATGTTCCTCACAGCATGACTTCTGCCAGATGAGCCTCTGCCTTCCCTGCCAAGAGTGTGTGGTTCAAAGGAGCAGCACCCTCATATCACCTGTGGCTGCTGTTCCTTCAGCAGTGCCACTCTCTTGAAAATGGCTGGTTTCCACCGTGGAAAACAAAGCAATTCCAGTGACAGACTGCTCCAGGAAGAGCCACTGAACAGAGGAAAGATGACTTTCTGGCCCTGGGATTCCCTCACTGGCCAGCCAGCACCGGTCTCCCTGTCATTGTGACTGGTCAGAAAAAATTCCCTACAACCCTCAAAGCCTTCCCTCAAGGCCATACGATCCCCCCACACTCCCATGCACACTCCCAACTATCCCACTGATGCTGAGAAGGGGTGGCTGTGGTAATTAAAAGGTAGCAAAGCTCCTCCTGCATGAATAGGGGACAAGTCAATACAGTTCAATCTGCTGCTGAATTGGCTGCAATCAATTCCTCCTGCTGCCCGTCCAAGGCTGCAGCTGTAAAGTACTCACAGCCTGATCAATGGTGACCTTGAGAGCAATGAAGAGACAAAGCCACGCTGCAAACAGGGGGAGGGACGGAGAGGAGCCTTCGGAGAAGGCAGAAATGAGAGGGAAAGCTGAGCTTAACTTGCTTCTAGAGCAAGGCAGAGGTGCAGCCCGGGCGGCTGGTGTGAGCCAGCAGCAGTTTGCCACACATGTGCCCTGTTTCATCAGCCCTGCAGAAGGAGCAGCAATTATTCCTCATGCTGATCAGCTGCATCGTGAGGAGGAGAGGGATTAACCAAGGAGTAGAATGGTTCTTGCCCAGAAGATTTTAGGCATGATACTGCAGGGTGATCACTACTCCCTATCTCCATCCTGCAGGGAGATCAGACTGACGAAATTAGAGAATCATAGAATGATTTTGGTTGGAAGGGACCTTAAGGATCATCTAATTCAACCCCCCTTCCATGGACACAGATGCAAGTGAAAAGTTTCCCTTTCCACCGCAGGAAGGTTGAAATTAAATGATCTTTAAGGTCTTCAGAAGCAGGTGGTGCCAGACATCCAAGGCATCCCAGCAACTTTGACCTTACGATGAGTCTGTCGACCTCAGGCAGCTCCTGCAAAGTTGTCAGAAGACATAAACCAAGATTGTGTCTTAGCACTTTCCCCTTCTGACCAGCTCCAACCCAATCACCAGTAATGAATTAATAATTAATCAATCACTCCCTGATTTCATTTTCAGCTTGCAAGATGGGGGGAAAAAAAAAAAAGAAATGGGATCTTAAAATAATGCTCTGCAATGGGCTGTGTCTGTCTCTGGCAAATGCAATTTAACTGCCTTAATGAAATGCTAATTGGTAGAAAATATATATAAAAACCATCCTGAATACTACTCTAATTAAATTTCCTTTTTCCAGATCTACAAAGCAAAATGCTCAGTGGAGAAAGAACAGTAAACAGTCTCAAAGACTGTCCTTTTAGAGACGGGGTAAAAATCACAAAGAACCGCACAAGGGTTCAGTGGGAATAACACCATTGTTGTGCCTAATTGTGTGTGTGTGGTGTGTGCATGTGGCAGAGCTAAATAAAAAATGACGTTTATAAAGAGCTGCTTCTCCTTTGCTGATGGACTGAAGGCGCTGATCCGACAATTAAAGCATCATCTCAGTAATAGCCATAAATAAACAGGCAGCATTAGAACAGACTCGCAATAAAGATGATATTAAAAGTAGAACAAAATGAGAGGCAGCACTGAATGGGGAAGGGTGAAGTGTAAGTCACATTGATCTGCTCTGCCTTTCTCGCTGGGGAGGAGGAAACAATGAGCTATCCTTACTGTGGCCCCCCAACACTCACCAAAGCCGCTGCAAAGGAAGAGCAGGACAGGCCTCCAACAAGGGGTGGGAGGTGTAAAGTGCTTTTAGTCAGAAAAAGTGAAAAAGAGAGCAAAGTGGACACAATCAGGGGCTGATCAGAAAATTTTTATGGAGGCTTGTATAGGGAAGTATTGATTTGTCAAAATCTCAGCTGAAAATCCCAGGCCAGGGTCAGCCCTGACCCATCTTCTACACTTCATAACAGTTTAGAATTGTCAAGTGTGACACTGTCTAAGTGCTAAGTTCCCAATTTCGAGTTGTAATGACTTTTCATATAGAACTGAAAAGAGTTTAGAACACTAGAAGGGTTTAAGGGGAAAAAAACCCATAAAACCCAAACCACTCAATTTCAAACACAAACCACCGACTGACCCGACACACATACTGGCCATTCCCCACAAATTACTGACCCGGGAGCATTTCTGAAGGTAAAACTTCTTACCCTCTTTTGAGAGGAAAAAGGTGCTGACGCTCTGCAAACTCCCTCTCCACGAAGGACATCCTCGACATTGCCACCGGCGAAGCATCTCCTGACTCCTTAATGTGGCACCAGGTTCTTCAAGCAAGACACGAGCAGTGCTGGTAGCCTGAGTCCAGTGGTCCACCCAGGCAGCAGGTTCCACATGCTCTATCAGTATTACTATCCTTAAACCCAACTTGTCAACACAGCACCTTCCCGGAGACTCTAAATGCCTTTGCAAATAGCCTTTCCAGCTGAGTATAATTACCTTAATTAAAACCCCACCTCATCCCTCTGACTGGAAAGGTTCGTGTGTTTGTCTTAATGATCTCGTTAGCAGCAGGAGCGTGGAAACTCCTTCAGCTCCTCTGCCAGTGGGCTGAGACCTGAATACTCGTGGTGGGGGGAGTCACACAGGTGCCTCTGCTCCTCTGAGGGGTGAGTTTTTGGGCTGAGGGAACAGGTAGGTGACAGAGGTCTCTGTGTTCTCTTTAAGCACCAATAATTTCTGGCTGCTTCTTTTCTCAATGAGACAGGAACCTTCCAAATCTCCAAAGGTTGGACTCGGCTGTGTCCTGATGCCAGGCCAGGGCGAGGGGATGTCTTGGCTGTTGTCTGTGCCTGGCTGAGGACAGAGAGCAAGGTAACAATGGCCATAAGGCAGCAGAAAATACCTTTGCTGTGCAGTCTGGAGCAACCAGGGGTGTTTCTTCTATAAACAGCAATTTAGTTTTGTCTCTGCTTTCCAAGAAGTCCTTAAGGTTCAAAGAAAGCAGAGAACAACCACTTTTGATTTACCTTCTGTCCTCTTCCCATGGCTATATCTGTGCAAAGTTAACCCCTCTCTTCCTCTAAGTCTTGTCTCCTGCCTCACGAAGTCCAGAAAAAGGCCTGATCTTATTTATTCTGTGTTAGCTAATATGGCTCCTGGGCAGCAGATTATTCTAAAAAGGCCATTTCTGCTCACCACTCCCTAATCCTCACTCCACTGTTGGAGAAAATTTAATTTTCTGAGGAAGGGTACCTCAGCTCCTGGGCCTGTAGGCTTTTAGAATGAGGCAGCAGCACAGTCTGGCTTGAGTGGATGTGGGAGATGAGATCCTGGCTGCTTCTTCCTCCTCACTGGGTGTGCAGGCACCCAGCACTGCTTCTATTCCTTGCTGCCATGAAAATTGCCTTATTGAATTTTTAAATAAACTGTGCTGGTTGGAATATCTAAAGAGCCTTTGCACAGACTCTGATGGG